>CAJHNH020000469.1:5000-44246 GCA_905116865.2 Candidula unifasciata
TCTTTCTTTCTTTCTTTCTCTCTCCCCGTCTCTTTTTTGGAAGGGTATATAACATATCAGGGAGAGGACGTGGTGTAGCGGTTAGACGCTTGCCTGTTGGTTGGAATGTGGTGGGTTAATCAAAAAATGACTTTGGCACCCAGGTCGACCCAGCCGTAATGGGTAACAGGGAGGTAAAGGCGGCCGGCGTGGGGCTCACCACACAACGAGCGACGATTGGTCTCTAAAATATGGGTCAAGCCAAATATGCACCATATGTCTGAAGGCGGGAAAAAGATCCTTAATAATTTAAAACACCCTTTTTGATTTGGAAACCTTCAACATTCCACACGACATCAAAATTTGCGCCGCCACAGAGAAAACATGGAAGAGCTAACCACAACCTCTTTCCATTAACTTTCTAGAGGCGGTGGATTAACTGAAGCCTGATTTAATTACGCAATAATAATAAATAATAACTTTAATTATTATTACTGTTGCATGTAAACAGGAATGAAACCCCTTGAGACCGCCCTCCCACGTCCTTGGAATATTGCTGAGAGGGCCGTATGGGGATTTCCGTATCCTTTCATTACGCAATAAATAACATATTCATAAAACTAATAATATTAGTTTATTACTATAAATACTCTGTGAAAATGGCGAAAACAAATTATTTTAAACATAAAAGGAAATTTGTTAACAAGTGCCTAAAGATAAGTGTATATGTGTGTATATATGTCTGTATATTTTGTACACACACACACACATACACATATAGGGTGGGGTTGGGGGATATCACGTATAAAATTGGGAGGAAGGGTGGGGGGCTCTCAATGGACCAGAGTTAGAACCGCTGGATCGCCCAAGATGACACTAGTACGCGAATATCCATTACAAGTTCGCGCGATTGGTGGCTGGCTCGCGCCGACTTTCAAAAACTGCCCCTGCCTGATTTGGTTGTGTGCGTATATAAACACCAACCGCCACCTGGTACTACGACTGTCACAGAACTAGGTAAAACTATTTGATTTTAAAGTTTCTGAAATGTGAGAAACATACATCATTAAAACTTTAGAAAATAACTGTACACACCACACAAAAGAAAACAACAAAAGCTTTATCGAGTAAAAACAAGCCAATAAATATAAATTTATTAACAAATTCATTCATAAAAGGCGGTGAAAAGACGAAAGAAAACTAAAAAATGATGTATCAGAAAAGTTAAAGTTGCCTAATAAAAAGACAAAAGGTAGATTAAGTGTCGGCGTTGAAAAGACATTTCACGAAATGAGGTTATCAAACCTTGGAACCATTCTATTTGCCGCTGTGTGCCTTCATGTTTCACAAGGACTACTTTACGGTAATAATTTAGTTTACACACAAACATGTGTCTCTTTAGATCGTAATTGTGTTTATCTAACTATGTTGAGATGACCATTTGTCCCCGATATTCGGGGACAGTCCAAACATCAGATCTTTTGTTCAGGGTCATTTTTTTTATCTATGTTCAGATGACCATTTGTCCCCGATATTCGGGGACAGTCCAAACATCAGATCCCATGTTCAGGATTGTTTTTAATGAGCTCATTATACTCTCAAGCGGTAGTTTCTCCCCGAAAAATCCTGGGGAAAATGGTCACTTTAACGTGCGCGTCCAGTTCTTGTTTGACGGATTAGAGAAACATTTGTGGTTAAGTATCTTCTTCTTTTCTGTTCACATTGTTAACGGGTTGTAGCTCAGTGCCGTGGATGACTATAGGATTGTGAATCTCTAGTGGTTTGCATGATGGTTTTGTTTATCTCTTTTTAAGTTTTAAACTACGCCATTTATCCTTCGCTTCTTGGTCTTCATTTTGCCTTTCCCCCAGATATTCTGCTCTAGAAGGTCTCACATATAATTGTGACTGTATTCATTTTTACCATGATGGTCAAACCACTTTTAAGCTCTGTCATTCACTGTAATTCAGGCACGGTCTTGTTCCAACCTTCTCTCTATAGCCTTGTCCCATCATGTGTTATTGGTGAGATTTCGGTGCATAGCATTTCGCAGATGTGGGTGGGTGTGCTGGAATTTCTATTCTTCTTCTTCTCGTTTACCAGCGGAAAGTTCTGGTTGTTCGGCCACCTCTGGACTTTATTCTTGTTCCAGAACGTGCATGTTGCGTGCACACATCCATTTTACAGATGCTTACAGATCTAGAATATTTGCAGACTGTTCGTTCCGTGCACTCCAACTTAGAAGGAAGACCTAAATAATCGACTCTTACAACATGCCATCCCCGTGAGGGTTCCGGGGCCCTACTATGGAAAAAGCAAGAACAGACCCACTGCCTACCCCAAAGCATGTCGTAAGAGTCGACTAATTGGGAGCTTCCTTCAAAGTCGGAGTGTATCTGCCTGAGAGGCAAGGAACCAACAGTCTGCATACAAATCTGTCAAACGGATGAACACGCAACACTCAGGTTCTGTAACAAGACTGCAGTCCAGAAGTGGACGAACAACTAGAACTTTCCGCCGGAGTTTACAGCCGGTGAACGAGAAGAAAAAGAATTATATGGCCAAACAATTTCAGTCTTTTTATTTTAAATGAATTTAATTACAGACATTATTGCAATAGTTCTTGTGTTCTGTTCTTAAGTCAGGGTCAACGTCTGACACTAATAGCACTAGATTAGTATGAATATTGCATTTATAATTTGTCTTTTTATCTCTACTGGGATGGCACTGTGTTTCAAAACTGGGGTCAGTTAATACGTGACGTTGTTGGCTTCTTATTTTTAGATTGTTGTTTGAAATACTGTCCTGTTCACACCTCAAAGGTTGTGATTACAACAGATGCGGTACTATGAGTATTTAGATAACATGAATAACATAATATCTTTAAAAATTTGATTTACCATTTTTTAATGTGGTCATCATCCTCATTGTTTTTAGCATAGGAAAAAAAATAAAAAACATTCCCCCTGCGGGCTCCGGGGCTCCATTTTTTAACACAAAGAACAGACCACTATTTCCCAAACAAGTATGTCGTAGTAGTGTTTCCTTCAAATGTCGGGCTTTAAACTGCTTGAGAAGCAAGGAATCTGCAGTCTGCGTACAATTAATTAATTTGCATACACGCAAAGCTCCAGTTGTGGATAAGTCCTGGAGCGGATGAACGACTCGGAGTTTCGGCTGGAGGGGATACCCGGCGAGTGCTAACCAGCAGAAGTAAATGTTTTCAAAGATAACAAGCGCGTTGTGTGACCCATCTCATTGTGAATGTGAGTTTTAGTTGGAAACTGTTTGATCTCACCTCACAGATCTCCAGACAGTGATTCATATATTTTAGACTTATATTTTCTGTATTATAAACTAAACAAGTGAAAATTTTTTTTTTTTTTTTCGCTTTGTGTATATATTTATAAATCAGCCAGCACTCAAATGGTGGTGGCCGCTGTGGAAGTAAACGCGGGCAGCGTGATGTTGACCACATAAACACCGAGTAACAATTGGTTTATAAAATGCAGGTCTAGCCCTATGTGCCTAAACACGCCTGATGGCCTGGAAGAAAGTCCTTTACTTAATCAAATGGTGATGTAACTCAATGTCACGCCGGCAGTTTTGATTTCCTATGTCACTTCATAGCCCTTATTTTAGACTGGTCGGCTTGAAAACCTTGTCCGTTTTTAAATACTTCTTTCTCTGAATTCCACCTTGAAAGCCTGGTCATTTTAAAAATACTTCTTTCTCTGTATTCCACCCTGAAAGCCTGGTCAGTTTTAGAATACTTCATTCTCTGTGTATTCCACCTTGAAAGCCTAGTCAGTTTTTAAATACTTCATTCTCTGTGTATTCCACCTTGAAAGCCTAGTCAGTTTTTAAATACTTCATTCTCTGTGTATTCCACCTTGAAAGCCTAGTCAGTTTTTAAATACTTTATTCTCTGTGTATTCCACCTTGAAAGCCTAGTCATTTTTAAATAATACTTCAATTCTCTGTGTATTCCCTCCTTTGAAAAACCTAGTCAGTTTTTAAATACTTCATTCTCTGTGTATTCCACCTTGAAAGCCTAGTCAGTTTTTAAATACTTCATTCTCTGTGTATTCCACCTTGAAAGCCTAGTCAGTTTTTAAATACTTCATTCTCTGTGTATTCCACCTTGAAAGCCTAGTCAGTTTTTTTACTTCATTTCTCTCGGTATTCCACCCTGAAAGCCTAGTCAGTTTTTAAATACTTCATTCTCTGTGTTTTCACCTTGAAAGCCTAGTCAGTTTTTAAGTACTTCATTCTCTGTGTATTCCACCTTGAAAGAGCGGTTGCTGTATTGCGATGTAGTTTGCAGCTAAGGCGACAAATTTGCGGCCCTACACATCGGATTTCAGCAAACCCATAATTTGATGCTTTTTACGACATGCACGCTATGGGATCTACCTCCACCCCCTTACAATGGGGTCCTGGGTCCGACGCGAGAAACTTCAAAAGCCTACTCCGTGGTGTAGCGACAACGCTCGCTTGGGGATGCGAACTTCCCGCGATCAGGTGAAGTCTGACCTTTTCAGCCGACTAAATGGGTGCCTGGTAAATTTCCGGGAAGTAAAAGCGGCCGGCGTGACGTTGGCCACATGAAAACCAAGTGCAGTTTGGGCTTCAAAAAATATTGGTCTAGCCCTATATGCCTAGTATGCATTAAGGTGTGGAAAAACGTCCTTTACGTTTACTTTGGAAGGAGACTGAACACAGGATTACAGAATCTTCAGGCAAGCACGCCAGACACTGCGCCACAGTGGCTGCCACTGGAAACTTGTGGTGTGCTAATTTGGCTATGCATTATGACAAAAGTTACCGTGTCAAAACAGTCTCTGACGGAAATTTTCTGGAAAGTAAATCTACTCACCCACCTACCTACGTACATACTAACCTAAAATGTATACATCCCTCTTTATCTATCTATCTATCTATCTATTATCTATCTATCTATCTATCTATCTATGTATCTATCTATCTATTACTATCTATCTATCTAGTCGATCTAGCTATCTATCTATTCTATCTGATCTATTATCTATCATCTATCTATCTTCAATCTATCTATCTTATCAGATCTATCTATCTATCTATACTATCTATCTATCTATCTATCTATCTATCTATCTATCTATCTATCTATCTATCTATCTATCTATCTATCTATCTATCTATCTATCTATCTATTCTATCTAGAAATCTATCTTCTATCTATCTATCTATCTATCATCTATCTATCTAATCTATCTATCTATCTATCTAATCTATCTATCTATCTAATCTATCTAATCTAAGTATCTATCTATCTATCTAACTAATCTATCTATCTAATCTATCCTGATCTAAATCTAGGGAATCTATCTATCTATCTATCATATCTATCTATCTTCCATCTATCTATCTATCTATCTATCTATCTATCTATCTATCTATCTATCTATCTATCTATCTATATATCTATCTATCTATCTATTATCTAAATCTATACTATCTATCTATCCTTCTATCTATCTATCTATTATCTATCTATCTATCTATCATATCTATCTATCTATCTATCTGTCTGTCTGTCTGTCTGTCTGTCTGTCTGTCTGTCGGTCTGTCTGTCTGTCGGTCTGTCGGTCTGTCGGTCTGTCTGTCTGTCTAGTCTGTCTTTCTGTCTAGTCTGTCTGTCTGTCTAGTCTGTCTAGTCTGTCTAGTCTGTCTGTCTGTCTAGTCTGTCTGTCTGTCTGTCTGTCTGTCTGTCTGTCTGTCTGTCTGTCTGTCTGTCTGTCTGTCTGTCTGTCTGTCTGTCTGTCTGTCTGTCTGTCTGTCTGTCTGTCTGTCTGTCTGTCTGTCTGTCTGTCTACAGAAACAATACACTCATTGACTGGCTGCACTCGGGCCAGAACCGGCAGTCAGAGGCCCAGCAGATCATAATCAATTGTATTGTATTACTGGTATTTCTATCCCGGCGGCTCGTGCCTAATGGACCCTGACAATCACCATCTGCGATATTTTCGCTCTTGGGTAAACTTATTTGAAAAACCCCGATTATGATTTTTAGCAGGATCGGGTAAATTTTACGCTGGTCTCCCCATTTACACACCGCTTCACACTAGCTTGCTTTGGACGACCTAGTGACCACCTCATTTTTTATAGGTCGGTCTAGTGCGATCCGACTTTCACACATGGTCACGGGGATATCCTGCACTCGCGCTTATGCCACATGTTGTATATTTCACCATGCCAGAGCTTTTAACACTTCTAAAACATTTAGATACTGCGTCTTACACCCTCCCCCCCCCCCCCCCCCCCCCCCCCCCCGCCCCCCCCCCCCAGTGATAAAACCTATGACACAGGCCGTCTCTTTCACGAAAATAAAAACGTAAATACCAGACAACACAGACTGCGACACCCATTACCTCGACCACGGTAGACTAGTCCAACTAACTTTTCAATGGAGTTGACCTACAATCGGTGGTGTGCAAATGGGGACACCATTGTATAGATAACCCAGGATTGCTTACCCCACCTATAATTTTATCGGGGGGGGGGGGGGGGTGTAACAGGAGTTCATAGTTCGTATGACCCTCCGCTTCCGACTTCCCCAGGGGTCCGGCGTCCGTGACTTCCGTCCTAAAATCAAACTTTACATTTTGCGTAGCGAATTATGAAGCAGATGTAATGAATGTTGATGTAAACTTTGCACGAAACAGGCGGTCATAAAAATCAAATGTAAACAAAAACAGCATTCGGCACGATGTGCTAAATATGGCTGCGTGTTCATTCGGCATGCCGTTTATGTTGATTGTTGTTGATAATTTCCCCTTTCTGAAGACAAGAGTGTGTTCCAGATTTCTGATATGATCGTTTAAGGAGTGGCTGAATTCTTTCTGGGAAATATGATCTGAGAACCACATGTTCCTCAAATACTTCAGAGATATGCAAAACTAAACAACAAGTTCCGTATCCTGATGCAAATAAAAATGCAGTTTTCATTCTTAAGTGCGTTTAAAAAACAAATCGTTGGTTCGTTTTTGAACCAACTGGCACACAAAAAACAGGTTGCATAAATATTATAAACACAGAGCGCTGAGTAGACGATACAAACGTTGGAGCGAGGGTCTCAAGAACAAGACAAGGGAACTGAACACCTCTTTCACAACACATTCGATTATACGATTGTTTGAAGTAATGGGTGGTAGTAAATATCACTTCCTGTAGTTAGACACTGCGTTATCCAAGCTGCTAGACCAGTGACCTCCAACCTGTGTCTGGTGTCCATGTGCCCCACCCACCCTTTGAGTATGCAGCAAGACCCCTAATCCCCTCCACACTCTTGCCGCCCGGCCCCGCCCCTCCCACATAAGAAACATAAAACAGAGAGGGAATGTGTTTTTAATCTATAATTAAATTATGTGCATAACTAAATGCAAGTGTTATCATATTAATTCGGTAATAATTAATGTAGATGTGCAAACTGCTCATGAAAGCCAACACTTCCTAGCCTTTGTGTTTTTATAAATTGTTTAAAAGTTATTTTTATTTATAATTAATCTGAAACAAATCTGCAGTGTAATCGATTACTACTAGTATAAATGCAGAATTTGGTGTTAAAAAATCTAGCCAAAATATTTCAGGATTATCGCCGGTTCTACGGAGTTCGTGCACTGCGCGGAGATTCTTCGGACTCAGGCGTGAGTTAAAAGTAGAACTGATCACTTATGGGTAACTGCCCTTGTGCTGCCAGGATGTTGATCCTTTGTCTAAACCATTTAAACAAGTGAAGTTTTTCCATTTTTTGGGGGGTGGGGGATCTCTCTCTCTCTCTCTCTCTCTCTCTCTCTCTCTCTCTCTCTCTCTCTCTCTCTCTCTCTCTCTCTCTCTCTCCTCTTTTTCTCTCTCCTCTTTCTCTCTCTCTCCTCTTTCTCTCTCTCTCTTTCTCTCTCTCTCTCCTCTTTCTCTCTCTCTCTCTTCTCTCTCTCCTCTTTCTCTCTCTCTTTCTTTCCTCTTTCTCTCTCTCTTTCTCTCTCTCTTTCTTTCTATCTCTCTTTCTTTCTCTTTTCTCTCTCCTCTTTCTCTCTCTCCTCTTTATCTCCCTCCTCTTTCTCTTTCTCTCTCTTTCTCTCTCTCCTCTTTCTCTCTCTCTCTGTCCTCTTTTCTCTCTCTCTCTCTCTCTCTTTCCCTGTCTCCTCCCTGTTCCACCGGTCTCCCATGTTCAGAGATCTCTTAACTGCACTAAACAAGTCGAACTATTTTTTTTAATGACCTTGACTCTCAGGTTGACCGAGCCTTAAACAGCTACACGCTAGTGTCCAGGAAGGCAAAGGTGGTTCAGTGGGAGACTCACCACACGCCTCCCATCGAATGATGATACAAATATGAATCTAGCATAGGGTGACCATGCATCCCGTTTTCACCGAACTGTCCCGTGCTTAGGTGACCCCCGACCATCCCGTCTATACTCCAGAAAAAGGCTAAAAGTCCCGTTTTTAAGGCCCTCCGACCATCCTGCATATACTCCAGAAAAGCGCTAATTGTCCCTTTTATAAAAATTTATGAATAAAATCGATTATAGAACAAACATTCATGTCTATATATCTTATTAGATTTCAAAGTTTTAGATACTTCGAACGCTTGAATTGTGTTGATGAAAATATTATTTGGATAGCATACTTTTTTTTTCTTCTAAAATTACAAATTTAAAGCATATTGTTTCGTTTATTTCTGGGCGGCACTGGTTCGGGTTTTTATACCTTTGACAAGCGGGTAGTTAACCCGTTTACTCCAGTGATCTAGATAAGAAAGTGGGACATATTGGTCAACTGACTGACTTGGATGTCTCATTTTCAGCTCAATATATAAATGACGTGTCCCGTTTTCAGCTCTAAATATTGGTGCGATGTCCCGTTTTCAGCTAAAAAGTTTGGTGCGATGTCCCATTTTTAGCTACAAATTTTGGTGCGATGTCCCGTTTCCAGCTCAAAATATTGGTGCGATGTCACGTATTCAGCTCAAAATTTTGGTGCGACTTCCCGTTTTCAGCTCAAAATTTTGGTGCGATGTCACGTTTTCAGCTCAAAATATTGGTGCGATGTCACGTTTTCAGCTCAAAATTTTGGTGCGATGTCCCGTTCTCAGCTTAAATTATTGATCCGATGTCACGTTTTTAGCTCAAAATATTGGAACGATGTCCCGTTTTCAGCTCAAAATATTGGTGCGGTGTCACATTTTCAACTCAAAATGTTAGTGCGATGTCCCGTTTTCAGCTCAAAATTTTAGTGCGATGTCCCGTTTTCAGCTCAAAATATTGGTGCGATGTCCCGTTTTCAGCTCAAAATATTGGTGCGATGTCCCGTTTTCAGCTCAAAATATTGGTGCGATGTCACGTTTTCAGCTCAAAATAATGGTGCGATGTCCCATTTTCAGCTAAAAAAAATGGTGTGATGTCCCGTTTTCAACGAAACATATTAAGGTGGCCTAGTCTAGCGTTACTTGTTCGATGCACCGTTGGCACAAAAACGGTCCTTCGCTTGCTCACATGACAGACACGTCTTTGGAATGAGTGGCAGCCGCTGTCATGTAGCGGCTAAACTCTCGCCTACGAATCCCAAGGTCGTGGGTCCAGCTCCTGAAGGAACCATGGTTTTTTTTTTCTTTTAAAAAATGACTGGCTCCCAGGTCGACTCAGCCTTAAATAAGTACTAGGTAAACTCCTAGGACGTAAAGGCGACCGGTCAAAGATTGACCACATTACCCAACGATGGCTCATTGGTCTATACAATTTATCTCCAGCCCTATTTGTCCCTACGCCTGAAAGCGTACAAAACGGTCCTTTACACTGAACGAATTGAAGAAGCATCGCCCATTGATCCGCTACTGTAATTCTTCTTCTTCTTCTTCTTCTTCTTCTTCTTCTTCTCCACTTCCTCTTTTACCGCTGTGGGTGTCGAGGGAGATATAAGGTTCTGTTTCTAGCTCTTCTGGCTGCCTCGACCATAGGCACATCGTACTGTTGTAGAGTTTCTCTGATGTTATCCTTGCATCTTGTTCTTGGTCTACCCCGTGCTCTACGTCCTTCTTCTCTTCCCATGTATGCTTTGTATGGTATGGTGTCACAAGGCATTCTCTCTAAGTGGGCAAACCATTTCACTTGTTGTCTTTGTATGTAATCCAGAATTGGTTCTGTGCCGACTTGTTCTCTTATGATCTCATTTCTGATCTTATCTCTTATGGTCACTCCTACAGCCCTTCTCAGACATCTCATTTCCGTGGTTACTAATTTTCTTTTATGGTTTGTTGTGAGTGACCATGTCTGGCACTGGTAGCACAGAGTTGGAATAAATATGCTTTGAATAAGATGTCTCTTTGTGCTGATTGGGATTGTCTTATGCTGTAAGAGGGGGGCTAGCTGTCCCAATACTTGGTTTGCTTTACTGCATCTAATGTCAATTTCTTTATCCAATTTCCCATCTTCGGTAAATGTAGTTCCCAGATATTTAAACTCAGCTGCCTGTTTAATGCCTTTGTATTCTATTGTTATGTTTAGATCTGTCTTATTTTTTCCTATTGACATTACTTCTGTCTTTTCAGTGTTGATTCTCATATTATTTGTTTTACATTCTTCATTCATGGATGTTAGATGTTGTTGCAATTTCATAACTGTATCTGCTATCAAGGCCTGGTCATCTGCAAAGAGTAATTCGTTGATCTTACTAAAATCTTCATTAATGGGCTTGGCATTCTTGCATATACTGTCGATGTAGCTACTGTAATTACTTCTTCTAATGTGTTTTCTCTATTTCCAGCAGGTTTGGCTCCGGAATCCTTCCTAAACAAGATCCAGCGAGCGAAATATCTGCAAGAGCAACAGCAACAACTGAAAAGATTACATGACGCAGCAGAACAACAAATGTATTTCCAACTACTTCAAAGCCTAAACAGTCAGGGCTCTTCCAACGAAGATGAGATTAAAAGCACATCATTGACATCGCCTCGCGTGTCCGGCCAGGAACTCAAGACCTCCTCAAATCTGCTGGCAGCCATTCGCAGCTCCTTGATCAGTCCCAGCCCGTCTTTCAAGTACAGTTTTATCGGAAAATAGGTGTAGATGCTAATGTGGACGCCCTCATCATCATCGTGTGTCAGGTCGTGGGATGTGGTTATTTAGCTTTCTGCAGATCCCGGTCCTGATAAACCTGGATCAGTTATGATTTTCTTCCATGTACCATCCAGCATTGTTTCTCATTGTCTGCTCCTGCCTCTTCTCCGAACGATCTTTTCAGTGGCCACGACGTTTTCCGCTGTCACTGTTCTCATTGTACCACCGAAGGACATTGGCTGTCCTTGTAGCGTCAACACTAAAAAATGGGGGGGGGGGGGGGGGGGGGTATAAGCAAGGAGTTATTCGTTGCATTTTCACAGCTTGAGTCTACACAGGTAACAGTTCCTTTCCTCATCTTGAGGTGTAAATACGTTGGCAGTTCGGTATGTTTCTAAAATAGTCAGTCTCAAAGGGGTACTTGACAAATATGATGCCGACCGCTTTTACTTCCCAGAAAATGTTATTATACCTATTTCGGCTTTGTCGACATGAAAGCTGGGGTAAATTAAAACATACAAGCAAAATCTTTGATTTTAAGGAGTTTTGAACACAGTTCCACTGTGCTAGCAGGCATCCATGCTGGCGACTCAAATATCGCGACCTGTTTAATGCTGATAGTAAGAGTAAAGGATTGCTACTCCATAGGACATGTTTGACTGAAACCCCAGTTTAGAACCCACACATACCTCTCCACGACATGTGACCCACACATACCTCTCCACAACCGGCGACCCACACATGCCTCTCATCGACCTGTGACCCATACATGCCTCTCCACGATCTGTGACTCACACATGCCTCTCCACGATCTTGACCTACACATGCCTCTCCACGACCTGTAACCCATACATGCCTCTCATCGACCTGTAACCCACACATACCTCTCCACGACCTGTGACCCACACATGCCTCATCGACCTGTGACCCATACATGCCTCTCCACGATCGGTGACTCATACATGCCTCTCCACGATCTGTGACTCACATATGCCTCTCCACGATATGTGACCCACACATGCCTCTCAACATATGACCTACAAACGCTTGTATCAGTTCCTGTGCCAAGACCCTGAGATTCCATGACCAAGTCGTCAGTCATTGCTCCAGCTTCACTACAGACAGGTTGTTCCGTAACTTCGCAGTTCTTGTGCCACTGGGAGCCTCACACGAAATGTCTGTCATTGTCCCATTTGAAAACTAGCGGGAGGGGTATCAGTCCCTGCAAGATCTTGAAGTTCTCATGCACAAATTAAATACATAAGGTTACTGTTAGATGTGCCAGCACTAGCAATCCCACACCATATCTGATTGTTGATGCACACAGTCAGTTCCAAAATCCGGATTTGTACAAACAGCACGGCAAACGTACACGCCATTCTGAAAACAATCAAGCACGCGTAATCTTTCAAGTGTATTTCTCAAACACAGTGATGTTGCAGGCACAACTGACCACAAAAAAAAAAAAAAAACGAATGCAAAGCTCACAGTGTCGCACCAAGCACTTAACTCAGTAGCTATTCTTTTCATTAAACAAATAATCTTCAATGTTTGTCTTCGTCCAGTTTTTGTTCCAGTTTCTTCCCTCTAATAAAGTGGCCACACAATATGGCTGCCTTTTTCTGCTGTGTTTTAAAGGTTGTCTATAGCTATTCACACACACACACACACGCACACACACACACACACACACACACACAAACACACACGCACACACACACAAACACACACGCACACACACGCACACACACGCACACGCACACACACACACACACACACACACACACACACACACTTGGATTACTTATTTCGACAGCCCATACAAATTTCGAGCATTCTTCTGTGAAACCTCATCTTTGTTAGCCTTAAAATTTTTTTTTGGCTTGTTTAAAAATTGCCCATGATTTACACCCTAATATTAAAATTGGTCTTAGATTTATTTGCAAAGAAATTGTTTGTGGCTATTGTTGAGGAAGGGGGGGGGGGATGTTCCCTGTTGTTGATATTCTTTGGAGTTTTTTTTTTTCGGAAAACATATACTCTGCTGTAGCTGTTTGCGGGTTTACCTGCTTGTTGTCCGCCTTACTGATCCCAGCTAATAATCGCTTAAGAAGATTATCCCTTATCGCCCACGCTTATCACTATAATACATGATGATGATTATGTAGAATCCAGATTTAGAAAACCCCTGACCTGGTTTTTAAATTGTTATCACATGTAAGCAAACATCAAAGGAGCCGGATTATTTACTTACAGGCACCCACATAAAATGTTTACTTCCGGATTTAAAAAGATCCAGAAGATTTTGTTAATTAGGAATATAACGGAAATATTACAAGCTGGTGCTTCATTTGGCGATTGGCGCTGAACCATTTTTCATGTGCCCCCCCCCCCCCCCCTTTCCATTATATTTTTAGGGTCATTAAAAAAAATGTCAGATGCATATTTAAACCTAAGACATTCATGTCAGCAGGCAGGCTTCAGGAATTTGGTAATGTTTTAATCCTAGTTTCAACTTCATAGCAAACGGGTCACCCCATAGTTGCTCCGCTCCTGTGCCAACGAAAAACACACAGAATGTTTATCACAGTCCCTTGTGGAAAAATTAACAGACTGCTGTCTCAGCATATGTACTAGCATACACACGCATTATAAGCATACAGTAGCCATCCGAAGTGTTGACACAAACAGTCTGACGTTAGAAATGCAAGTTCATCATTGATGGTAGCAGAAGTAACTAACAGAACAGCAGTTGCACAGTTTAATCACATAATGGCACCACCAATATTGCGACAAGAGGAATCGTGCTATTTTCTGAATCTACAGTTCACACCGCCACGTTAGTCACATTAGAAAAAACATTCCAAATGAAATCCGCAACTCACAGTGTCACGCCATGCACTCAACTCAGAAGCTGGGCGACGAAACTATATCATTTTAGGAAGATTACAATAGCGCTGTTAATCCAAATTACACCTCAAACTGAGGGAGACAAAATAGTGTTTTTTTTTTTAATATGATGATCATGGTAAAAGGTTGTGTTCAGGGAAGGGGACAAAAGGAGGTAAAGAAAAAAAAAAGGGGGCAGTTGTCGGTGTCACAAAGGTGTTGAATAATGAAACGAGGATTATCATTTTTACCCATTAGAGTTTGTTACTTATAGATAAGATAATGCATTTTTGTAATAATCTCCAAGCTGGTGACGTTTATTTAACATAAACAACAGCCAACCAAAAATTTCATTTCTGTACAGTTTGACTTAGCCTAGAATGAGTGCAGGAAAACATTATGAGAAGATTATATGCACGGAAAACATAGGGAGGGCTGTAGTTGCACATATTTTAGAGAGGAGACAAAAAGGATCTAATCCTTGTTAAGTGCATAACAATAATAGTAACAATGTGCTCAATAAATATAATAACTTTGTTAAACTAAAATGCATCTTGTTTTATTTGTTAATTTCAAATTTGTTGTGTGCCACGACATGACCGTGTATCTCTTGAAGGGCTAGTACACCAAGACACTACACATATATATGTTCCCCACGACATGACCGTGTATCTCTTGAAGGGCTAGTACACCGAGACACTACACATATATATGTTCCCCACGACATGACCGTGTATCTCTTGAAGGGCTAGTACACCGAGACACTACACATATATATGTTCGATATGACAAGACTGTTTATCTCTTGAAGGGCCAGCACACCGTGACACTACATATATATATATTTTTGCCATGACATGACTGTGTATCTCTCGAAGGGCTAGCACACCGTGACACTACATATATATATATATGTTAGCCAAGACATGACCGTGTATCACTTGAAGTGCCAGCACACCTGAACACTGCACATATATATGTTCGCCACGACACGACTGTATATCTTTCGAAGGGCTAGCACACTGGGACACTACACATATATATGTTTGCCACGACATAACAGTGTATCTCTCGAAAGGCCCAAATAACTGAGTCACATACAAAGAAGCTGATGTACAGAATAATTATTTGTTTCTCCTTGTTCGCTAAATGAAGAACTAAACAGTTTACAGAAACAAATATATGCAGACTGGTTTAGCTGAAAAAGAAAACAATAAACTGGTATATCTCCAAGCTAGCTAACTTTTTTGTTATCTTTAATCATTGTTTGTTTGTCGTTGTTAATGATCGAATGCCGTCTGTATCATAGTGGTTGTAATGAAGCTTCATAATCCTGACAAACTGCTGTTTAAAGTTAGTTGTAAACCATTTTTTAACAGGCTGCCTTGATTTTGTTCTGTTTTTCTTTCGCTCTTAAAAAAGGCAGTTTGTACCTTGTGGTATTCAGCTAAGCTGTGACATCTGCTCATTTCTACCCAACATGTCCGATTACAGCAAGTCATAAATTAGTCGCCTATTACGACACGCTTGTTAAAAAGCAGTCAGTCTGTGTTTTTTTTTATCACCCCCCCCCCCCCCCCCCCCCCCTCAAATACGTGGACCTGAATCTCAGATGTGATAAATGCTTAGATTTGAAAACTGTATGATAGTTGTATCGTCCAGAAAGTCATGGCAAACTTCTTCTTTAGCTTTCTATCCCCCACTGGAATATAGGCTCCCAACCGATTCACGTCAAGTAGTTCCATCCTTGGCTTTGCGTGCAGCACCCTATCTCCACCCAATCTTGCTGACTTCACTTTATAGCTCCCTTCTCTTTGTGTTATTTGGTATGCCTCTATTCCTAGGCCCCTGTGGGTTCCAGTGCAAAATACATTCTAATTATACTGTTCTCAGTTGTTGGCAACCTGTGTCCGATCCAACGCCAACGTCTTTTCCTCACCTCTCGGTCCACTGGAACAAGTTGTTTCCTCTATCTACATCAGTGATTCTATCAAACAATTTAATTGCCTCTTTTCTATGTAGGAACTAGTCAATAGAAGTTTGTAGTTTATTAGTCATTGTTTTAGTTGTTCTCTTTGTTTCCGCTCCATACAACGGAACTGATTTAACATTAGAAATAAAAATGTTATGCTTAGTATTAGTTTTAATTTCTGTTGACCTCCACAAATTCCCCAGTGCTGTGTAAACGACTCTTGCCTTTTGTGTTCAGAATTTAATATCTCTATTAGTTCCTCTTTCACCTACATTACTTTTATCGACATTAGGTGTACGACTCAACATCTTGTACTGGGGTACCATAAAGAGAAACCATATTACTATTTGCCTGATTTATTCTCATTATCTTTGTCTTTTCCTTATGGATTTTCAGATCTAGTTGTTGTGACCTCGGTTCAAGTATAATATACCTTGCGTCTGATTCCGAGAGATTCCTTTTCAAAGATGTCAAAAGCTTTTTCATCGTCGGTGGTAAATTCAATTAAATGCTTTGCTTTGAATGTGGCTCTTTGGTCAGTACATGATCTGTTTAGCCGAAAACCTGCCTGTTCATCACTTAGCTTTTTATCAATACAATTTTTTAGTTGGGGTTTTTTCTTTCCCAGAATGATCCTGCTTAATATTTTTCCATGAACTGACAGCAACATAATTTTTCTATAGTTTTCACATTCCTACAGGTCACCTTTTTGGACAATTTCACAAGATATCCTTCTCTTCAGTCTGCTGGTATTTCCTCGGTCCCCCAGGCGTTATTGAATAATCTGCGCAGCAATTCTAAAGATGTGTTTACATTGGCCGTAATAACGTCTGCTGGGATACCATCTGGATCTTCAGCCTTCTCTTGCTGCAGAAGATTGATGGCTTTCCTAATCTGCTGTTCATATGGTATCTCACAATTGATATCCAGTTCCATTTTCAAAGGCTGGATGTCTAAATTGGAGCTCTTAGGCTAGTCTATTCGGAACTATTTCAAAATATTTAGCCCATCTGTCCATGTGATATTTAGATAAAGTATCAGAGACATCAAATACAAAAGATCAAATTAGGACATGGATTGCTAAGGAGAAAGTCAACTTTGGCGACACATATTTGAAGGCAGAGATTTGCAGCTTGTGATGGGAAACAAAAAGACAAAGATGTATCACAGTGACAAAATCATGAATGAATATCGCTAAACTTCTCTGCGACTCCACGCATATCGTTCAGACCTCAACCCGATAGAGCTTGTTTGGGCTAAAGTCAAAAGACAAGTTGCCGAAAAGAACAGTATATTTAAAATGTGTGATGTTGAAGTTCTGGCACGTGAGTCCCTCTCAAAAATAGACACTAGTTTCTGGAAAAAGTGTGTTGAACATGTGCTCCGAGAGGAAGACAAGTGCTGGCACTGAGATGGATTACAATTTGTTCAACCAGTAACAATTATCAACCTTTTGGGATCGTCAGATTTGGAATGACTAAAACCATCTTTTATGAGTTGTTGAATATCATCAACCCGTTAGGTACATCAACAATTAAAACAGATACATCTCCATATCCAAATGTTTCTACCATAATACAATCCGCTGTGCAGTTAAGATACACCGTGGGGTCTAATCGTCACGAAAGGGGAATATTAACTGTTGCATATTAGGGACATGTTAACAATTGAACAAGGCAGACATATTGACTGGATCTGCACAATTCGGATCTGCACCACTAGGTGGTGAATTGATACATAACAAGGCAGATGTGGTCAATGTCCTTTAGAAACAAGCAACGAAGTCAGAAGAGAAAAAAAACTTATCAAGGCCCGGAGAAAATGATATACCTGTGTGTAATCAGACTGCGTCCGGTACCATTAGTATTGGACTCTGTGCTGACTGCTGAAGATGGGAACGGAGCAGTGATGAGAGCGACATTCTGCAAAGGACCTGCTACATGATGATGAACAATGTATTATGAAGACACGCCTCTAAAAAAAATAGAACTAAAAACACAGATGTTTACTGTAAAATCTAAAAGTTCACTCTATTTATTTACAATAGTTCGAAAAGATCATAGGATCTGACTGATATTCAGCATCTTGAGCATCTGTTGACTAAAGAATACCTCTGTTTTTGCGTCATGGATATTCTGCTTGCATGTGTGTTCATGAACTGTTGAACGAACTATAGAAAAGCCACCGATAATCTTGGTTAGCTGGGTTTGTCTCGTCTCTCTTTTTGACTTTCTCATAGTTGATTGGTTTTTGTGGCTACTGTTTCTACAGGATGAGGTAGCCAACCTCAAGCCTAACCCTACTTTTAGTCGCCTTTTACTCCACACCTGGTAGGGTGCAGTGATACTCTTTGTGTGTGTGTGTGTGTGTGCCTTATGTGAGGGCCCCGATAACACACGGGCGCATAGCAAACTGCTGAACATCAAATTGCCGGGTTGGTTTGTGAAATTATGAATGCAATATGCGACTGACTTTAGCCATCATCCTCATAAACTTCTTCAAAGGGAAAAAAAAACGCACCAGAAAAAGCTTGTTTAAGTGTAAAACGCAGGAGATGTTTCTCAAACCACTGGCTACTTATGGTGCTGGACACATGTGTGGACAAGCTGGCATTCAAGGATCGTGTAGTCAACAACATGTTGCAGACCTTCACTCTCTAAGGTATATCATGTTATTCATTTTAGTTTCCTTTTTTTTTTTTTTTTTCTGCTTTGGATCTTGAGTCAAGAATGACAAGCTTGTCTGGATATGGGCTAAAACTAATAATTTCGGGTCGTCAGACTAGTGTCTAGTCTCAGAGCCCAGTGTCTTCCTTTTTTTTTCGAGTTTAACAGCTGAAAACTCAGGCGGAAAGTTCTGGTTGTTCGTCCACTTCTTGAATTTAGTATTGTTTCAGAAAATGAATTGTGCTTGCACATCATCTCGCTTATCTGTATGCAGACTGTTGGTTCCTCGCCCCAGGCAGACGAGCTCCGACATTAGAAGAAAAATCTCTATTTAGTCCACCTTTACGACATGCTTGCTAGGGGGCAGTAGGTCTGTCTCCCCGCACACGCCCCTTCCCCAATGAAGTTTGGGAGCGACACGGAGAGAACAGAAGTCAGGTATCAAAATCTGAATGATGGGAGTATGGGAGTAGATGAATATCGTACTTCATATGGCTATTTTGCAGACGTGTCTCAGAGTAGTAATACAAACTGTTGGCATTATAATGTTCATGTTACTTAGCAAACTCAATATCACAGAGAAGTGGATGAACACACTGAAAAATCAGCCCATTGGCTCGCGGGTAGACGATTCCATTTGCCGGTCAGGACAATATTTGGGTGTTTCCTGTGATCGCATCAACACTGCTGGAATCCATTTCAGCGCTACTTGGTGGCGTGCAATGCCAAAACAGTTTTATGTGGCGAACATAACTTAGTCACAATTATAACCAGAAGCTCTCCCTTCGCGGATGCTGGTTGAACGTGACTAGAGTGCTAGAGGTTCAGGGTTCAATTCCCGATAAGAGCTGGCATTTCTTCACGTGGACTTGAACTTCTAGTAATCTCCCCTGGTCTCTGAGTAGTGAGATTGGACGCCCGTGTGCATTGTTGCGCACGTAAAAATCCCTTGGTAGTTGGAAAATGAAAAAAGTAGACAAACGGCGCTGCCCGGGCACAATTTGGAGTTAAAAATCTACCCAAAGTATTTCAGGATTCTCGCAGGTGCTACAGAGCCTGTGCACTGTGCTGAGCTTCTTCGGAGTCAGACTTAAGTAAGAAGAAGAACGAAGCACTTATGGGATACTACCTGTGTGCCATGATGTTGATCCAATGTTCAAACCTAAAATTTCTCTCGAGTACAAACAAAGGAGACAAGACTTCAACAGCAAGAAACACCCACTCCCCGTCCTTATCCGATCCGCTGGCTACTAGATAAGGCCGAACTCACCTACGTCTCCTTTATATATCTCCATCCCATCGTGCGATGCAATTTTTCGTTTTCTTAAAGCCCCACCCTGGCACTTGCCAGGGGCCGCAATATAGCCCGGCCATAAATATGGTCATATGGCTGAATGCGTGTTCAGGGACCTCCACACGGGTGATCCTCATCTGTATAATGGCACTTTATATCATCGGGTGTTTATCGCTTGTGTGATGTCCTGGTTGGGTACAACTTACATACATAGATACATCTCTTTGCGTTTGTTGACTAAACAGTTTTAGCACCGCTTATATTGACTTGTTCTGATTCATTATTTGTCCAACGAAGTTATTAAACTCGTTTTAAATAACATTGTATATTTATTGTCAAACACATAATTTTTCCATTGCCTCACCCCCTCACTGAGGTTACCTGCACTTACCCCTCACCCCACTCCACCATTTTTTTTTTTCTCTCCTCGTCCTACGACATTGATTCGTACCATATTACATTACCTTCATGTTTCTACTCGCCCACAGTATTCTCTTCAATTTCCTCAGAGACATCCCCACTTCCAGTAGATGCTTCTCGTTGTGAAGCCTTCGGGAAACAGAGACAAAGCTCATACAAATGCATCAAGTTACCCAAAGGTCAAGGTTACAAAAGGGCGGTGAACGCAATAACAATAACAAACTATAGAAAAAGATACGCCATAAACAAGGCGGAAGATTCTGGAAGATGTACTTTGGCACAACCGGGTTTGAAATAATATGGGGGAAACTGATAACTTATAGCCTAAAGTTATGTTAACATAAACGAAACTGAGCAGGTAATATTGAGAATGTGTCCTAATATCTGATAGGAAATACGAGATGTGTAGGCGGGTGCATTTTACAAAAGCACAAATAACTCAGCATGGTGTTTATTGCAGTTTTACAACAAAACTGGTCTGAAACCGCGCAGGACGTTGAGGTGACAATCCTAAATCAGCAAAAGAAAAATCAGACAATCAGTAGGTTGAAGTACCAGACCATTTTCAAGCTGTTAGCCCATCGGACATACGCTACAAGACCAATATTGCTATTGGCACTCGACGGATGATTAAATAGGTAAAGTCAATAGATGTGAACCAGCGTCATTGCACATGGTTTTAAACCATAAGTGCTCTGTCACCAGTACGGATAGCTGATAAGAAACTGCCTGTGTCGCCATCTGCAAAAAACTCCGTAGCTACAGCGACGTTCCTCGATTTACCCCAGTTTTAACTCGGCGACTCATTTCCCAGAGGCTGGGTCAACCGCGGGAACAGTCCGGTTTCGAACACCTGCCTTGGGCTGCAGCGAGTCGAAGCCGGATTTAAAGGCGAGTCTCCTATCGACTGCGCTAACTCGGCAACAAAATAGACGATATAGTCAATAACTCGTCGGCCGCTTTTACTTCACAGGGCGTTTAGTGGTACCAGTTTTCCTGCCAACATGAACGTCTTCAGTTCCAATCGGCAATGGGGCGAATTTAGTGTGTGTGTGTGTGTGTGAGTGTGTGTAATTGATCATAGCTTACATGGGCCTAATCCTTATCTAAGTATGCAATATAATAATAGCAATAATATTGTTAACAAAGCAAAAATAATAATAATGTGCTGTATGGGAAATAAATAAAATAATAAGAATATATTTCTAATAATGTGAATTTCTTACACAGCTACTTGAAAAGAAAAAGTCTGTCAATGGATGGGAGAGGGGAACATTGAACCCCTTGCACATGTTCTAGGGGCTGATGGTTCAGCGATCCCCTCGCTTGACTGAGGAGGGGGCTAAACCCCTGATGCTCAAAGTTAGGGCGCCCCTGTTATGAAGCAATGGCCGTCGGAGCTACGCTGGCCACAATCACCCGTCCATCGAGTGAGCATTGGTCTACAATATGAGCCCAGCTACATAGACAATATCAAACTACTGGACTTCAATTGGCCTAGAAAAACCACAACAGCCACACACACACACACATACAAAGCTGGAGTTGGTTCTGCAACGTCCTGTACAGGTTACGCAACAAACTAGTAGTAGTACTACATTTTACCCAATGCCTCTGGACGATCGGCTCCCTGATACCACTGTCGAAACCAACACAAGGCGTATGGCCCACAGCTGGGATCGAACCCGGTACCCCGGCATTACGAAGCGTTCGCATTGACCTAGCCACAGAGCTGACCAGGAAATCACACAAGCGATAAACACCAGATGACACAATGCGGATGAGGATCACCCGTGATGACGTCCCAGAAACCGCTTTCAGCCATTAGACCATATTTATGGCCCGGTTACATTGCGGTCCCTGGCAAGAGTCATGGTGGAGCTTCAAAATAACGAAAAATTGCATCCCACAAAGGGACGACGATGACAACAAACTTTAAAAAAGCCCATAAAATATACGCCACAAGCGGTAGAAAGGTCCATTCGTATTTTGTTTTAAACCATTTCCATCCATATTTGATTTGCGTAGCTGCTGGCTCCAGGTCGTCAGCATGTGCCATGCAGTACGATAGGTCCACGTGAATTGCCTTCCTCCATCATCACCAGAATAGAAGATCAAGTCAGTGCTCTTGCCCGATCAAGTATGAATCTATGTATACATGAGTGAATGTATGTATGTATGTGAGTATCTGTATGGGTGATTGTATATGTGTCTATGCATGTGTGGGTATGTATGTAATGTGTGTCGGCATGTATGTGGGTGTGTGTATGTATTCATGTTTGTGGATGTGTGTATGCATTTGTAGATGTATAAGTATGTGGGTGTAGGTATGTATGCATGTATGTGTGTAAAGATGTAGGTGTGTGTATGTATATGTGTTTATGTATGTTTACATGTAAGTGTGAATGTGTGGTTGTGGGTGTCTGTACATGTGATTGTATGTGTGTGTATGCATGCATGCATGTGTAGGTGAGTATGTATGGAATGTGTGTGTGCATATATGTCCATATGTGTATGTGTGTGTCTTTTCTGTTTGTGTATATATGTAGATGTAAATATTTAGGTATGTCTGTATATGAGTGTGCAAGTATGAGAATGTGAGAGCATATATATATGTCTGTGAGTGTGTAAGATTGTGTACACATGATGTATGTATTATATTCTATAATGTATATTTTTATTCTATATCTATAACATGCATTTTAAATAACAGGCATTGGTACTCCGGAAAACGAGTGCTTAGAAGGGCCGAATGTCAGACAGGCCTGCGTGTCCAATTTGTAACCCTTTGAAAATAAAGTTTGTTCGTTCGTTCCTTCTCATGTAGCTAAGGTATCGCTGTATTCGTCTTTTTGCATCCTTTGTTCTGTGTCCATCAGTCCTGTCAGCTGTCCTCAACTCCTGAGTCTGTCTACACAACATGTGCAAGGCATTGACTAGTACAGCAAAGGGCCCGTTTCGACGCCTTCGGAAATACTGGACATATGTGGTCTCGCATCATAGCGTCCGCCTCCATTGCTGGCGGTCCCGGGTTCGGACCCCGGTGAAGGATCTTTTTTTTCACGTGAACATCTAGTAATTTCTTTTGATCTCTGGGTAGTTAGTTCGGACTTCCGTGTGTATTGTTGCGCACGTTAAAAAAAAAATACATCGAAAAGAGTAGACTAAAGGCGCTGCTCGGGCAAAATTTTGATTTTAAAATGTAAGCAAAAGTAGTTCAGCATCCTAACCGGTGCTACGGAGCTCGTTCACTTTGCTCAGATTCTTCGGACTCAGGCTTGAGTTAGAAGTAGAACGGATCATTTATTGGTCACTACTCGTGAACAAATGATGTTGATCCGTTGTTCAAACCAAACTTCTAAATATTGTAGACATATCGGCACTTGATGGGTGATGTGGGCTCCAACATCACACGGGCCGCCTTTTCTCCCCAGGACTTACCCTGTACCCACGTAAGGCTGGGTTGACCTGAAAGCTAAGATTATCTTAAGGGAAAATGTCCCACACCGACAGGGCTTGAACCTACGACTTCCGAACCCACTTGCAAACGTCTAGCCGCTACACCAGGAGGGCTCCTCTGGAAATATTAGCTGCATATGTTTGGTTGTCGGCTCTGTGGCTAAGTCGATGCCAACGCTTCGTAATGCTGGGATACCGGGTTCGATCCCAGATGGGTGCCATGCGCCTTGCTTTGATTTCCAGAGTGGTATCAAGAAAGCCGACAGTCCAGGAAGCAATGGCAAACTACTGGACGTAAATTTCCCTAGAAACACCTCACAACAGTTAGGGGCTGTTGGGGTTGGTTCTGCAACGTCCTGTAAAGGATACGCAACTAACCTTATACGTTTGATTTCTCCAGTCAGTTGATGGCTCACTTCTGTCTCCGGCGAAACCGTCTCATTTGTGTTTCTATTATTTCATGATATTCTTTACATTTTTTATCAAAGTCAGTTGTCGCAATGTCTTCCATATTTTGTTATTGTGTTTTTCCAAAGATGACATTTAACATGTCTTATTTTCCCCCCATATATTTTTTCATGGAAATTACCACATAAACGCCAAGCAACAAAATGCAAAACCGAAAAACAAATCAGAAGTTGACATTTATTGTCAGTAACGAGTTTAATAATGAGTAATCCGATCTGAAAGGTAAACAACGACACCGTGAAAGTCAATAAAAGTGTGAAATATTCACGTAAACATGTCGAAACAAAAGTGGGGTGGGGGATGTATTGAAACAAAAATAAAAATAATCATATTGACATTATCTCTGTGTGTAAACCCGTATTTTGATTTTCCACTAGCGATTTCCCAATGCACGACAAAAATAAAAACATGTCAAATTGTTTTGAAAATATGCACGACAGATATCGGATTAAAGAAATACGCAAAAACACAAAACAAAGCGATGAAATAACACTTAAATTAATACTGTGTATTGAATACTTGAGATTTTGGAGACATCACAGGATCGGCTCAAATGGAAATGTACAGAACGAAATATCGCTATTGCTGTGGGAAATAACTAAAAAAAAAAAAAAAAAATTAAGTTGTGAAGATAACGGTTTTGTGCATTCCAACGAGATTATAACACATATAGTTTACAGACATGTGTTTTTCGGTTATTCTTCCAATTCGCTAAGAACTTTTTAGCTTCGAAAATTTGCCGTTGATCCCAGACAGTTTAATAGTGAGGTAAAAGTTTAAGATTAAAGGTTAAAGTCTAAACGATCGACACCACGTCACCAGGATTGATCCTACATGGCTCAGTCTCTCTCCGCCCAGCTAGCCGTCTGCCGACAGCAAGGCACAAAGCACGAAAACCGTAGTTCCGGCTCAAGTGTATTTAAAATGAATTCACAACTTCATTATGGAGACCCTAGCAATAGTCATACTGTAGAGTTTATTATAAATTATAAATACGGTGCTGCTTTATTGACACGAATTCCATCAGGGCCGACAGAATTAAGAGTTCGTGTTTAAAAATTCATGCTAACATGGACTAAAAACTGTAATAGTTGAGCTGATTCAAGAACCAACATGACAGCACTCCGATCATGCCCATAAGCGCTTAATCTCCATCTTCAGCAGCCAGCACACAGTTCCAGTACCAATGGTGCCAGTAGCAGACTGATTATATATCCGTGGTACCTTCTCTCAGCTCTGATCAACAGCAACCTCGCTTCCAATTGATTAATTAGTGCAACAATCACACTAGATGAATTCACTGAATTTACAATCAAATGCTGTACCAACAGTCGTGTCGGTTTATAGTCGTCCTTGGTCATCCCTCGTCCCTCTAGGGGATTTATAAAATCTACCACGGCTTCAGCTCTACCACCCTAACACACGTTCAGTTACCTTGTACTTTAGACGTTCTATTCTAGTTTCTCGTCTCTGAGGCACGCACAGTCAGCATTCTCGAGCACTCAACTGTTCAACATAGGATCACTTATGACTCAGCTTTATTCACTGCATGCCAGATACTTGATCACTTCTGACTCAACTTTATTCACTGCATGCCAGATACTTGATCCCACTGTCAGCTCTCACGACTCATGGCAGACACTCTTCTCAGTCAACCCGACCTTTCTCTTGCACTGTGAAACACCAGCTGGTCATTCTTTCTTCCCTACCTCTGATCCTTTTTTCCCGAAGACAAGTTTCTGCTTCGAATCCCTCACTCGGTAACGAGACATCGCAGGTTTACTTTGTACACACTTCCTGCTAGTTCCATTCTTAACTGGTCCTTAACCCTTAACCCGTCAACTTGGAGCACACGTTATGACATACAGGATTTCCTACTCTTCACCTGCGTCTTGCCTTTCCTCTGAGCCTCGAGTACCGACCATGTTCCATAGTGACTTCGATGCATCACCAGACTGTGATGTTGATGTTTAGTTTGTTAGTCACGTCTGCCCCATCATGAATCCAAATTTACCAAGCTGTGCAGTCAACAGATCTGTATGCCTTTTCGTTTCCTAACACACCGGCATTCCCCGGAGAAAAGATCCAGACAATTTATTCACACGTGACCTCTGAAGCGAAGCATGTCACTCTGCACGATGCATGCTTGTTCTCACCTTCATCTGAATGCTTTCAGAGTATGTTACAATTAAGATATGTGTGAGAGTATATTGTGTTCTCTAGCCAACGGAAATCTGCAGTGACCGCCTCCACCTCCATTCTTAAGCTAGATGTTGTGGTATCATATGCTAGGCTCTCCTGCACCAATGTCTAGCATAACCTCTTGCCAAGAACACTCAGCTACCTTTTTTTGCCTCTTGACGCCGAACCATCTGTATAAATTATCACCTGAGCGAGAATTATCCTAAATAAATTGCTGAATTTCAAGCTCCAAGGCACCTGCTGACCATTCCATGGATTGCCGACTCAGTATGATTACTTATGTAGAAGTACACACCTATCCCTGCTGGTCCCTGTTAACAGTTTCCAAACATGAAACGGATCCTTTTCTTGTGTAAACAACAATATCCTTGAAACTGCCAGCTCTTTGTCTTTCAGCTGATGCACCTATGCCTAGAACTAGACAAGATATGCATTAAAACATGTAAACTAGGCCTTGTTCTATCATTGTTAATTTCCGTTTTGTTCGCTTTAACAGAAATAAAACTCGCAAAAACATTGTAAGAAAGCATTCGGCATTCTATGACCAACTTGTAAGACCCAGAATTCGAAAATATTTTTTTTAAATCACTGGCAGCTTTACGGAAAGTGAGTTGCGCATATTTGTGAAAATTAGCATAATTTTAATCATAACAAAGCTTAATCCTACTTATTATGAATAAAACACCTGATATTTTTATTTGAAAAACAGACAGCTAGCAAAAAAAAAAATAGCATAAGCTGACCAACGTCCTTCAGCCCTTTTGTTTATCGATTATTTTTATGCGCGTGAATGCTATTTCAAGATTTTCAAATTATCAGTATAACTTATCGGTGAGCGGATCACCCATTGGATCGCCGGTAGACGAATTCGTCGCCAGTCGGGACAGTATTTGGATCTTCTCCTTTGATCGCATCATCACTGTAGGAGTCCTTTTCATGGCTACTAGGTGGCGCGCATTGCCAAGCATTTTTATATGGCGCACAAAGCCTGGTCACAATTATAACCCAAAAGCTGCCCCTGTGGGGATGCTGGCTGAAAGTGACGATTTTTTTCCCAGCAGAGCATCTACCTAACTGTCAGTTTAACTCTTTGTTCCAAACAAGACAGTGTGGGTTTTCGCCTATTTATCTGTTTTATTTATCATTAGTTATAGTACTTAAAACATTCTACTGTTCGACCTAATTAGTTCACTGCACCAGGTTTTATCCTGTCTAGTTCGGTTTCTTGCAGTATTGTCTGTACGTGTGCATAGAGTTAAGGGAGCACACAGACACAGACACACACAGACACAAACGCACACACGCACAAACACACACACACACGTAGACACACACACACACACTGACACACACTGGTAATCTGGTAATCTGGTAATTTTAGTTGCAGCTTCATAAAAAACGGGTCACCCCATTTTTGCTCCGCTCCTGTGCCAACGAAAAACACACAGAATGTTTATCAAAGTCCCTTGTGGAAAGACTGACAAACTGCTGTCTCAGCAAATCTAGCATACACTCGTATTAACAGCATATGGTAGCCATCCGAAGTGCTAACACAAACAGTCCGACATTAGAAATGCAGTTCATCATTGATGGTAGCAGAAGTCACCAAAAGATCAGCAGTAGCACACGCGATCAATTTTAATCAAGTAATGGCCCCACCAATATAGCGACAACCGTAATCGCGCCATTTTTGTTTTAAATCTACAAATCACATCACCACGTTGGTCAGTCGAAAAACATTCCAAATGAAATCCACAGCTCACAGTGTCACGCCATGCACTCAACTCAGAAGCTGGGCAACGAAACTATATACTTCCAGTCTACAAATGGAGCAAAAAAGCAACGGCCACAGTCTGGCAGAAGCAAACATTTATGCCTCGGCTCAAAACAGTGGCCGTGCCTAGTGTTCATTTGGACCTGAAGCATTATGTGAGGGTTAATAAACTGTCACCCCAGCAGTACCCTACTATTAGCTGGGGAAGGGATTGGGGACATAACATCCACCAGACACACACACACACACACACACACACACACACCTTGACACCGACACATATATATGTGTGCTATAGTTACTCATTACCTGCCACCCGCTTGCTTGCTGGTGCAGCACACATGACTACACACACACACACACACACACACACACACACACACACACACACACACACACACACACACACACACACATATATATATATATATCGGGAGAGGGAGAGAGTGAGACGAGGGAAGAATCATGCCGAATAACCACAGATATTAAAGACATTGACACAGGGAATTCCCTATGCACACAAGGTCGGCATAACTGGCTCCAAGAAGGGGACAGTAAAGGGGACACACACTGACACACACTCGTGAACTCCGATGACCCCATTGTAGAAAGATAACAATAGATCCACCGTCGCACTGACAAATATGTCCTAATGGGACTAATTAGTAGCGATTCATTCGGAGTCGTAGTGGATCAATCCGAGGGGCGAGGTACCAGCAGTCGATTATCCACACATATACAACTGATGTGAGCGCAAAACACAGCTCCTGGAACAAGACTGAAGTCCACAAGTGGATGAACAAAAAAAACTTTTCGCCAGAGTTTGTAGCCTGTAAACGCTACAAAGAAATAAATAGCAGAGAAAAGTGAGTCTTATGAAAGAAGTAGAAAATTAGAAGGGCACACTAGACAACATAAAAAACGAAAAAATGCAGTTACCATGACGAGAATCAAACGTTTCACCTTCAAATGGCGTGTGTGCCTCGTTATGGAAACAAATGTAACATGACACCTAAACAATTAAGCAGTCCTGCAAAACTTGTCTTCGTTGGCCATGTCTTAAAATCCACAACTATGGAATACGGACAGAATTCATCTGAAACCATTGAAACAGCACCATAGGATAAAGAATATATAAACCAAGCATGGGTTGAATAACAATCACAGCAACAATTTACAAACACAGCAGACCGAAATGTCTTGTCTAGAATGCAACGAATATTTAAGAAAGAGATGTGATTGGTTGATTCCATTGTGTTCACGTAATAGACATATATAAATAGCGGGGGAACCATTGAGCGCTTAGAAACATGATACATATATTATAAACAGACAATGGGAGTCGCCGTGGCAGAGCGGCTAGACGCGCGCCGCGGATCGGAAGGTCGTGGGTTCGCTCCCTGGCGGAGACGGACTTTTCTTCAAAAATGACCTTGGCTCCCAGGTCGACCCAGCCTTGAGTGGGTACCGGGTGCAATCCCGGGAAGTAGAGGCGGCCGGCGTGACGCTGACCACATCACCCATCTTGTGCCGTTGGTCTATTAAAATATAGGTCTAGCCCCATATGCCCTATACGCCTAAAGGCGTGGAAAGGGTCCTTTACTTTTTTTTAACTTATAAACAGACAATGTAACCATCGCACTCATAGAAAGAAGTAGAAAGATAGACGGACACACTAGACAACATCCGAAAGACCGGGTGTCGTAGAAATGTCTTCTTTTTCTTTGCATTCAACAGCTGTAAACTCTGGTGGAAAGTTCTGGTTGTTCGTCCACTTCTGAACTGCAGTCCTGTTCCAGAACCTGAGTGTTGCGTGTGCAAACGTTCAACAGCTCTGACACATTTATGTGTAGACTGTTGGTTCCTTGCCTCTCAGGCAGATGCACTTCGACTTCAAAGGAAGCTCACAATTAGTCGACTCTTACGACATGCTTTTGGATAGGCAGTGGGTCTATTCTCGTTTTCCCTTTAATAGGGTCCTGAAACCCACACGGGGGTCGTAGAAATATAAGTAGTTGCGGGAAAGGACCTGTCTATTGTCCGCCATGACCATTCATCAAATTTGCGTGTCAGCAGACGTGATATTGAGCTGGACCGGATATTTCCAGAGGCAACCGACTTTTTTTAAATGTGCTATACAAATAAAAGTAAAGGACCCTTGTGTTCGATAGTGGCACATCATGCATACGACACTATACTCACATTACCATAAACCAATCCGTGCTTGGCTCAGTATCCCGTTGCTGCCTTTATTTCTTCAGACATTCCAAGGTACCCATTTCAGACTGGGTCGACCTGTTAGCCAATGTCAGTTGTGTGTGTCCATGAAGATTCGAACCAAAGACATTCAAGCCAATAGGCGAGCTCCCTATGCACGAAGCCATAACCTCTAAATGTTAATATTTACACTATATAATAAAGCTGTATTCTTATGTCTGTACTGGTGGTAAGTGACTAGCGAGGGCTGTTATCACAACACTCCGGACAGATCCATAGGTGCTCCGATCTCCTCCACAACAGAAAAACGAAGATCACGCCAGTTCTGTGTTGATTAATCAGATGTCTTGTGCCTTTATCGGGAGGGTCGGGGGTTTGGGTCCTGGCTGAGCCGGACTTTTTTCATAAGCGACCTTGGCTCCCAGGTCGGCCCAGTCGTTGAGTATGTACCAGGTGCAATCCTGGGAAGTAAAGGCGATCGGTGTGATGCTGACCTCATCACCCATCACGTGACGATTAATTTGTAATCTAGCTCTACATGCTCAACTCGCTTAAATGTGTGCCAAATGGTCGTTTACATATTTGTAAGCTCTTTAAGGACCACATTTTTTTCTGGGGTTTGGACAGCTTTAAGTTTGAGCTGAATTTTGTGACTGCAACTCGACAAAGGTAAAAGCTTCCTGAAGAAAAAAGACTGTCTGTATCGGGACATATAATATATCAAATTAAAGATAAATAAGTGCCGAATTAATCTAAACTATTTAAATGTCAACATATTATTAAAATCACACAACATTCAAGAATGTTAGACACATATTAATATTTTAGAGATAAACAGTTGTATGCTTACCTTACTTTTTTACTTGTTCCACAACACTGCTACCCAATTTTAAGAATGCACATGCCTTCTCTGTTCAATTATGTATCAGCTAGTCTTTATTTAAAACAAAAAATTTAAATACTTTGGATGTTGTGATTATTTGTGTATGACATGTCGAAATTCACGACAACCAAAATTCGGAGAGAAAAAACTGATCGAAATATCGATCTGATTAAAATATTTTGTTCAATTTTCATGGTCTAAACTAAATTATCGCTAATAGGTATGTCACTTAGAAATCAATCATAATATCAAGATTGTTGTCACCATTTGGCAGAGATTCATCAATGACAGAGCAGTATGAACAGTTCTAGACTTTTTCCCTTTACATTTAGTATAGAAAAATTACGTAAAAATTGTATCCCATCTAAATAATTTTTTTTTTCTTAGAAAATAATGCACCGAACTTCCCAAACAAAAGGACTTCCTGTTATTAATCCTAATTGTTCAAAAACTTGTTCATAAAAGCTTTTTTTCCCCTACAAACGGACCAAAATTAGAGTGTCTCTATCATAAGCCAATATACTAGCGAGGCGTCCGTTAGGGATACATTTTTTGGTCAGTATACTGGCGATACGTCTTTAAAGAGCTAGTGCCTTTAGTGGAATGTTCATGTCTAAACTCCAATGTTTCATGCCAGTGTCTCCCCCACCTGCACAAGGATACTGAGTCCTACTTGTTGGCGTGATCTTCTACGAGATATTTCGCAAGGCTTTAGTGACAGCACTTGTGGCCATCATCGGGCCAGTTGTGGCCATTGTCGGGCCAGTTGTGGCCTTAGTCGGACCAGTTGTAGAAATTGTCAGGCCAGTTATGGCCATTGTCAGGCCAGTTGTGGTCATTGTCAGGCCGGTCGTGGCCACTGTCGGGCCAGTTGTGGTCATTGTCAGGTCAGTTGTGGTCATTGTCAGGCCAGTTGTGGCCATTGAAGTTGTGGCCATTTTAGTTGTGGCCATTTTAGTTGTGGTCATTGTTGGGCCAGTTGTGGCCATTGTAGTTGTGGTCATTTTAGTTGTGGTCATTGCAGTTGTGGTCATTGTAGTTGTGGTCATTTTAGTTGTGGCCATTTTAGTTGTGGTCATTTTAGTTGTGGCCATTTTAGTTGTGGTCATTTTAGTTGTGGCTATTGTAGTTGTGGTCATTGTCAGGTCAGTTGTGGCCATTGAAGTTGTGGTGATTGTAGGGCCAGTTGTGGCCATCGTCGGGCCAGTTGTGGCCATTATCGGGCCAGTTGAGGCCATTGTCGGGCCAGTTGTGGCCGTTGTCGGGCCAGTTGTGACCATTGCTCGGCCATTTGTGGTAACCGCCTTGTATGCCAGAAAGTCTGCATACTCATTACTTTGAACTTACGTTGTCTGTGTCTGCATGTCTGTGTGTGCTGTGTATGTGTGTCTATGTGTATTTGATGCGTATGTGTTTCTGTGTGTTTGTGTGGGGGTCCTATGTGTTTGTCTGCATGTTTGTCTGTAAATTTATTAATGTTTGACTGTATGTGTGTATTTGCGGCTGTATAAAGGTGTCTGCATGTTTGTCTGCATGAGTGTATGTGTCTGCGTATGTCTGTGTGTGTCAGTGTGTATGTCAGTGTGTGAGCATGTATGTATATATGTCTGCTGTGCGTCTGCGTATGTCTGTGTGTGTCCGTGTGTATGTCAATGTGTGAGCATGTATGTAAATATGTTTGCTATGAGTCTGCGTTTGTGTCTGTGTGTTTGTTTATGTGTAGGTGTCTGAGTCTGTGTCTGTATTTTTTGAGTGTTTGTGTCTCTGTGGGTGTGTGTGTGTCAGTGTGTGAGTCTGCGTGTGTGTTTGTGGAAGTGTCCGTGTGTGCATATGTGTCTCCATGCATGCCTGTATGTATGTATGTATGTATGTATGTATGTATGTATGTATGTATGTATGTATGTATGTATGTATGTATGTATGTATGTATGTATGTATGTATGTATGTATGTATGTATGTATGTATGTATGTATGTATGTATGTATGTATGTATGTATGTATGTATGTATGTATGTATGTATGTATGTATGTATGTATGTATGTATGTATGTATGTATGTATGTATGTATGTATGTATGTATGTATGTATGTATGTATGTATGTATGTATGTATGTATGTATGTATGTATGTATGTATGTATGTATGTATGTATGTATGTATGTATGTATGTATGTATGTATGTATGTATGTATGTATGTATGTATGTATGTATGTATGTATGTATGTATGTATGTATGTATGTATGTATGTATGTATGTATGTATGTATGTATGTATGTATGTATGTATGTATGTATGTATGTATGTATGTATGTATGTATGTATGTATGTGTATGTATGTATGTATGTATGTATGTATGTATGTATGTATGTATGTATGTATGTATGTATGTATGTATGTATGTATGTATGTATGTATGTATGTATGTATGTATGTATGTATGTATGTATGTATGTATGTATGTATGTATGTATGTATGTATGTATGTATGTATGTATGTATGTATGTATGTATGTATGTATGTATGTATGTATGTATGTATGTATGTATGTATGTATGTATGTATGTATGTATGTATGTATGTATGTATGTATGTATGTATGTATGTATGTATGTATGTATGTATGTATGTATGTATGTATGTATGTATGTATGTATGTATGTATGTATGTATGTATGTATGTATGTATGTATGTATGTATGTATGTATGTATGTATGTATGTATGTATGTATGTATGTATGTATGTATGTATGTATGTATGTATGTATGTATGTATGTATGTATGTATGTATGTATGTATGTATGTATGTATGTATGTATGTATGTATGTATGTATGTATGTATGTATGTATGTATGTATGTATGTATGTATGTATGTATGTATGTATGTATGTATGTATGTATGTATGTATGTATGTATGTATGTATGTATGTATGTATGTATGTATGTATGTATGTATGTATGTATGTATGTATGTATGTATGTATGTATGTATGTATGTATGTATGTATGTATGTATGTATGTATGTATGTATGTATGTATGTATGTATGTATGTATGTATGTATGTATGTATGTATGTATGTATGTATGTATGTATGTATGTATGTATGTATGTATGTATGTATGTATGTATGTATGTATGTATGTATGTATGTATGTATGTATGTATGTATGTATGTATGTATGTATGTATGTATGTATGTATGTATGTATGTATGTATGTATGTATGTATGTATGTATGTATGTATGTATGTATGTATGTATGTATGTATGTATGTATGTATGTATGTATGTATGTATGTATGTATGTATGTATGTATGTATGTATGTATGTATGTATGTATGTATGTATGTATGTATGTATGTATGTATGTATGTTTGTTTGTTTGTTTGTATGTATGTATGTTTGTTTGTTTGTATGTATGTATGTATGTATGTATGTATGTATGTATGTATGTATGTATGTATGTATGTATGTATGTATGTATGTATGTATGTATGTATGTATGTATGTATGTATGTATGTATGTATGTATGTATGTATGTATGTATGTATGTATGTATGTGTATGTATGTATGTATGTATGTATGTATGTATGTATGTATGTATGTATGTATGTATGTATGTATGTATGTATGTATGTATGTATGTATGTATGTATGTATGTATGTATGTATGTATGTATGTATGTATGTATGTATGTATGTATGTATGTGTATGTATGTATGTATGTATGTATGTATGTATGTATGTATGTATGTATGTATGTATGTATGTATGTATGTATGTATGTATGTATGTATGTATGTATGTATGTATGTATGTATGTATGTATGTATGTATGTATGTATGTATGTATGTATGTATGTATGTATGTATGTATGTATGTATGTATGTATGTATGTATGTATGTATGTATGTATGTATGTATGTATGTATGTATGTATGTATGTATGTATGTATGTATGTATGTATGTATGTATGTATGTATGTATGTATGTATGTATGTATGTATGTATGTATGTATGTATGTATGTATGTATGTATGTATGTATGTATGTATGTATGTATGTATGTATGTATGTATGTATGTATGTATGTATGTATGTATGTATGTATGTATGTATGTATGTATGTATGTATGTATGTATGTATGTATGTATGTATGTATGTATGTATGTATGCATGCGTCATGCATGTATATGTGTGTGAGTGAGTGGGCGAGCGTGTGTGTGTGGGTATGTATGCACGCGCTGATTTTTGAATGCACTTTACAACTCATGCATTTGTGTTCTTTTATGATATTAATAATATGCATATCATCATATGATCATAACATGCTTTATTAGTAAAATACAACTTCTGTGCGAAAATTTTTTGTCTGAATGAGCCGAATGTAAGACGGGTCTGCGTGCCCAATTTGTGACCCTTTGAAAATAAAGTTGATTCGTTCGTTCGTTCGTTCGTTCGTTCGAACTACCGCATAGCAGGGCTTAAAGATATAGGTTAGGCAAGTTATTCATAGGTTATAATTTTGCTGTGTGTTGATAAAGATCTTCTAACTGGAACGTTCGTTTTGTCTTTCGTTACCGTGTCTAATTGAGAAATTAGCTAGATCTACTTTTTTTTGCGCCCCCCACCCCCCCCCCCCCCCCCCCCCCCCTTTTTTTCTCGAAAACCCCAAAATATGCTTTGTTGCACACACATATGAAAGCAAGACGAAGACAGTGGTACAAATGGACAGATAACACGAGGAGTTAGATGAACAGTCGTCAGAGTGCAGCTGGGGTGAGAAAAAAGTGATGAAGAACCTATATTGAGGAGACAAACCTAATTGATTGATCGTGGGTGTTTAGTTGACTTTTTGTGTTGCATGAAAAATTAAACTACTAAATAGAGTAATTCTTTCGGCACGTTTTCTAGAAATACCAGCCCGCATTACGTGAGCTTCTGCAAGTCGAATGTGGAATGGACAATTTAAAGTGCTATTCCCAGACTTTCAATAACATAATTTGATTTCTTTATTCGGCACTGAATGTTATCATTCAGATCTCCATTTTTAATCTGCCCTCCGTGGCAACACTACGTGAAGCCAACAGACAAAGCCCATAGGAAATCAGGGCTATTAACGAAACGCAATTTATACCACGCTGACCATATCAAACGTCAATTTGTACCACTATTTTATTGTCACACTTTGTAGCGGCCGAAAGGGGTGTAGCTTTTGACAAACAATTATTGTTTGTTTTCTGGGTAATGGCTGTCAAGTTACTAGGTGACGTCAGGATTATTTTGGGAATTTCAACCCATCAGGTCTGCAAACAGAAAGTCTATTTTCAATTAAATACCAACTCTGTATTGAAAGCTGCGATACTTAGTAGAAAGCTACGATACTTCGTAGAAAGCTACGATACTTCGTAGAAAGCTGCGATACTTCGTAGGAAGCTGCGATACTTCGTAGAAAGCTACGATACTTTGTAGAAAGCTACGATACTTTGTGTGAAGCTACTATTTTGTGTTGAAAGCTGCAATATTTCGTTAAAAGTTACGAAACCCCGTGTGGGTTCCAAAATCCCATTGTAGGGAAAACAAGAATAGACCCACTGTCTCCCTTACAAGCAAATCGTACAATGCGATTAATAGGGGGAGTTGCTTCGAAGCCGGAGTGCATCTGCATGAGATGCCGGAAACCAACAGTCTGCATACAGATAAGCCAGAACTATAAAACAATCATGTTCTGAGACAAGGGTAAAGTCCGGAGGTGGAGGAAAATTCCAAATTTTCCGCTGGAGTTTACACTCGGTGAAAGAGAACAAAAAAGATAAAAGCTACTATACTTCGCTACTGATGTGAACGCTTGGCTTGACACTGTGGGCGGCGAATTTAATTCGGAATGCTTTTCGGCTCTGCCCGATATGGTTTGTGTTGTGGGTTGCAGATTCTGAAAGTGGCGAGTTGCCATAGAACTGGTGGTGTCTAATGCAGTATTAAAAATAGGGGTGACTGTGGTCAAGCTAAAACCAACGAAATAATCCAGTGAACTCTTACCAAAAAGCGTAACAAGGAAGCAGAAAAACGTGCACAAAACAACACAAATCGAGGTTTCGGCCGGGAGTCTTTCTCGGCATGAACTGAATTACACAACAATAACAAAGAGGGCAGAACTCATATGATGACGATGCTGTTACCAGATGTTTCCATCCATGACATTGAAAACATTCAAAGGGTACAACAAGAGGACGATGATGATTTCAACTCTTTGTTCTGTATGTTTTTCTTAGCGTTAAATATCGTCCAGAACTTCTACTTAATTCCATTGAATCAGTCTACCCATGTATGGATGCCCTGTGTGTTCTGTTACACAAGCCCTCGATTACAGACAGCCTTTATTACGTCCCTTCATTACAAGAGCTTGCACTGGTACTATATCAAAACAGCGAGGCAACACTAAAACGTTACAACGGGTTGGGAGTCGGTGGAAGACCTCGAAAAATATGGAGATGATGGCATAAGAACATCCTGTACAAGAAATCAACATCAGTTATTAATAGTGCTCTTGACAGAGCTCTTTCAACGAACATTACATCTCCCCTGACACTTCGTTGAGGTACAAGGTGAAAAAGAAGAAAGGAGAAAGAAGACAAGTTCGCAATTTGTTCTTTTTTTTATTTTTTTCTCCTCCTCCTACTCTTTTTCCTTGTTTATCTTATTCTTCTTCTGTCTTCTTCCTTTTGTTTTTTGGTTTACGTTCTCTTCTTCTTCTTCTTTTTTTCTTCTTCTTCTTATTCTTATTTTTTTCTTCTTCTATCTCTTCGTCTTTTTCCTTCCATCATTTACCTCAGCGCAAGGTAGGAGGGGGTGGAGGGCAAGGGTAGATGAAAGGTTCGTTTGTGTTGCTTGTGGTTCTTTTTTCTAATGCAAGTGTGCACGTTGGTATTTATTTCTGTTTTGTGGTTTGTCTGGTGGTGGTTGTCATTCATTCTTGCGTGGCAGTTCGCATCAAAGCGATGAATGAAAGACTGGTTATCAACGTAGTTCGTGCAATTGTTTTTCTGTCCGTTTGTAAAAATGTTGTTTGTGTGTGTGGTTATTTTTTTTTTTGGTTTATTGTTTGTGTGTTGTATGGTGTGTTTGTGTGGTGTAATGTTGTATGCTTAGGTGGTGGTTATGCGTGTGTTTATGTGTGTGTGTGGTGTTGTGGGTTTGGATGTTTGGTGGTGGGTATGCCGTGTGTGATATGTGTATTGTGTGGTGTGTGGTTATGTTTGGTGTTGTTCTGTCATGCGTGTGTTGTATGTCGTGTGTGGTGGTGTTTGGGGTTATGATGTGTGTGGTGTATGTTGTGTGTGTATATGTGTGTGGTGGTGTGTATGTGTGTGTGTGTCTGCGCGCTCAATACTTTAATAGACATGCGATGTTAGAATATTCTGGAGTGGTTACTACTGACTATTCAAGAAATGTCACATAGAATCGGACCCAAGGGGATCCGAATTTCTAAGAGCACAATAAGCCTACGGCACACAACCAACAAACAGACATGCAAACATTTTGAAAATATGTATCTTTCCACGACAACGTTCGCTTGTAGTGTTTTGATTGTTTTGACACCTGAAACTTTTTCATTATACAGGGGGAAAAGTCTCAAATGTGTCTAAATTAAAGTTTTTGCAGGGAAAATGTCCGGAATGACTGAAATCAAATGAAAAATAATAGTCTTTATGCTGCCCCAAAGGTTTTTGTTTCAAATGCCGAATGAAATCATTATTATGTTTATAATAAAAATAAAATTTTTGTTTTTTTTAATTGTTATATTTTAAATTGTTTTAACAGATCTGTTCATAATGATTTTGCAGAAGTAGTAATTAAGTAAGTTTTACCCCACCAAGGACATAACACAGAGCGATAAGCCACAAAGTGTCACC
>CAJHNH020000469.1:55637-395637 GCA_905116865.2 Candidula unifasciata
ACCTTGGGTCGCATCACCGTGGTCCCCGTGATAACTAGTGGTTAGTCACCTATCTCCAGATTCTCGTTTAATCCAAGTATTTGGACTATCACAGTGTTTTTGGTCAGCTTTGGGCTTTCCCCCCAACCATCCTAAACTGAGTGGAAAATATCCCCCATTACAAAGACCTCGAAAAATATGCAGTGATGGCATTAAGAACATCCTTACAGAAATAAACATCAGTATTAATAGTGCTCTTGACAGAGCTCTTCAACGAACATTACATCTCCCCCTGACACTTCGATGAGGTACAAGGTGAAAAAGAAGAAGGAGAAGAAGAAGTCGCATCTTCTTCTTTTTCTTATTTTTTTCCTCCTCCTCCTCCTCCTCCTTCTTCTTCTTCTTCTTCTTCTTCTTCTTCTTCTTCTTCTTCTTCTTCTTCTTCTTCTTCTTCTTCTTCTTCTTCTTCTTCTTCTTCTTCTTCTTCTTCTTCTTCTTCTTCGTCTTTTCTTCCATCATTTACCTCAGCGAGGTAGGAGGGGGTGGAGGGGCAGGGGAGATGAAAGGTTCGTTTGTGTGCTTGTGCTCTTTTTCTAATGCAAGTTGTGCACGTTGGTATTTATTTCTGTTGGGTTGCTGGTGGTGGTGTCACTCCATCTCTTGCGTGGCCAGTCGCATCAAAGCGATGAAAGCCCCTCTACACGTAGGTCGTCAATTTGTTTCTCCCGGAAAATGTTGTGTGTGTGTGGTTATGTTGGTGGTGGTGTATGCGTGTGTGTATGTGTGTGGTGTGTTGGTTATGTTGGTGGTGGTGTATGCGTGTGTGTATGTGTGTGTGTGGTGTGTGGTTATGATGGTGGTGGTGTATGCGTGTGTGTATGTGTGTGTGTGGTGTGTGGTTATGTTGGTGGTGGTGTATGCGTGTGTGTATGTGTGTGTGTGGTGTGTGGTTATGATGGTGGTGGTGTATGCGTGTGTATATGTGTGTGTGTGTGTGTGTGTGTGTAGGTGTGTGTGTGTGTGTCTGCGCGCTCAATACGTTAATAGACATGCGATGTTAGAATATTCTGGAGTGGTTACTAATGACTATTTAAGAAAGGTCACATAGAATCGGACCCAAGGGATGCGAATGTTCTAGAGCACAAGAAGCCTACGGCACAACACCAACAAACAGACATGCAAACATTTTGAAAATATGTATCTTTCCTACGACAACGTTCGCTTGTGAATCCTGAACACTTTTTCAATTATCCAAGGGGGGAAAAGTCTAAATTTTCTAAATTAAATTTTGCAGGGAAAATGTCGGAATGACATGAATCAAAATGAAAAATAATAGTCTTTATGCTGCCCCAAAGGTTTTGGTTTTAAATCCGAATGAAATCAATTATTATGTTTATAATAATTTTTTTTTTTTTTAATTTTATATTTTAAATTTTTTAAACAGATCTGTTCATAATGATTTGCAGAAGTAAGTAATTAAGTAAGTTTTACCCCACCAGGACATAACACAGAGCGATAAGCACAAAGTGTCACCACAAGGATGAGGATCACCTGTGGAGAGGTCCCAGAAACCCCATTCAACCGTTGGGTTACATAAGGGCACCAGGCAACAGCCATAGTGGGGCTCCAAAATAACAAAAATATTGTATCCCACATGGGAACAGCAACTGAATTGATTTGCAGCAGGATTTTGCTGCCATGGCAGATCAGACCTATAGTACGATTAGTGCAAAAAAAAATTTTTTTAAAGAGGAGAAATGTAATGTTCTTTTCCAGGCTGTGAGCCAGTTGGCTGTGTTCCAGATGTTCTCATAGAGTGCATGATACATACTGTCACTGACTTCTCCCCCTGCCGGGCGTATCCTCCTCTGCTCGTATGTCATCACATCCTGGTGATTTCCCTTTTTTCCCAGATTTTGCTTTGCGGGTCTTACTTCCTCTAATAAAGGTTCAGTTTCTTTCTCTTCATTTATTTCTCCACAATACTCTTTCCATCTTTTTCGTTTTTTCTGTACTCTCCGTCAAGGTGTTGATGTTTTTGTCATTTATTACATTTTATGATGGTTTGAATTTGTTATTATTCTGATGATACACTCGTAATTGACAAAAATCAAATTCCTGAAGTCAGGTGTGCAGGTGATACAGCACTATCCAGAAAAAAGTTTACTGGGATTGAATATTGAATTTTGAATTAAAAATCGACATCACAGTACCCCGGACACTCCCATTAGCGCCCCGTCGCCAGCCGCAGGCGAAGAGTTTCAATTACCATTTCAACATGGGCGCGTCTCCAGGAGGTGCTGTCACATACCGCTCGTGTCGCGTACCTGTTTTAAGGATTTCTCCTTAAGAACCAACAGCACTCTGAAATAGAATAATGTTGAGGTGTCGGCTCGTATTGGTCTAAAGGGTATCCCGTAGCCAATATACACCAACCTATTTCAGGAGTAGGGCAACTCATGTTTTGGCACTACAGAATATATAATAAACCTAGCGCAGCTTGGCTGGACGCCCCCACTACTATAAAAAGAAAGCTCCCCCAGGCTATGATATTGTAACATCACAGCCATGTTAACACAGATTAAGATTAATGGTTGAACATTCATAAACTCTCGACAGTTTTAACAGTGAATGATAGACACTCAAGTCAATAATAAAAACTTTCAAAGACATGTAATAAATGCAACACACACATTATATAAGAATCAAGTAAAGAAATTGAAGAAGCACCAGAATGATATGAGGGACCAAAACTTTAAAACAGATCTGACTGATTGTCTTAGAGACTTCCAGAGTCAGCCTAGATCATCCTCATGATCATGTGTACGATTAACAGTGAAGCATGGCAATAAACCAACGATTTACTACACTTATCTGAATCCATGGTTACTTGGACTGGCTGAATGTTCAATCACTCTGTTGTTATGTTGAAGACAGTCCCACCCTAGGGGCTCTATCACTAGAGGTACACACAAAACTCCTGGAGAGGATACACGGACACAAAGTTAATCACGGGAGATACAAACAAACTCCTGGATTAATTGATGGTGAAGGTACAACACCTATAATGTTGTCTGTAGACCAACTGGAGGATTATATTTGATGGATGACACAAGGGTGGCTTGCAATCTGATGCCCACCACTGGCTTAGATATAGATGACTTCCCTGTTGGTAGTTCTGTGGACCGCCGATTCACTGCCTGGCCTCCAAGGAGATATCATCCCAAGCTTTATGAAATGTCATGGACACAAAAGGCCGCCTCCTCAAAGCAGAGATACTCGAGGCACATTTAGGAACATCAATTCTTCTTGGCAGTCAGACAGAAAATGACGCGGTAGGTTAGGCGTCCTTTCAAAGAAAGTAGCCCGCGAGATTAATGCGCCGAGCAGTAAAAAGGCTTCTCGGAATTCTGAACATTAATCCAGAAAATATATATCCCACGATTGTAAGTTTAAACATGTAGACTTTTCAAAACAACTAGAGTGTATAGAAATACCTATTAAGCCAGATAAAGGTATAAATAGATATGAGGGACTATATACCCACCGGACGGGTCTATATTTTAAATGTGACCTGCCCGATAGTTTCGCCAACGTCACGAATAGTCGAATGTGCAGGGGTGAGTGGATCACTTCACGACAGGTGCCACGAAGTTCCGCGTGGGGGGGGGGGTAGGGTGGGGGGGGGGGGTCAGGTTATTTTGAAATGTTGTGCTTTTCTTGAAAAAAAAACTTTTGTATTAATCTTTAATAGAAAATTACGATCGACCAGGGATCGGCCAAGGATCGTTCAGGGATCGACCAGCACAGCGGTGGCACAGGATGTCAGTGACACTGTGTGGAAAACCTAACAAAAGATCTGGTCTGTAAAAGAAAACTAAAAAAAAAAAGTTTGATAGCGTTAAAGAATTCAAGCTATTATGAGCTTTTGCAGTAAAGACGGTAAAGCCAGTGAAAACAGTAAATTTGGTGCAGTCAGTAAAAACGGTACGTTCAGTAAAGACAGTAAAGATAGTACAGTTAGTAAAAACAGTCACTAAAGTCAGTAAAATCAGTAAAGACAGTAAAGTCAGTAAAGACAGTAAAATCTATTCAGTTAGTGGAGACAGTGAACACAGTACAGTCAGTAAAGGTAATGACAGTAAAGACAGTAAAGAGGTGAAGACAGTAAAGAGGTGAGGACAGTAAAGACAGTAATGACAGTAATGAGAGTAAGGACAGATGAAGACAGTAAAGACAGTAAAGAGGTGAAGACAGTAAAGAGGTGAAGACAGTAAAGACAGTAAAGAGGTGAAGACAGTAAAGACAGTAAAGAGGTGAAGACAGTAAAGACAGTAAAGAGGTGAGGACAGTAAAGACAGTAATGACAGTAAAGTCAGTAAAGACAGTGAAGTATATAAAGAAGTAAAATCAAAGATCCATCTTCGGCACTAGACATTTGATACTGACTCCGATCAAAATGGACGCTAGGCAGGGGCACTGTTTGGAGACAAGGCACATTTTTTTGCTTTTGACGGACTGTGGCCGATGCATATTTGCTCCATATGTAGACTGGACATAGTTTCGTCGCCCAGCTTTTGAGTTGAATGCATGGCGTGATATTGTGAGCTGTGGATTTCATTTGGAATGTTTTTTCGACTGTGACCAACGTGGTGGTGTGAATTGCAGATTCAGAAAATGGCACGATGCCTGTTGTCGCAATATTGGTGGTGCCCGTTTGTGATTCAAATTGATCGCGTGGGCAACTACTGATCTGTTGGTGACTTCTGCTACCATGAATGATGAAATGCATTTCTAATGTCAGACTGTTTGTGTTAGCACTTCGGGTGGCTACCGTATGCTTTAATGTGTATGTATGCTAGATATGCTGAGACAGCAGTCTGTCAATCTTTCCACAAGGGACTGTGATAAACATTCTGTGTGTTTTTCGTTGGCACACGTGCTGGGCAAAGATGGGGTGATCCGTTTGCTATGAAGATGAAACTAAGACTACCAGATTACCAGACATATGATACTGACTCGCATGTTTGTAGACCAAACGTCCTCACATCTTAGAATTTTTTTGTGTATCCTTTTTAAGCTGTGTCGACCTGGGAGCCAAAGTCCAATTTGGGAGAAAGGAACAATTTTGTGGATGCGAACCCAGGACCATCAGGCTACAAGCGAGCGCTTATCCACCACTCTACCGTGAATCCCACGTGATGGTTATCATCACAGTAATCCTTGTGAGGTCTGAAAGGAGCCGCCTGGTCAAGTCTCTCTTATGTGGGCCACACGAGTTCGGCCCCTGGTAAGGTGATGCTTTTCTTAAACACCCTAAGCTGCACACTCAATGGCGACAACAGCAACCATGCGGCCTTAAATCTTCAGGCTAACAACCCCACCCCTCCCCCCCCCTTCTTGTAACACCGCTCTAAACAGTGGTAAATACAGTTTTTTAGTGACAGTTTTTAGTGACAGGGTTCTGACAGTAATTATTCTTTCAGGTCCAGACTTTGGCTTGCATCGTAACCGCTGGGGATTCCCGTCTAACTTAACTTTTGAAAGGGGCTTAACGGTATTTGTACATCCTTGAGGTGTAAATACCGTGGACTGCACTCCAGGAGGGACAAATTGCAATACAGTGACCTTAATTGGAGGCTTGTTTAATGAGCAGGCAGACAGCACAAGCTTAAAGAGTCTTAGAGTTTGTCACAGAAGTCTGTCGAGGGAAAAGGAGAAGCGAGTGGGGTACAGAGGGAATATTCCTTTGTCTTGAGACTACCCAGGTAAGCAGTGAAATAGAGCAGTGGCTTTCTGTTTTCAATGGCGGACTCCCACTTATTTTGGAAGGTCTGCCACGGACTACATACATTGTAAGAGTCATACTGAAGAACTTATAACTGATAAACACAGACAGACAGACAGACAGACAGACAGACAGACAGACAGACAGACAGACAGACAGACAGACAGACAGACAGACAGACAGACAGACAGACAGACAGACAGACAGACAGACAGACAGACAGACAGACAGACAGACAGACAGACAGACAGACAGACAGACAGACAGACAGACAGACAGACAGACAGACAGACAGACAGACAGACAGACAGACAGACAGACAGACAGACAGACAGACAGACAGACAGACAGACAGACAGACAGACAGACAGACAGACAGACAGACAGACAGACAGACAGACAGACAGACAGACAGACAGACAGACGGCCAGACAGACAGACAGATGGCCAGACAGACAGCCAGCCAGACAGATTTCGGCGGACGGAGTGACAGCTTGAAAAAGCCCTCCAAGACGATACTAATTGTATCCTACATTGAACGCACTCAGCCAATAATTCGCTGACAATAAAATACTAATACCATTAACGCTGCAGTAATTTAAAAATAAATTTGAGACCAGATAATGATCAACTTCCGGGACGCTGCAATGGTTCCAGGATATCCCGGTTTAACTACGTAGACCACCTAGAATTGATTCTGATTCAAGAAATTTTGATTCTTTTACTGGCGTGGGCGATGTTCAAGCTCCCAGCTGATCTACCCACAAAAAAAATATCATGTCTTTATCTGTGTTTAGAACTGTAGACGAAAATTGCTCTTGAAATATTCACAGGAAATGGCTATTAAAACTACAAAATTAAATATAAATTCATAAGCCAAGCTGTCATTTTTTTTTCTTTAATGGGTGTGTGTGTGTGTGTGTGTGTGTGTGTGTGTGTGTGTGTGTGTGTGTGTGTGTGTGTGTGTGTGTGTGTGTGGGGGAAATTGAATATTTTTCATTGTATTTTGTGAACATAAGAAATAAAATTACAGTTGTTGATGGATGCTTATAGAAGAGATAGTGAAGACAATAATATAAGTATTTGGGAGTACCTGAAATTGGGGGAGGGGGGGTGCGTTTGTGAAAATGCGAAGGCACTACGCCATTCATGGTTGTACGTTCGATTAAAATGGCCGCTCATTAATGATAATCAGTTTGCGTTATTTAAATGGCCATTCATTCTTTAATGATAACAAGTGTGTTTCCTCGAAATTGCCATTTGGTAAAAGTACAAAAAGGTACGTCAAGGAAAATGAAACGATTATTGCTAGCAATCTAGGACCATTAGGGATCACCTATTAAAATACATAATTAATGAAAGACGTAGTTAGTGGGGAAATTCCAGCCACACACACACACACACACACACACATACTAACGCACCCACGCACGCACGCAAACACGCACACACTCACGCAACACCCCCCTTCCCCCCACACCCACACACACAACATGTCTCTTATTTATAATAGAAGCTTATTTCTAAGCAATAGTTTTCTGCTCTCAATGGCGGACTCCCGCTTATTTTGGAAGGTCTGCACGGACTACATACATTGTAAGAGTCATACTGAAGAACTTATAACTGATAAAGACAGACAGACAGACAGACAGACAGACAGACAGACAGACAGACAGACAGACAGACAGACAGACAGACAGACAGACAGACAGACAGACAGACAGACAGACAGACAGACAGACAGACAGACAGACAGACAGACAGACAGACAGACAGACAGACGGCCAGACAGGCAGACAGACAGACAGACAGACAGACAGACAGACAGATTTCTGCGGACGGAGTGACAGCTTGAGAAAGCCCTCCAAGACGATACTAATTGTATCCTACATTGAACGCACTCAGCCAATAATTCGCTGACAATAAAATACTAATACCATTAACGCTGCAGTAATTTAAAAATAAAATTTGAGACCAGATAATGATCAACTTCTGTAAAATAGAAGCCCATTTCTAAGCAATAGTTTCTAGGATTTTTTTTTTTTAAGTTGGTTTCGTATCCTTTACAGGACGCTGCAGAACCAATCCCAGCATTGTTTGGTTTTTATGGTTTTTCTAAGCCAGTTTTACGTTGAGTAGTTTGTCAATGCCTCTAAAAGATCAGCTCTCGGTACCACTGTCGAAACCACTGCCATGAAAGGGGGGGGGGGGTAGACTTACTGTCTTATCCCCCGCCATCTTTCCTCCAACTATCATGTTATAGGGCGATTTATTAGGGGTTCGCTGAAATCGGAAAGACGCCGCGAACATCGCATCCTAGCTGTAAACCGTAACGCTACATGTCAACCACTCTTGTAAGGGTGAATGTAGACGAAAAAGCAGACAGACAGACAGACAGACAGACAGACAGACAGACAGACAGACAGACAGACAGACAGACAGACAGACAGACAGCCAGCCAGACAGATTTCTGCGGACGGAGTGACAGCTTGAAAAAGCCCTCCAAGACGATACTAATTGTATCCTACATTGAACGCACTCAGCCAATAATTCGCTAACAATAAAATAGCTGATCGTAATCCACAGAGGTATATCAGAATAGGCTTACAACCAAAAAGCTACAGCCTAGGTCCTGGTTACGAATAAATACAACACAACCCAACCGAGACTATATGCCAGGCGGCAGGCAAGAGGACCAGAACAAATAAACGGATGGATAAAGAAAGACAAATCATCTGCGGGGTATACTGGGCCAGAAAAGGTAACGAACATAAAACGATAAGTGAAAGCTGTGCCTTGACCTCTTTACCAATGTCAAGGCTTCAGCCTTATCGAAGGTAAAGGTCTCTTCACAAATCAGTGGTCTATCAGGAACGAACGAACGAAAGAACTTTATTTTCAGAGGGTCACAAGGGATATATGAGAAGGAAAATGAGACTAGACCCCAAAGTTCTACAACCCAATCGATCCTCGAGGAATGATGCGGTCAATGACACTGGCTGCTTTTACTTCACAGGACTTTACCTTATACCCGTTTAAGGCTGCGTCGACCTGGCAGCCAAGTCCATGTTTTGGGAAGACAAAATCTAGCACCATGCCAATTTGAACCAACGGCCTTTAGATCCGCAGGTGAGCATCTATCCACTACACCACGGCTGCCTTCATCTTTATTTAAGTGCTTTGAATTATTATTATTATTATTATCACCATTTTTATTAATATTATTATCTACAATAATAGTGAGCTGAAGTGCAAAAAAGTATTATAATATATAAGAACAATATCTATCTATCTATCTATCTATCTATCTATCTATCTATCTATCTATCTATCTATCTATCTATCTATCTATCTATCTATCTATCTATCTATCTATCTATCTATCTATCTATCTATCTATCTATCTATCTATATATCTATCTATCTATCTATCTATCTATCTATCTATCTATCTATCTATCTATCTAGCTATCTATCTATCTATCTATCTATATTTATGTTTATGCTAGCACCTCTTGCGTTTTTCCAGACGACCGTGTTATATTGTGTTGTATGGAGGCATTGCATGGACAGTCACTAATGTGACTAGTAATACCCGCTCGAGACGAAGACCCACAATTCAGGTTTGGGATTTCAGGGCCATTTTTTCTATTGTGTGTATGAAATGGGCTCCTTCTTTGGCGCTGAGCTCTTGAAACGTCTGCAATAATTTGCTCTTTTAATAATGACTCTTCGTCCTTCTTTCTTTTCTCTTCTCCTGGAACATTTCACGGCGTCAGGACAGAAAGAGATCTCTGGAACATTTCACGGCGTCAGGGCAGAAAGAGATCTCTGGAACATTTCACGGCGTCAGGACAGAAAGAGATCTCTGGAACATTTCACGGCGTCAGGACAGAAAGAGATCTCTGGAACATTTCACGGCGTCAGGACAGAAAGAGATCTCTGGAACATTTCACGGCGTCAGGACAGAAAGAGATCTCTGGAACATTTCACGGCGTCAGGGCAGAAAGAGATCTCTGGAACATTTCACGGCGTCAGGACAGAAAGAGATCTCTGGAACATTTCACGGCGTCAGGACAGAAAGAGATCTCTGGAACATTTCACGGCGTCAGGACAGAAAGAGATCTCTGGAACATTTCACGGCGTCAGGACAGAAAGAGATCTCTGGAACATTTCACGGCGTCAGGACAGAAAGAGATCTCTGGAACATTTCACGGCGTCAGGACAGAAAGAGATCTCTGGAACATTTCACGGCGTCAGGACAGAAAGAGATCTCTGGAACATTTCACGGCGTCAGGGCAGAAAGAGATCTCTGGAACATTTCACGGCGTCAGGACAGAAAGAGATCTCTGGAACATTTCACGGCGTCAGGACAGAAAGAGATCTCTGGAACATTTCACGGCGTCAGGACAGAAAGAGATCTCTGGAACATTTCACGGCGTCAGGACAGAAAGAGATCTCTGGAACATTTCACGGCGTCAGGACAGAAAGAGATCTCTGGAACATTTCACGGCGTCAGGACAGAAAGAGATCTCTGGAACATTTCACGGCGTCAGGACAGAAAGAGATCTCTGGAACATTTCACGGCGTCAGGGCAGAAAGAGATCTCTGGAACATTTCACGGCGTCAGGACAGAAAGAGATCTCTGGAACATTTCACGGCGTCAGGACAGAAAGAGATCTCTGGAACATTTCACGGCGTCAGGACAGAAAGAGATCTCTGGAACATTTCACGGCGTCAGGACAGAAAGAGATCTCTGGAACATTTCACGGCGTCAGGACAGAAAGAGATCTCTGGAACATTTCACGGCGTCAGGACAGAAAGAGATCTCTGGAACATTTCACGGCGTCAGGACAGAAAGAGATCTCTGGAACATTTCACGGCGTCAGGACAGAAAGAGATCTCTGGAACATTTCACGGCGTCAGGACAGAAAGAGATCTCTGGAACATTTCACGGCGTCAGGACAGAAAGAGATCTCTGGAACATTTCACGGCGTCAGGACAGAAAGAGATCTCTGGAACATTTCACGGCGTCAGGACAGAAAGAGATCTCTGGAACATTTCACGGCGTCAGGACAGAAAGAGATCTCTGGAACATTTCACGGCGTCAGGACAGAAAGAGATCTCTGGAACATTTCACGGCGTCAGGACAGAAAGAGATCTCTGGAACATTTCACGGCGTCAGGACAGAAAGAGATCTCTGGAACATTTCACGGCGTCAGGACAGAAAGAGATCTCTGGAACATTTCACGGCGTCAGGACAGAAAGAGATCTCTGGAACATTTCACGGCGTCAGGACAGAAAGAGATCTCTGGAACATTTCACGGCGTCAGGACAGAAAGAGATCTCTGGAACTCGCACTTCTGTTCGCTTGGTATAGAACACATTTCAGTGTCCATTATCTGCGTGGTCGACCTCTGTTTCTGTTACCGTTGTATCTGTATAGTAGTGCTCTCTGTGGTGTCCTGTCTGATGCCAATCTTATTACATGGCCAAACCATTTGATTTGCTAAAAATTCAGCATTGGTTCGGTGTCGACTTTTCTCCTGATATCATCATCCCTAAGTCGATCAGTCCTCGTTACACCTAGCATAGTAAGCAAACGTTAACTATTATTACCTTGATGTTTTATCCCCTCCATGCCAAACGATAAATGGCTCGTATTTTGTTTCTATGCTTTTACCTCAATTCTGTATCATTGACTGCATACACCTTTGTAACATAACATAACTTCAGCAATAGTAACGACAATATAATAGTAGTAACCTTTTCACAATGCTTAAAGACAGAGATTACTAGGTCATGATCGTCAAAGCCTGTTTCAACTCATGCCACTTGTTAAAAAAAAAATCTAGGCTAATTAGCGCTGTATGACATCCAAATGTGGCCGAACACAGATTTCAAAACGTTGAATCCGGAAGAAAATCCTTTTTCAGGTTCACCACAAAACAAAGTTTATTGAAATTGTCGTAGTGAGGATCACTTAAAGCCTTTAGACTGAGTGACCTACTTATCTGCAACAGCGCACTTTAAATATCTGCGACTTTTGTATCAGCATGTATGCATTAACTATTTAATGAGGTCTTCCCTTACGAAACAAATATGGCAACACAAACGACCAGGTTTAACCCAGAAAGATCATAGAAGTAAATTGACTGTGGCGACATAGAAAAGTAGCTTGGAAGAAATGCAGAAAGTTTATTGAAAATAGAGCACAAACATGTGGCGGTAAATGTTAAAGATAACTGGGGGATATTGTTGGTTTGACGTCAACGACGTTCTCACCTGTGCTCTTTAACGTGTGTACGAGCAAGATTGCAAGCCTAGACGCACCAGGAGTTAGACGGATACTGACTTTTGCGAATGATATACTTGCAAATAGGCAGGGGGAAGAGAGGGAACAAACAGCTTGGGAGCTAAAGAAAATACACTCTTAAGAAACTGGAGCTTAAAAGTTTCTTGTGTAAAAATTCAGTCAGCTAATGACAATAGACACTACAATCATGGCTAGGTCGGGCAGAAGATGTTATTAGGCAAATATGCAGCCTAACCGACATCATACCTGGTGCAGAATGGATACCTGTGCCTCAGGCGTTTATTTGTACATTTTCCTGTATTGTCACACTCAACAGGCGATGTAGAGAAGAGAATCCTGTTGCTGTTAATGCAGAGGTCAACGCTCTCATCGGTGAAAATTCAGACGAAGCAGATGCACTAATCTATACAGACGGATCCGTTATACGCCAAAGAAGAAGCGCATGGGCATTTACAGCACGCTCAGCGGGCAGAACAGTCAAAGAAGCCAACGGCGCCTTCTCCATGACAACCAGCAGCATGACGATGGAGGTGATGGCAGTGACGCAAGCGTTTGCCTGGCTTGAAACACAAAAATACACCCGCATATGTATACTTAGTGATTCAATGAGTATGATCCGGAGGGTTCAGGCAGGTTCAGTGCGAAGACAATGGCTTGAATCAATTCAGAAGTCCACTGTCCGTGGAGTCACCTTTATTTTTGTTCCGGGACACGCAGGCGTCGATGGAAATGAAAGAGCTGACAGGCTGGCTGGATCCGCTATCGCTACCGACGGTCGGCCTATGGATCATGCTGATATTATCAATGCCCTCAGAGAAATGGGAAGGATAGAGGACTTTGGTGGCAGTGAATCCACATCACTCGCCAGAATGGCAGACTTGGGAATTAAGATCGGCACAGCAAAAAACGAGACGCACACCGGACACGTCAGAAGATTTGTTAATCAACATAGAACTGGTACTATTAGCCATCGGACGTTGGGATTCATACTGAGGGGAGGATCTGAGCACCTATGGACATGTCCGGAGTGCAATGATGATAACCCAACTAACTAACTAACTAACTAACTAACTAACTACCATTTTACTTAAGAAGCGACATCTTCTTCCGTTATTTTTTTTTTTTTTAAATCTAATAAGTTTGTCCCACCGCAGCGGTCTCCATCGTTCCCTTTGAAGTTTTAAAATATTTATTAACATGAAAGACTTTCGTTACATAAAAATAACTATTTGTGTTAGTTTCCTTATATGTTCATGCGGTTATCTGATATTAATAATACCTTTGCTTGTTACAACTTCATTGGGGAGCTGCTTTCACAGTTCACCAGTATGGATTCTCGGTCTGGTGTAGAGGTGCGTCTCAAGTCGGTGTATTAAATAAATAAATAAATAGGCACTATGAGGCGATGGTGAGAGACGCAAATACTTAGCTAGTGGCAGATATTTCTGAATGGGTGTTTTCTGATTCCAAGAATCAAGAAGACAGAGACAGAATTCGTTCGACATCAACGGTTGGAGTCTCTGAGGAAATCTAGCCTTGCCAAAATGTATTGCATTTGTTTTGCCAAGATATTCTTGAGTAAGAGGGAATGAACGAGCGGACTGGCTTGCTGGCAGGGCCACTGTAGGCACAGGAAAAGTAGTGGGCCGGGTCGATGTTCTCAGTGCTCGCAGAAAAGCAGTAGAGTAGATTCAGGAAACGACGGTGAAAATTCCGTCTTGATACAACTACAAGATCTTGTCAAAAGAGGTGTTGCCAGACACTAACACCATACAGTTAGTCAAAGAAGATGAGTGAACCAACACAGAGCTGTCAGTGGTCACTCGATGAATGTGATACTAACGGTGGGGTCGCCTGGACTTGTCCTATGTGCCATAAGGATAATCGATTGATTAACTAACTAAACAAATAAGCTTGCACACCTTTGCAAGTTGTTCTTCTATCGGCTATGCTGTGGTTGTCGCGGTGCATCTTGGGATTCAACTACTTCTTCTTATCGTCATCATCATCAGATGCCGTGTCGGTCAGCGAATGCTGGTACGTTTTGCCATCTCACATCACACGGATCAGATAAATGTTCTTGTCTCCCACTATCATGTCGCCGCGCCATCCAAATATTTATCTCTTTGCCTTCCTCTTGCTCTCTCTCTCCCTTAATCTTGTCAGTTGTAACCACGTTCTTAATGTACTAGGACGGAGAAGCCCTTTATAACAAGAAAAAAAAAAGAAAAAGAAAAATAGAGAGTAGAGAGAGTTCGTTTTGGTGGGGGAAAGATCAGAATATCTCACCCAGGCAAGAAATCTTCTGTGTAAAGTCTAGTATAGCCAAGCAACGAATAAACTAAACTAGTAAACTAACTAGAAGTCCTAAGCTGAAGAAAACAACTGTAACTATGAATACAACGTTGAACATAATTTTATTTAACTTCACATCAGCATGGCCAACAAATAACGACATTAACGACGACTACGTGCTCGACCAGCATCTCAAATATATAGCGATCTACCATCTAACTATCTCTTAGCAAGAATACAAATGAAAATCTACTTTAACCAACTGAACGTACCTGTGGCATGACAGCATCCACACATCTGCCACAGCAGGAAGGTCCATATAGCTGACCACCCTAAACTCGTCATAGTAACTATGTAATAGAATAGGCCAAGCATAGTTAGATAGTTCGTTTGTTGTGGGGGAGTCCTGATAGGAAAAATCCATATAAAACCCTTTGATAATGACTCTTTTAGGCTTTGAGTGTCGAATTAAATGTTAGGACGCCTTTTCTACGCCTATTCTAAATAAATTGTCTGACCACTGCACTGCATTAGTGAGCGCGATTCGTACGCTAACTGCTGTTGTTAGGGGACGTGTTTGTGTGCGTCACTCTCTACAGTCCGGTCTTGGAGGCAGGCGTTTTTCCCTTGTGTCTCGCCAATTGACCGTTATACAGACAAGATTCCTTGTTCTCTTTTTTTATTTACAATGGGTGAGTTTTCTTAAGGACTTTTTAAACTGAATATTTGAGTTCATAGTGTCTGTGATGTAGGTAAGTAAGGTCAGCAGCTGGATAATGCGAATCTGTTTTCCTACGATTCTTGCCAAGGAAGGTGGCGAAACGAGCTCCAGATCGGAATGCACTTTCGGTTGACATTTCTCGCAGAATGCTTTGAAATGGCCTTTTAAACCTTTTCAATTCAATCAATCTACATATCTGGAGTGGGTTTGTAGTATTGATAACTTTGTATCGTTAATTATTTGCTAGTATTCGGTATCAGAACTTGGTAAGTCTCTGAATGGTTTTGAACGACAAGAAGCTTATGGGCAGACATGACGTCATGTCCGCTGTTGCTAGGTGATTTCGTAACCACAACAAGCTTCGACTGTCGTATTGTTTTCATAACATATTTCAGTAGGTCTGGGTTTTGACTTCATCGCAGATCCCTTATTTTCTACGTTAGAGGGAAGGGTAAATAATGGAGATCTGTCTAACCTTTGCTACGGAACTGTTCCAGGAATTATTCGAGTTAATGATCTGGTGCTCACTCTAGGAAACTAAATGGATTCTAAGATAGAGGTGACCAACTTTCATGGTTGGGAATAACCTCAAGTTTATCTGAGCATGAGGAGATAGTAAGGATGTTGATTGACCAGGTGCATTAGATACGGTTCGCTCATGTGTTGCTTTGTGTTTTTCAGGTTATGAAGATCCAACAAGTGTCAGTGTCTTGTAGACTGGTTCCTTCTGCCACTACACATTAAGCAATTTACATATGGTGAATTGTGGTCCTGAACGTGTGGACGATACTTGAGTCGTCGTCTTCCAAGCTCAAGGTGATTGTTCTCGATCAACGCCAGAAACTGTTTCCTGCTGGTGAAATAATGTTGGAAGTCTGGCGACGTGAAGATCTATTCCGGCATCCAGAGAAGCAGCCTCGTTTCTGAGAAGTCCTATCGTAAAGTACGGTAGTCGGAAACTTCGCTCCAGCATCCAGAGGAGATATAAGATCTAAACAGATAAGTCAGAGTGACCCGTATGACGGCTTTAATCTAAGTGGACCTTTCCAATCCATCAGATTCCTCAGCCATGATGATACTGGACAGAAACGTAGAGTAGGGGGAAGACACTCGCACTAACTTTGTTCTTGAAAGTATTCAATATTCTTTCAGTTAATTCTTCAAGTTATTTTTCTTCAGCTTGGTTACAGGGAACCTATTACATTGATTCTCGAGTTCATCCGCCTTCTAGTTCTTAGGAGAGTTTTGTCTAATTGGAGTTCCTTGTGGCATTTATAAACGTAGTCTTGTCTTATCGTATTCACTGTTGATTATTTATTCGACTGGACTCGTTTTGTCCAGTCTGGGGGCAAACAGTGGTGAGGACGTCTGGCCGAGAGGTACCCAAGTGTTCATAATAACCCTGTGGAGTCAGAGCTCGTGTCACCTCATCCCTGAGACAGGTTGAATGGAAAGTTTGAACCGAGGGTTAGGCCTCTAGACGAACGAGAGCCACCATTCAAAACACTCCTGTCTCAGAGCACCTGAGGGATTTGTGAAAATATCTTGTAAGTAAGGTGCGCGACAAAACTGCCATACGACAGTACCCCCCGCCTAGAATCGGCCAGACCACGAACGTTACCTGTGGTCGCCATACCTGACGACCAGCCCATTGTGCAAAGCATCAGTAGCTAGGTTAGGCTCCCACAGGTTGGTCCGGAAGTCAAATCGGCTGAAGCTTTGTCAGTCGGCCGTTTAAATACCCCATTGGCCTGATTTTTCCTTATCTGTCGTCTAACTCTATTAACTGCCAATGATTCTCAAATGGCCGGTTGGCCATTTTCAAACCAGAATAAACCTTCCAAGATCTTTAATCTGTTGTACTGTGGTCTTCGTCGCTTCCACCCTATTACACGTCGGATTATTATTTTTGTTGACGTTCCGGCAACTACACAATAGAAAACATCAATTGTCTAAAAATCATCTCCCAACTCCTGTTCTAAATCCCACAGAGTTACGGACCATAGCCACCTGGAATAAAATCATCCCCCTAACATTATGTAATCACTTACTTGCAGTATCATTAATAACATTCACCCAAAAATAGCTGACATCGACATATGATCAAAGCATGACTCGTCCCAAGGAACGAACGAACGAACGAACTTTATTTTCAAAGGGTTACAAATTAGGCACGCAGGCCTGTCTTACATTCGGCTCTTCCAAATTTCCATCTTTCACACAGCAGTTGTATTTCATCAATTAAGCATGTTATATTCATGTAATAATATGCATATTATATATATGAAGTCAAAAACAAAAGCATGGCTGGTAAAATATGTAAATAAGGAAACTGGATTAGGAACGTATAAGTCCCAAATAAGAAATTACAAAGATGGCAGTAGTCATGAAACATCCAGTGAACATTTGCGTTCGAGTTTCAGCTACCATCTGTAAAATCACTACAAAACCCCCCATCTACATCAATAATGGCGATATCATCGGAACACGTTAGCATGTGCGCTTGGGTCCGAGACACCATCAGAGTAGAATGAACCCCCAATTAATCCGCTCCTCGCTAGAACAATGCGTTAAACACATACCAAATCACTACTAACACACAACAAGCAAAACCTAAAAAAAAAAAAAAACATGTTGCTGCAATAAAAACATAGTAATCAGTTAACATCCAGATTCTTGATCAGTTGGATTTCCTCTCCGACGTCCAGTAATTCTTTGTAGATAAGTTATCATAATATTTGATACCTCAGCCGCGGGGCTTACATAAGACTGCTTCCTTTGTCACCACCGCGTGACAATAAGAAGACTTTTGCCTTTGCTACCACCGTGTAACAATAAGAAGACGTTTGCCTTTGTCACCACCGCGTGACAATAAGAAGACGTTTGCCTTTGTCACCACCGCGTGACAATTATAAGACCATAGCCTAAAAATTGATATTTTTGTTCACTACCTTGGCCAAAGGCCTACAATGGACATTGCCTCAGCCGCAAGGCCTTTGAGAGACATCGCACTCTTGTCTCGGCCGCATGGCCATCGGAGACACATGACCACTTTTGCCAATGTCTCGGCCGCTCGGCCATCAAGAGACAATCTTCTCGTCACTGCCAACACCGCTTGGCTTCCAAGTGATATTCAACAATTACCTCGATCGTAGCCTACAATGTTTTGACTGGTACCAGCAATGTTAAAAACGTCATTGCTTAACTGGCTCGGTCAGTGTACTCACACAAGGCCCCCTAATATGTGAACAGATCTACAGTTAAACCTTGATGTGGAGACAATTAACAAGATAAACTGACCCCAAGTGCAGTTTGAGACGTATACAAGTCACTCCGTGGACAATAGACAACACCACTCCTAGTCGACAATAGACACGGACCACTCCTAATTAACTTAACAATAGACGCAGACCACTGCTAGTGAAAACAAAACTAACATCTGATCACACAACAAAACTACACAGGCCGCTCTAAACCAAATTAAAATCAAGACGTGATAATCTGAGCCGACTAGACCTGGCAAATTAAACAACTTCACAACGCTACTCATCCGTGAACAAGATGATATAATACCTAACTAAGAACAACCCAAGTTTTCGATAATGAAACCACACACGTGAGCGAACATATTTAAAGTCTGAAAGAAAAGGGCACGTGGGCGCCATAAAAACCAATTTAAAATGAAAAATCACTACTATTACCTGCACAAACTAGAACTCCTTCGTGAATTAAATCCTGTCACATCTAACTAAACAAATATCAAAAGACTGCAATATAGAAGCCCCACAAGTTGCACGCCATTTAAAAATCAATCTAAACTATGAACTACTATTATTACCTGAACTAACTAGGCTAGACACAAAACAGTTAATGGCCACCAATATCCTGCCGACGACGCCACTTGTACTAGGACGGAGAAGCCCTTTATAACAAGAAAAAGAAGATAAAGAAAAAAAGAGAGGAGAGAGAGAGTTCGTTTTGGTGGGGGAAAGATCAGAATATCTCACCCAGGCAAGAAATCTTCTGTGTAAAGTCTAGTATAGCCAAACAACGAATAAACTAAACTAGTAAACTAACTAGAAGTCCTAAGCTGAAGAAAACAACTGTAACTATGAATACAACGTTGAACATAATTTTATTTAACTTCACATCAGCATGGCCAACAAATAACGACATTAACGACGACTACGTGCTCGACCAGCATCTCAAATATATAGCGATCTACTATCTATCTCTTAGCATGAATACAAAATGAAAATCTACTTTAACCAACTGAACGTACCCCCCGCCTGGAATCGGCCAGACCACGAACGTTACCTGTGGTCGCCATACCTGCCAACCAGCCCATTGTGGAAAGCATCAGTAGCTAGGTTAGACTCCCACAGGTTGGTCCGGAAGTCAAATCGGCTGAAACTTTGTCAGTCGGCCGTTTAAATACCCCATTGGCCTGATTTTTCCCCATCTTACGTCTAACTATATTAACTGCCAATGTTTCTCAAATGGCCGGTTGGCCATTTTCAAACCAGAATAAACCTTCTAAGATCTTTAATCTGCTGTACTGTAGTCTTCGTCGCTTCCACCCTATTACATTAAGTCCATTCCTTCCTATAACATCTCAGAAATACACCGACTCCTTTCGCCGTCTTTTATTGGTGAAAACCTTTCGCATCTTACTAAAGGCCAATTTTGTTATGTCGATTCTTGTTCTAATTTCTGCAAGGCATCTTCTCTCAGATATTATGACTGCCAAGTCAGTAGTGTTTATTAACTTGCTTAAAATGTTCGCGTCTAGTTCGTACTTTGGTTTTTTCTTCTTCTTGGTGAGACCCATAAATTACAATTTAACTTACAATTTAACTCTACGCCCAGTTTTTAACAGATCCTTTTCTTTCCAAATGTGCACATTATCTTCCTACCGGGAGAGGCTGTTCTCATGAGGCACTCATTTATGCCGCGTATCTGAAGATATTCAACTTGTGAAATCATGACAATTCTTGGCGTCTTGAAGAAGGAAATTTACCATCACTTTCCATCTTGGCAGTAACCATACTGATCAGGTGATCGCAGCCATTGTCTCTATAGTGTGATCCTCTGCCAGCTGTCTGGGAATTTGTCATCATGACCAACAACTGACTGTTGTCTGCTCTCTAGCAGCTCCTGTGACTTCAGGTTATTTTGATCTTCTTCTTCCTGAAGTCCATGCCATGTGGCGTGGTAGTCATGTCTATACACAGCCTTGTGTCTCGTGTACTTTCAATCAACTCTGACACAGATTGTTCTCCCATGCCATGTCGCTTTGGTAGTCATGTCTATACACAGCCTTGTGTCTCGTGTACTTTCAATCAACTCTGACGCAGATTGGTCTCCATACCAAAATGTCATATTGCCCAATATCTTTTCTCTCGACCTACCTCTGCCTCATCATCCCCCCCCCCCCACCCCTCCTTTCATACAGTCACGATGTACTCCAGTTTTCTCCTTCTCATCACATGATCAAATCATGTAGATTGTCTCCTTCTGATGTGGGCAATCAGTTTTTTTTTGCGAGTAAGTTTATTTCAAGACGTCTTCATTGCTCTTTTGATCTGTCCAGGGTATTCTCATCATTCGTCTATAAAACCACACCTCCGCAGCTCAAAATAAGTTTTCACTAATTTACCAGCTGGTAATAATTCACTTCCATATAACAAGGTGGGATTTAAATAGCTTTTGAAAATTGTCTTTCTCGTTTCAATTGACAAAAAACATTGCATAAAATATTCTTATTTTTGTCAAATGCTGCCTTTGCTTGAGCTATTCTACATTTAACTTCTTTAATAACACCTGATGTTATCAGACAGAGAGAGATCGAAGCAAGAATCCAACAAGCCAACAATGTCGCATACCAGCTTGCCCCAATTTTAAAACACCCGCTGTCCCAGCTGAGATAAAAAGACAAATTATAAATACAATCTTTATACTGACATTAGGTTATCAATGTCAGACTTGGACATTAACAAAAGAGAAGACTAACCACCTGTGAAATGAGATGTTTGAGAATGGCTGTGAATAAAACCAGAAGAGATCGAGTGAGAAACGATGTGATTACAAGAACTATTGGAACCATACCCATCGTTAAATTTATTGAAAAGCAAAGAAGGAAATGGTTTGGTCACCTAATGAGAATGGAACCAACGATGCCAGCATCAAGAGTATACAACATGAAAATCGAAACACCAAGAAGCAGGGGAAGACCAAGAAGAAGATGGATTGAAGGAGTCACGGACAACTTGAGGCTTCAAAACATCACAGCATATGAAGCGACTGAGCGCGCCCTGGCTCGGTTGCCGATCATCTGATAGACTGCGACGCCTAGCAGCACAAGCAGATTTTGACAAAAGAAGAAAGAAGTTATCAGAGTACGCAAACACATAAACATATCAACTTGCTTGATGTGTGTCCCATTTATGTTGATGATGCTTTTCTGGGGTCTCTGATAGGGGCAACCAAACATAGGACTGTCACATGTCCTCATTTATTCGGACACGTTCTCATTTCACGAGTAATCTGAGCGTCGCAAACAATTTCGGACATTTGTAGATTTGTCCGCAATTTTGCAAGCCAAATTTAACACTGTTTCGTTGACATCACGTGGTAATCACGTGGTAATCATGTGATAATTGCGTAAAATTGTTTTCTGACAAATTATGTGGTAAAGTAAAGGAATAGATAGATTTCACCACGTCCTCTTTATCATGAAGCAGCTCACCACCCAGGGGAGCGGCTGTAGTCAATCTTTTGGCCTGCTCATATCAGGGCACAAGTGAATATCACAGTTAAAAAATCTAAGATATGCTACTAATCTGAGTCTTATCAAGTCATGCCAGCCACTTTACGCGTAGGACACAGTTTCAATTTTCTGAAGCATGTTCTGAGTCCCTTACAATTACAATATATTTGGCTCTACTGCACAAGTAATCAGAAAGTTGCCGTTACTGTTTCCACCGCCATTCTCATACTGGATATTGGGACGTCATTTGCGAGGCTGTCTTTTTTCTGAATCGTACATTCACCTTTGCAATGAAACCATACTCACCCTTCTTACCTCTCACAACAGCTCCATCTACTTGTGTGTAAATAATGAACCTGGTTGCTAATTTTCATTGATCAGTTCTTGTACTGCTGACTGTTTCACCAGCAATCCACTCTCAGCTCCTTGGTCTAAAGTAATTGTTGCTCGTCTATCATGAGTGATGAAAACCACCTTTCATCCAAAGTTGCAATGATTAATGATTATCAGTACAAAGGTGGCTAATTAGTCCACTTTGAGCCGGGAAAGTTCTTGAGCAGTGCGGACAACAGACGGAAGCGTGGGATTGGCGAAACGGTACTTTCTAGTCTGCCTCCGTTTCTCTGCCTGTACAACCTCCGCTGCCTGGCAGGCTGTTGCACCATGCCTGAGCTATGTATGCCATCCAGAAAGGTCCTGTGCAGCAGCCTCACACGTCGCTGTGTTGGTGCCAAAAGAAATGAGAGCAGTTTTGAGAGTGTCCTTATAGCGCTAGTTATGTCCTTCTTGGGACCTGGGAGATGAAAGTCTAGCATGCGGGCTAGGTGAAAAACCCAACGCAGCTGATAACTCTTCAGTATCGTGTGGATGCTAGACAGGTTAGCCCTATCAAAAACTGCAGTATTTGAGATCCTATCTTGCCATTTGATTTTGAGCAGCTTTCCTAGACAATTTATATGAAACTGATTCAACTTTTTAGCTTGGTCCTGATACACAGTCCGCGTTTCACAAGCGTAGGGTAGTACTAGTAGAACTACAGCTCTGCAAACCTTTAGCTTGGTCAGCGGGGAGATACCACGTCTGTTCCAGACACTGGGTATAAAGTCTGCCAAAACTGTTTGAGATTTTAGCGTTGATCTCGTCATAGATGTTAACTTTCTGAGATAGGGTACTGCTAAGATAAGTGAATCTATCTATACATGTAACTTCTGATAATTTTCTGTGATAGTGGAATCGAATTAATTTTTGTTTCTTTCTGGGCGCCGGTTGATAAATAACAACAGTTTTATCAATGTTGATGCCCGGCTCTCTAGCGTAGTTGGCTAAATCAGATTGCGCGGAGACCGAGTGACGAACTCCTTGTGGTCCGGGTTCAATACCGGGGGTAGGCAGGAAAGCCACATTTCTCCCAGATTTACGGTATTTACAATGGAATCAAGGCCGAAAGGTTGCGATATCCATAATACCGAGCCTAAGGGTTAACAACTCATGTCTTCTGGATACTACAACAAACAAACAATCAATGTTGAAAGTGAGTTCTGGCCTCAGAACTGGAGTTTAAAGCGCAGTCGTCAGCAAATAAAAGGTCTCTAATTGTAGTTGTTTTAGTTTTTGCTTTAGGGGGAGAGGATGATGGTGGCTTTCGGTCCAAATACAGTTTTTAAAGCATTATAGAAATTCTTGATATCATGTTGGTCTGCGTAACACTGAATCTCTTGAGCTTTATTGCTTAGCCACAAGTCTCGCATCTGATGAAGTTTGGTCTGAACAGTTCTTCTAATATTACTGAATATATCTGCAGAGTTCTTATCAAAGCAATCCTGGTGTTTCCTCATGACTGGTCTCAGTGTCTCCAAAGCTTTGCTGTATATCAGATCTCTCAGGCTGGTCTTTGTATCCTTCATATTTGGGCCGTCTAAGGAGATGGGTTGTAGACGACCTTCCGGTGTGGACACAAAATGATTTTTCGTGGATTAATTTCTCATCCTGGAGATGTTAAGCTGTTTCTTTTTTTTCTTTTTTTTAAGTCTGGTTTCCCTGCGGTCATCTTGGTGGTTGAATGCTGAGGTTCATTGTCGAAACAATGAGACGATTGTCTGTCCAACATTTAGCGCCCCGCATAGACTTAGTCACCCGTACGTCCTGTCTGTCGCTTTTTTCTCCACTGTGACATAATCAATAAGACGCCACTGTTTAGAGCGGGCGTGCATCCATGATGTTTGGTTACGGGTAGACGGCGAAATAAAGTATTTGTGTTAATTAATTCATGTTCTGCACAGGTCTGAACTAACAGTAGCCGATTGCTTTTACAGCTTTCAACTCCATGTCTTCCCATTACACCATCCCACATTTGATAAGCTTGTCGTCTTTTGGAACTGATTCGATGACAGCCCGCAGGTCTTCGTAGAAACCGTTTATGGTCCCATCTGTATTAGTCATTGTTGGTGCATATGCACTTACGTTTGTGGCATTCCTCTTTCATTGAAACAATGGTATTACCATCACCATGAGCCGATCACTTTTACCGATCACAAAACCCACTCCGGCTTTTCTGCGTTCTTTGGGACTTTACCACTCCAGCAAAATGTGTAACCTGCACCTACCTTAAAGAGTTTACCCTCACCAGCAAGTCTAGTCTCGCTCCGGGCTGCAATGTCAATGTTGTATCTACCAAGTTATTTCCAAATCTCTTCCTCATGCCATGGAGGTGAGCAGTGCTTTCCTAAACAGGGCTGCTCCGTCGCTCAGAGGGCTGCTGAAGTCTACTATTGCTCCTGTCAGTGGGCAGCGACTATATCGCCAGGTCTACGGCTACGGTTGCCAACGTAACCCCATGTCTGCCGCTTCATTGATCACTCATCGACACAGGACTTGAAAAAGATTGATGAGGATGATAATTGGAAGATACTGTATGAAAGTGACTTGTGCAAGGATTTGGATTTAAGTGAGGAAGAGCTGATCAATTTGTCGACTTCCCTCTCTCGCCTGTGTCCATCTTGATCCAGTGGCAGGGCAATGTCGAGACGATTTGAAATAGATCTAGGTACAGTGGTTGACCAAGGCGTCTCTAGTGCCGTGCTCGAAGCTCTCTACAGAGCCTGCTGGTAATCGCCTTCTTGACCGTCGAACCATAATCCACCCAATCCACCGAGTCCAGTCTTTGCATGCAGTGTAGGCAGATCCTAATCACCAAGTGGTTTAGAACCAGATCAGCTACTCTCTCCTGGTTTAGCCGGCCCGTTAAAGCTGTTGCCGTTGGGTGGCCGCTGCTGCATGCTAACAGTTGCTGGTAGCCCAAGGAGAGAGGTGAGTGCCATGCTTAGACCAATGGGGGTGAACTGTCAGGAGAAGGACATGACGGTCACCTTGCCAGAGATACTACTAGTATCTGACACCCCAGACCACCCAATCGCTGGGCGACATTGTGATCCATTGCTCGCAATGCGCTATTTTCTCAGTAGTACAAACATTTCCAAAAGTGAATTCTGCTTGCGCAATCCCAGTCATTTCGGCCGATGGGCCTTGTTACTCCCAAATACCTCATGCTGAAGATGTTCTATCAGTTGCAAGAATATTTGCGAGTAGAAAAATTGTAAGCACATAAAGCGATTTTGGCTACACGTAGACTCAAACCTCAAGATTACGACATCGTCTAGATGGAACAATTATTTTTTTAATTCCCCCCCCCCCCCGCCATCCACCCCCACCCCCCCCCCCCCACCCCACCTCCACCCCCACTTTTTCAGCATTGCAGTCTGTAAGTTTAGTATCTCATGAATGAGAATAAAACAGAAGCATTTCATAGAAACTATATCCAACCCTATAGCTCATTTAAATTAGGGCACCCCTGTGGTTGTGAAGTACTTTTGCCTGAGTCAAGATACAGCTCACTAGACACACACTCAATAAAAGAGGGACTTTTTTAGTGAGTAGCCAGGTAAAATTGTCTTTAACATTATACAACGCATGGCTGGACACTAACAGTGCTCATGATGTGATTTCAACTTACAACAGACAAATTACTTTTTGTACTCACATTTTGCAGAACAATTTTTATTTTAATAACGTGGTTAGTGATAATAGAGAAGTACTGGCAATCTCTAAACGTCTGAGCTGGAGAGAAAATAGGCTAGGAAACTGTTTCATGATTCGGAAACTGAATTAGGTCAGCCAGACTGACAGTGACAATAGAATGAAAGGGAGATCGCTAATGGGAAGCAACATTTCTGAAAGGAGAATCAGAGCCTGGCACAGCGAAGGTAGGCGTCCGATATTAAAGACACTCTGGATATAAATAAACACCACCCAGGACTTCTGCTTTTTAAAAAAAAAAGCATTTGTTTCTCCTTCTCCTTTTTATGCACTTCTCCTCTAGTTTTTTGTTCTCATATTTCTCACCTCCTCCCCCCTCCTCCGTCTCCTCATATTCTCTGCTCACTTCTTCTTTTTCTTTTTCCCCCTTCTTCTCTTCTTCTTCTTTTCTTTTCTTCTTCTTCTTCTTCTTCTTCTTCTTCTTCTCCTTCTTCTGCTTCTTCAGTTTCTTCTACTCTTCATTTTTCTCTCTAGCCCTTGTTGTGCTTCTTCGCGTCAAGTTCTGTGGAAGTTTTTGCATCAGCTGATGGTACTCGGAGACTCAGGCTACAGACTCCATCCTCTCCTACATCGCCATGGCAAAACAAACACAAAAAGCTTTCAAAAGATAAAATAAAGCTATTTATAGTCCGCTCAGAAATACATGAACACGTTTACAATCTATTTTCTCCAAAACCGCCTTTTAGATGTTAAAGATTTTTTTGCAGGCAACCTTGAAATGCACATGTCGCAAAAATAGTAAAATTCTTTATTCCATACATGCTCAGGATTTTGTAATCAGCCAATTCCTTTGATCTTTTCGAACTACTGTAAAAAAAAAAAAGTAGAATGATATTTTATTTTTTACAGCAAACATGTTAATTTCATTTTTTTTTTTTTTTTTCAGAAGCGTATCTTCATTATTGTGATGACCCTGCTGTGCATGATCTCCAGGCTCACAGGAAGCCAAGCGGAAAAATCCGTGCGACAAACAACCGCACGAGAGTCTTGGGGCCAGTTGAGTAGCGTGGGCAGGCCCGAGCTAGACTCGTGGTCAATTGGTTACCAGAAGTAGAAGATAGTTGTGTTCATAGAAGATGTATTTTCAATGTCTTGAGAATGATTCGTGGAGGTCTGAATAATTGCTGGGACAGTGTGGAAGAATGTGATCAAATAAACTGACAGAAATGTATAAAGGAACTGAGCACCGTTTGTTTTATCAATCCTAGACGTTAGAGCAGTGTTAGAAGCTATGTTGCAGTAATCATACAAAGCCGAATCGTGGCGAAGCAGATACGTCGTAAGCCAAGGTGCATCGCAATAATAAATGATGCTTTATCCAGACCAAGCGCCAGTTTTGTTCTCTTATCTGGGTCAGGAACATCACAATATAAATGATCTATCTAAAATTCCCGGCGAAAATGCTTGCACAGTAAAACGGTAACCTTCTGGATAGTTATAAATTCGCACCTCAAATTCATTATGAAAGTGACGTCTATATCGGTTTTGATAAGCCAGCTAAACGACACCATAATGTAAAACTAATGTATGGATACACTTTTAACTAGACAACTTTAAAAGAAGATGTTTCAGTTCATTAACAGTGTGACTTTGCACAAGAACATCGTGAAATAACATAGTGACCCCCTGTTGTACCCGTTATAGTGTGACTAACAGGACATCCGGAAACTAATGAAAGTAAACCTTCCAAAACTCTACCAAGACATTTTCATGATTTTAAAAAAGTGTATATCGTGAAGGACAAACTATATTTGGTACATTAGTGGGGAAAACAAATATTACGTTAACTTCATGGATGTCTGAAGTGAGCAAACCAAATTTTATTAGAATCAGTCCGTTAGCTTCCACAATATTAAAATCTATTCATGTTCATAAATTTCCGAACAGACTATAGTTATGAATCCTTTACAGTACGTTGCAAACCAGTCTCCCGCGTGTGTTGACTCACGGCCAGCTCCAGATTTATACTGGAGCTGGCCGTGGTTGACTGTTTGTGGCTTTACTAGACAACTTCATGTTCAATAGTTTGCCATTGCTTTTTAAACGGTCTACCTTCTAAATCATTACCGAAATCAACACAAAGCTGTCTGTTGCCTAATCTTCTACGCTTTGTAAACTGGGTCACAATGGCGACATAAAAAATGGATAGTATATACGCCAAGGCACACTTTTTTGTGACGTGGTTGTTGACACTATTGTAATTATTCGAATGTTTAGTGTCATTATCGTTCTGATCATACCCATTAAGTTTTCTTCAGATAGAAACATACTAACTTATGTTTTTAAAAAAAGTAACATTTAAATATATACGTCTGTTTGAGCGTTGATTTGTGTGGGCGGGCGTATGCTCGTGTGTGGACTCGCCACCTGATCAATAACTGATATTTTAGTTACACAAGAAAGCAAAAAAAGGTTAAGCACGGTAAAGTAATTAATGCATCGGTTTTTAACACTAAGCAAACATACAGTGACGTATACCACACGTCATCAATCTTAGATAGATAAAATGTAGACATTTAAAATGGTAACTTGTTGACTTCCACCAATAATCTACATTGACGGGGTCATGTCGGTTGCAATTTTCAAAGATGTTGCAATGTGCACTTTGACCGAATTGTTCTGTCTACAAGCGTAACAGCGCCCACACTGGCATATTAGTTTGAATGCAAGCAATCACGGTATCTGAAAACTGGCACAGTGAAACGTCTAAAGGGGAGGCGTGATGCATAGCAAATAAATTATAACGTGTGGTTAGTTTTTCTTTTTTGGTAGTTTTTTTTTTTTTTTTGATTTTCCATTTCTAGACATACACACACACAAAATAAAGATGCTTGTAGTCATCATGGCATTAATAATAAAAATTTAGTTTTCATGCCTTTGGTGATAGCAAAAACTATCGCTATAAAGATAGGAATATTAGCAATAAGCATAACGACTAATAAGAGGCATGTAGAGACGGTACTAAAAATCAAGTAACAATTATCAATTTTATGATAACTGATTGTAATGGTGAATGGGATAATTTTACAGGACTATACTAATAATATCATAGGAGCCGTGTTAGCGCAGTCGATAGGAGGCTTGTTTTCAAATCCAGCTGCGACTCGCTGCAGCCCACGGGTATTCGAAACCGGGCGCTTCCCGGGGCTCACCCAGCCTCTAGGAAATGGTTACTAGAGTTGACACTATGGGGTGAATGGAGGAACGTCGCTGTAGCTACGGACAGGTGGACAGTTTTTTTATCAGCTGTCCGTACTGGTGGCAGAGCACTTATGGTTTATAACAGTGTGCAATAACGCTGGTTCACATCTCCCGACTTACCTTTACTAATAATATAACAATTGTTTTAATATTTAGTCCATCCATTTCTACCTTGGGGTGTAGATTTTTGCCAGGGAGATCGCCAGACGTCTCTGTCAGCAGTTTTCTTTCTGGCTTTATTTCATTCCAGTCCTCTGTCAGTCAGGGACTGACTGATGTTATCTTCCCATCAAATCCTGGGGTGTCCTGGTTCTATGTGTTTTCGCCTAGCGTGCCTACTGATCCTCTCATCGCTTGCTGCATAAAAGTCCAAACCATCGAGTCTGTGACCGACCTGGTTGCAAACTTTGTCCCTTCTTGTCACTTTAACCACCTTTCTCAGATACCTCCTTTCTGAGGCCTGAAGCTGGCTTCTGTGAGTTGTTGTTGCTCATAATTCACACTCATGTCAGGAGTGACAAATAGGCAGAGCGGGCAGTCATTTTGTTAGAGCGGACAGCCATTTCCTCCTCTTGCAAATATCTCTTCTGCGGAGAAACCCTCGGATTATGGCCTGCAAACGTCTCCCAGCTGCTGCTTTTCGAGCAGCCAACTCTGACCTAATGCCGCCATTCCGATCTGTTACAACTCCAAGGTATTTGAACTGGCTGACCTGTGTCCAGTGCATTTTGTCCTATCGTGATTTGGTGTTTCTTCTTCTCTGTTGAGATCTTATGGTTTTAGTTTTGGAAATACTCATGGTCATCCCTCTCTTCTCGAGTTCTTCCTTCCAGACAAGATAATTAGGACTGAAGATGCACCTTTAAGGTGGGAAAAGACGCTGGCGTTGGATAGGACACACACTGAGAAAACCGGAGAACAGCACAACTAGAATGTCTTTGCATTGGAACCCACAGAAGCATAGGAATAAAGGAAGGCCAAAAACACATGGAGAAGAGAGACCTGGAGAAAGAAGTTAGAAAGACTGAGAGGACATGAGAAGAGCTCCGTGTAACAGCGAAATATAGAACGACTTGGCGTGAGTTGGTTGAGGGCCTAGGCTTCATTTGAGGACAGAAAGGCAGAAGAAGAAGAAGAAGAAGAAGAAGAAGAAGAAGAAGAAGAAGAAGAAGAAGAAGAAGAAGAAGAAGAAGAAGAAGAAGAAGAAGAAGAAGAAGAAGAAGAAGAAGAAGAAGAAGAAGAAGAAGAAGAAGAAGAAGAAGAAGAAGAAGAAGAAGAAGAAGAAGAAGAAGAAGAAGAAGAAGAAGAAGAAGAAGAAGAAGAAGAAGAAGAAGAAGAAGAAGAAGAAGAAGAAGAAATAGGCAGGAAGCTTCCCCTCTTATTTTTCCCAAATTCTATGCCATGTAGCGTTGGTAGTCGTATCTATTCACAACCTTCTGTCTCTTGTGTTGTTAATCAGCTCTCACAGATGATTCCTCCATGCCATGTAGCGTTGGTGGTCGTATCTATCCACAACCTACTGTCTCTTGTGTTGTTAATCAGCTCTCACAGATGATTCCTCCATGCCATGTAGCTGTCGCGCGCCCACGTGGGTAAATACACTGATATAGTGAGGGTGTGGGTTTGAACCTTAACAATGCCCACCCACGTGAGAAACTGGACTATTATCTAAGCTATGTTGATCCTAGACAGTCCTGGATAGCCAAAAAAAACAGCGAGTGGCTCGTTCCATGAAATGAAAGTTGCTGTACTTGTATCCACAGGAGTAGGAGAAGGGATAGATAGATATCAGGATACACCCACTGTGATATTATCTCGATACACAGTTAACCCCTGCGACTATTCTCCTCTCCTGGCATTACTTAAAAGCCCCCATCAAGTGATTTAAATATTTGTTAGCTGAAGTAAACTAATATGCACAAAGACGCTTGAACCTAAGTACACAATTTACTCAACTATGTTTAAACAACATCAAAAAGATTTATTTAATAAATCTGACTAAAATAAAATGAACTTGTTTAGGCTAGTAGAGTTGGAATGATGTGAATGATGAAATCATAAAGGTATTGGAAAGTAACAACCTTTGGACAGTTCTCGGCTTGAGACCCTGCCTATCTTTTCCAGTTTGTCGTCCTCACTGCTTTCAGCAGGTCGTTACACTCAGACGGTCGGCAAATAATGGATGCCTACTGGTCCCTGCCCAATGTGGGAACTGTGATAAAGAAACAAGCGCATATTTGTAGTATCTGCTCTAGATGTACACTAAGCATGTATATTATACTAACATCAAGCATGTTTATTTAAATAAAACATTTCATCTCTCCCTCATGCTCACATTCACTCCTGTCCAATTTGGAAGGGCTTATGTCTCACATTCCAACTGTTACATCTTCTGCCTTCCTCTACACGTCCTGTAATGATAGTCAAGTCTTCTACGTCAGGTGCCATCTCTCGTACAGACTCAAATGACACTCAGTCAGACAGAACCAGTTCTGGAATCTATGCTTGGAACAATCGACGCGCCCAGAATGCTAACAATAGTTCTGGGGCGAATCAAATAACAAATCTCGTGGATTTACTCTCCGGGATCAATCTCCGCATTAGCCTCCCGAGAGTTAAACACATTTCAGTGTGTAAGCTGTATGTAATACAGATTCACATTAACCACACGTGAAAAGATTGCCAAAGTTATCTTCACGCTTGTGATTTCAAAAACATGATAGTTCATTAAATTTCAATGGCAACAACAACATTTAGGTTTTACAACATTGAAACACATGTGCACGAAAAACATTCATGACACTATCAAATAGGATATAAAGCAATGTGACAGTGCCCTACGAGAATGAAGAAATGTCCGCCTAGGAGTACTACAAAGTGATGAAGACACACACTTGAGTAAAAAGACAGTTAGATCTCTATCATAAAATATAGATTTGAACCCAATTTCGATCTTACCTGGAAAAATGAAACCACGATGCCAAAAGTTCTGTCTCAAGCTTAGGTTAAGGCCAACAGATGGCATGTGCTGGACAGGATCTCATTTACCAGACCTAGAGTTCACCCCTTTATAACTTTTATCAAGCTCCTCCTACATTACGCCTAAAATCATTCTCATTCAAGGATGTCACAGCTCCTCCCCTGTGGGTAAGTTCATTCGCTGTCAGTCAGGGCTGTACAACACTTGTTTAAATTCCCACGCTAGGATCTCCTGGTCAATTCATCTGACCAGAGCAAATAGGACAAGTCACACCTCCGGCCTACTTCATCTGCCATCACAATAAAATCAGACGGTGTCAATTCTTCTGTTAACACTTTCTGCTCACCATGTCAATAGTGACCGTCGGACCTGCCCTCGAGTTAGGTAACCTCAGGGGGAATTAAACACAATTAGCCGGAGTTAGCTGCTCCTAAAAGTCTGGCTAGGAGATAAAATATCTGACACCAACAGATGGTGTGCAAATCTCCAGTCAGTAAGTCTGCTTGGTCAGTCTTATCTTTGTACCTTGACACTTAACATCTGGGAAAAAGTTGTAGTGTTTGATATGACCAACGGTCCAGGAGAATTAAAGGTTTGATGTGGTCGTCTTACTTAGATTAAGGATGTATCCAAATCCCTATTTGTCTGTATACTTTCAAAATACAAAGAAATAAAAGTAGGTTGAGGAAAGACATTCTGGAGTCACCGAGCGTATTGTCACAGTAGCGTTGGTGGTCGTATCTATCCACAACCTTCTGTCTCTTGTGTTGTTAATCAGCTCTCACAGATGATTCCTCCATGCCATGTATCGTTGGTAGTCGTGTTTATCCACAACCTTCTGTCTCTTGTGTTTTCAATCAACTCTGACACATATGACCCTCTATGCCACGATGTCAAACTGTCCAGCAACTTTCCTCTTTTCTCTCGGTCTCCCTCTGCCTCTCCTCCCCTCCAACTTTCCAAGTCACGGTGTACATCAGTTTTCGCCTTCTCATTACATGAACAAAGAATATAGATTGTCTATTTCTGATGTGGGCAATCAATTCTCTTCGTGGGTCAGTTTCTTTCAAGATGTCTTCATTCCTTTTTTTTTTTTTTTTTTTTTTTTTTTTTTTTTTTTTTTATGTTGTCTGTCCAGGGTATTCTCATCCTTTGTCTATAAAACCACATCTGCGCAACTTCCAAATAATTCTTCTCTAGACATTGAAAACTGTTAAAAGAACTGGCTGGAACATTTGTATGTAACAAGGATCCTTTCTACGCAATGGCATATCGGGTATAAGATGCTAGCCTCATTAGCATAGACCAGTCGGCACACCGTGGCTGATATGTTTGGTGATCATTTATCTCTGCTGTCCGGAACATTACCTGGTACCCATTTCAGGGTGGGTTTACCTTGAAGTCAAGGTCAGTTCTGGACCACAAAAAACCGATGCAATGCAGATTGCAGTATAAGACATTTAGAACGACGAGAGGGCGTCTCAGCTTGACAATAGAAGAAAACATCACGGAATTGTAGAAAAACTGTCGAGTCTGTCCTCGACACACACAAAACTGAAAACTGCGAAATGAAAGGAAAAAAAAAGAAAAAAAAGAAACAGACTTCGACAATAAATTATTATGGATAAGTTTGTGAAGGACTAAACGCGAGAATTTAGCCAAAAATGGCAAGCAATGTGGCAAAGAAACAAGGGAAGGTAATTAGTTAAATACCTGAAGGGCTGGAACACACCCGTAAGGACTTTTAGAATTTGTGCACTAATTACGTGGATGAACATAGCTAGAAATGTATCCAATGCTACATAATGGTGACTGTAGACATACCGCAGTAAATGAGACTCGGGTTTAAACTTTGTATAATTTATATTTCGCATTTAATTTTCGAGAGAAAAAAATCCAAAGACTATCATGGACGGCGGGAAAAACCAGGAACAAGAGCATTGGCCTCATTCGGAGTTATGGTGATCATGTGAGGTAAGGAAACATGACGACATGCGCATTTCGGTAGGGCTCACGATGATGATAATGACCGAATGTTCCGGAGGTGTTACGGCGCCGGTACTCATCGGATCAGCCATCAGGGATCTTCATTGGCGAAGTGGTCAAGCTATTTGTCTCCGGCTCACAAGGACGTAGGTTCGTCTTCCTGCTGAGTAGTTCGGCTTACGAGTGCAGTTTTGCTATCTTTCTTCGTCGGAGCTACGGGGTTCTTGCTTTGTGCTACGCTTCTGACAGGTAGCCTGCCGTCCTGCGGAGAGAAACCATGCCATACAGGATGAAACTCGGTACAACGAGATCGATTCTCACGACCCATCGATTACCAATTAGTCTTTTTTTATGTATCCAGAAACCATGGATAACCATTTGGCTCGGTACTATGGATATCGCAACCCTATGGTCTTGATTCCATGATAAATACCGTAACTCTCGGAAAAATGTGGTTTATCTGCCTACCCCCGAGCGTGAATCTGGACAAGGAGTTCGTCACCTAGTTGCTGCGAAGTCCGGTTTAAACAACTACGCTAGCGAGCCGGGCACCAATTATTCTATAAAAAATATATGCAGCTTGTAAAATATGTCAGGTACGCATAATGGTAAGATGACAAGTATTTCACAAACCTACCAGTGAGTCTTCCAGGGGCGCCAGCACCGGGAATCTCAACTAGCTTCAGTAACACCTCTCCCCCACCCCCGAAATAATCTGTAGGAATTGTTTCTATTATTATTATTATTATTATTATTATTATTATTATTATTATGGCGCCCTCAAAGCCTTAGCTCCCTTAAAAATAATAAGGTGGCTGAGTGATTCCCCTTCCCCCCCCCCCCTCTTCCCCCCCCCCCCTCCCTCCAAACCAATACCTCATCTTTTCTCTAGGCCTTTCTTATTTATATTCACTGTGGTTGTTTTTTTTTTTTTTCTGTGTCGTTCAGGACAGTTTGTTTTTTCTCGACAGAGACGGAGCACGTGTTGGTGTGCACCAACTGTGCAATGACGAAGTTTTCAGATAATCAATCACGCGTGTCAACAGTAGTGCTTGCCTCGTTAGCTTTAATTACTGTTATTTTTAAATTTGTTGCGCAATTACAACTACCAAAACACTGCTACCTGTCAACAAATCAGTCTGAATGTGTGATATTTTGTGGCTAAATGATAGCTTCGTTTTATTTCAGTTGCTGGAAATGCGTTGAACTTTTATAATATGCGCACTACTTGAATTTTTTTTTTTAAAGTAAAAAAAAAAATGTTAAACGCATGGCCTTCTCTGCAGCTGGAGCCCGGCTGTTGTCCAACGCTTATTTATCACGTGGTTTTTGGATTTTCCCAATCCGTTCCTCAGAGGCACCTGCTCTTTCGGCCCTATAAATGAAATATCCAGCATACAGTCATTTAACTTTTTCAGTCCCATGTAACGTCTGGTGTGTGAGTGGCTTGTTATGCCTAGATTTCCCTCCGTAGTATAATGCGCTCTCTCAATTTTAAATTGTAATCGAAACATACTAAAAAATCTGGCTACCCCAATGGTAATTATCACTGACTATATTCCTTTTTTTTTTTAAAGTAATACATTTATGACTTTCTTTTCCTACCGTGGTTTTTTCTCCACGTTGTCCTCTCATGTCAATTCTCCTAGTACTGAAAGAGTTGAAGAAAATCAGGGATTTACAGATGACAAAGATGTGGTGTTGGTGGTGCAGACATGGTTACTGGCCACCTCAAAAAAGCTTCTACCTGGCGGACATCCACAGTCTTATGGATAGAGGGACTATAAGAGTTGCAAAACAGGAAGACTGTGACGAGAGTAATAACTTCATTGTGACGTGCGTAAGCATGGCCTACAGTGTGACGTGCTGTAAAGGCTGCGTGGTGATGTGCAGCGTACCAAAATGACTAGGGGGTGTCGCAATGTAACAAATGGCATCAACACTTAACATGCCACTGGCCAAGTGTAACATAACATGATGAATGTTGAAGCTTCCAAACGTAGCGGAACGAGAACTCTTTTTAAAAGTTCCATTTGTGTATTGAGAATATCGATGATCAACACAAGGAGAAAATATGCATTTAATAATATAATCCAGACTCATTCAAGCACATCAACAAAAGCTCGCTCGTACATCCATGGACTGATATGTCCTCACGATAGGTCGCAGTCCGACCTTGAGATCCAGACAGGAATCTTTGTCTTCGGTTCCGCAGTCTGAATTAAGTAATGAAAGTATACCAGCTTACTGCCGAACTGTGACAATTTACCAGCTTCCTGCTGAGGTCTATAGTGGAGTCCCGGGGTAAAACGTCCTCAAGGATCCAACTTTAAACAACGTTTGCTTCCGTGGGATCCCGGGGTAAAGCGTCCTCAAGGATCCACACGTCCGTCTCCTTCGGACTGTAAACATCAACTCCGGTATATCAGCTTCATCAATCCTACTAAACAGGGGAAACATGAGCAAGGTTTGCTGGCGAAGAAGGTTGTAAAGTATGTGGCCCTTGGCCTAGGCCAGTGGAATCACAGAGCAAGATAGGTTCAAGGTGTACCGACACTGGTGGTGCAACCTGGAATACAGAAAATGTATACGCCGCTGAGGACGCTCTTGGCACAAGAGAACACCGGGACTAGATCAAAGATTTGGAGGGAATACCTGTTAATAGTCTGCTCCTTTGTGGAGGTTTTAAACGCGTAGAACAGAGCATGGGGCAGTAGTAGTGGGAACAGACAGAGAAATGTCCTTGAGGCGGTAAAGACGGATGCAGAAGTGGTCTGCACAAATGACAGAACGTCAACTAGAATTAAACGGCCGCCTGGTGGTGCAGAAACGGCCATTTATCTGGCTTTTGTTACCCAGTCAGTAGTACTAGATACAAAAGGGGCGGTCGTAAGCGAACGTGGTAGCGACGGTCTGTCATTATCTGAATTGATTTATAAACCAAACAAGAAGGAGGCCATGCGAACGAGCAAGACATTCAAAAGGCCAATACTCATCGTGGAAACTTCCGACAAAGGGAATTAACAGAACCACTAGTTTAGTCATGAGGGGATCTGACCATACTCAATGCTCAGAGGAAAGTCCAGACAGGATATCATCGGCATCAGAACTCTTTGATGGCTGCTGAAGATGGGGACGGGGTGCATGGGAATGCCTCGAGTGCTATGACATCGGTTGTTATCTAAACTCAGCTCACGAAACACATTCGCAGCCAAATGTGTTATGGCTCATCTTCCATTCGCCTAGCAGTGGAATCGATTCCTGCTCTAAGACTGACGTTAGTGATTCAAGTACGAGCGTGTCTCAAATTTCAATCGGGTCCCATTAATTATGTACGCTCTAGTGATCATGAAAGAGCCTGTAAGGACAACGTCAAAAGACAACATCCTCGGTTGTAAAGCATTCTCCATCTTTTCCCATAAACCTGCAATGAATTATTTCTTTATATCCTTAAATTTAACCTGAAAGAGTAGTTTCAAAATTAAACGTCAGTTAAATCAATTTTTTTTAAAATTTATCTTGCACAGTTATAGTACTCCCATATATCCTTTTCTTTTTCGTCTTTTTCTTCTCCTCCAAATAGCAGTAAAAGCAATGGGACCTGTTTTGCCACTCCACCTAGACAACAAGGTGTCGGTACAGTCTCCATCACAGGAGCGCTGGAAAACAAATGATGCATAAAATAGGTGCGGGTACTGCGTGCCACACACGCACGCACGCACACACACGCGCACGCACGCACGCACACACACACACAAAATCTGTGCCTCCTGTAGATGTTCTGGACTGTTAGATGAATTTTAAGGCACAAAAAACTTGTACACACCACCTGTTTTCAAGATTATCTGAGAATAGATCATCCTGAAAACAAGTTCTGGCTATCCTCCGAATAACGGTCCCAAATTATCGAGGCCGAAAATGTACCCTAACAGGGCCTCGGAGCAGGGCTAAGCAAGATGGCTGGGACTCAGGAGCAAATAAAATGAAGGAAGCTGCTGCTCCTGAGTCCGAGCCATCTTGTTTAGCCCCAATCCAGGCCGCCGCTTAGCAATTTACATGTGACTGAGGCCCTTTTAGGGTATATTTTCGGCCTCGATAATTTGGGACCTTTATTGGGAGGATAGCCCAAGTTCTCTGTACAAGTTATGCACTTCAAATTTATCCGACAGTCCAAAACATCCACAGAAAGCAAGGCTTTCTTCTGAGTATTCATCAAATTCCACTAATCAAATAAACAAATTTAAAAGGCAATCGTAAACTTTCATTCAGAATCTAGAATAGTAGGAGTCTTTTTCCCATAAAAATACCCTGTTCAATCCTTTAGTTATAATTGGGAAATGATGTGTTTAATGACTTTTGAGAGAATATTTTTTGCTATTTTATTTACTGTATAATCATTTCTTTTTCACATTTAGGCCATTTGTCTGATATTTATTTGGAATATTGCTCTGATAGCACATTTTGGATTGTGATTACAACACACGTTGTACGAAGAGTATTTAGATAATATTAATAAAATTATGTCTTTATATTGTGGATTTATCATCTCCTTCATAAAACCGATGATCTAGAATATAAAAATGCCCAAAAATAAAGGTTGAACAACTCAAAAAGAGAACTGATTGGCTGTTTATAACAAAAAAGTAAAATATATGCAGAATAATCCCATTCTGGGCAAGATTTCTGTGTGATCATTTTGACAGGGAGATTTACTCTGTCACACAAACTATGTTCTTGATGTGGTTTTTTTTTAATATTTAAATTCAATGTTTAATTAATGTTGACAGATACATAATTTCCAAACAAGTAATGTTATTTTATGTTTCTAAGATAACAAACGAAGAAAGACATGAATTTACAAATCTAGGATTATGTCTAAACAGTAACACATCCAATAGATTGCACTTTACACAAGTTTTGCTTTCTTAAATTTTTTTTTTTTAAGGATAAACAAGGATTTTGTGTTAAATAAGGGTCTTATTTAAGATTATGAACATGTTTAACATCTCATAAATACATGAGGAAAAATGAGAAAGGAAACAAAAAACAGACAATAAAAATGACAGTTGACATAAAAGTAGTAGTAGCAGCAGCAGAAGCAGTCATTGTCCTAGTAGTAGCAGTAGAAGTAGTAGTCATCCTAGTAGTAGTAGAAGTAGTAGTAGTAGTAGTAGTAGTAGTAGTAGTAGTAGTAGTAGTAGTAGTAGTATTAGTAGTAGTAACAGAAGTAGTAGTTGTTGTCCTATTAGTAACAGTAGAATTAGTAGTTGTCCTAGTAGTGATAGCAGCAGAAGTAGTCATTGTCCTAGTAGTAGCAGTAGAAGTAGTAGTCATCCCAGTAGTAGTAGTAGTAGTAGTAACAGAAGAAGTAGTAGTTGTCCTAGTAGTGGTAGCAGCAGAAGTAGTAGTTGTCCTAGTAGTGGTAGCAGCAGAAGTAGTAGTTGTCCTAGTAGTGGCAGTAGTTGTCTTAGTAGTAGCAGTAGAAGTAGTAGTTCTCCTAGTAGTAGCAGTAGTAATTGTTGTCCTAGTAGTAACAGTAGAAGTAGTAGTTCTCCTAGTAGTAGCAGTAGTAATTGTTGTCCTAGTAGTAACAGTAGAAGTAGTAGTGGTCCTAGTAGTATTAGTAGTAATTGTTGTCCTAGTAGTAGTAGTTGTTGTCCTAGTAGTAGCAGTAGAAGTAGTAGTTGTCCTAGTAGTAGTAGTAGTAGTAGTAGTAACAGAAGTAGTAGTTGTCCTAGTAGCAGCAGAAAGAGTAGTTGATCTAGTAGTAGCAGTAGAAGTAGTAGTTGTCCTAGTAGTAGCTGTAGAAAGAATTGTTGTCCTAGTAGCAGCAGAAATAGTAGTTGTCCTAATAATAGCAGAAGCTGAAGTAGTTGTCCTAGTAGCAGCAGCAACAGAAGTATAAGTAGTCCTAGTAGTAGCATCAGCAGAAGTAGTAGTTTTCCTAGCTGCAGCAGCAGCTCAAGGAGTAGATGTCTTAGTAGTTAGAGCAGTTGTTGTAGTTGTCCCAGTAGCATCAGCAGTAGCTGTCCTAGTAGTAGCAGCAGTAATAGTTGTCCTAGTAGTAGCAGCTGTAGCAGTTGTCCTAGTAGTAGCAGTTGTAGTAGTTGTCCTAGTAGCAGTAGAAGTAGTAATTGTCCTAGTAGTAGCAGCTGTAGCAGTTGTCCTAGTAGTAGCAGTTGTCCTAGTAGTAGCAGTTGTAGTAGTTGTGCTAGTAGCAGTAGAAGTAGTAATTGTCCTAGTAGTAGCAGTTATAGTAGTTGTCCTAGTAGCAGTAGAAGTAGTAATTGTCCTAGTAGTAGCAGCTGTAGCAGTTGTCCTAGTAGTAGCAGTTGTCCTAGTAGTAGCAGTTGTAGTAGTTGTCCTAGTAGCAGTAGAAGTAGTAATTGTCCTAGTAGTAGCAGCTGTAGCAGTTGTCCTAGTAGTAGCAGCTGTAGCAGTTGTCCTAGCAGTAGCAGTTGTAGTAGTTGTCCTAGTAGTAGCAGTTTGTCCTAGTAGTAGTTGTAATTGTCCTAGTAGTAGCAGTAGTAAGTAGTAGCAGTTAGTAGTTGTCCTAGTAGTAGCAGTTGTAGTAGTTGTCCTAGTAGTAGCAGTTGTAGTAGTTGTCCTAGTAGTAGCAGTTGTAGTAGTTGTCCTAGTAGTAGCAGTTTGTAGTAGTTGTCCTAGTAGTAGTTGCAGTAGTAGTAGTTGTAGTAGTTGTCCTAGTAGTAGCAGCAGTTGTAGTAGTTGTCCTAGTAGTAGCAGTTGTAGTAGTTGTCCTAGTAGTAGTTGTCCTAGTAGTAGCAGTTGTAGTAGTTGTCCTAGTAGTTGTAGTAGTCCTAGTAGTAGCAGTTGTCCTAGTAGTAGCAGTTGTAGTAGTTGTCCTAGTAGTAGCAGTTGTAGCAGTTGTCCTAGTAGAAGTAGTAATTGTCCTAGTAGTAGCAGTTGTAGTAGTTGTCCTAGTAGTAGCAGTTGTAGTAGTTGTCCTAGTAGTAGCAGTTGTAGTAGTTGTCCTAGTAGTAGCAGTTGTAGTAGTTGTCCTAGTAGTAGCAGTTGTAGTAGTTGTCCTAGTAGTAGCAGTTGTAGTAGTTGTCCTAGTAGTAGCAGTTGTAGTAGTTGTCCTAGTAGTAGCAGTTGTAGTAGTTGTCCTAGTAGTAGCAGTAGTAGTAGCAGTTTGTAGTAGTTGTCCTAGTAGTAGCAGTTGTAGTAGTTGTGTAGTAGTAGCAGTTGTAGTAGTTGTAGTAGTTGTCCTAGTAGTAGCAGCTGTAGTAGCAGTTGTCCTAGTAGTAGCAGTTGTAGTAGTTGTCCTAGTAGTAGCAGTTGTAGTAGTTGTCCTAGTAGTAGCAGTAGTAGTTGTCCTAGTAGTAGCAGTTGTAGTAGTTGTCCTAGTAGTAGCATTGTCCTAGTAGTAGCAGCTGTAGTAGTTGTCCTAGTAGTAGCAGTAGTAGTTGTCCTAGTAGTAGCAGCTGTAGTAGTTGTCCTAGTAGTAGTTGTAGTTTGTAGTAGTTGTCCTAGTAGCAGTAGAAGTAGTAATTGTTGTAGTAGTTGTCTAGTAGTAGCAGCTGTAGCAGTTGTCCTAGTAGTAGCAGTTGTCCTAGTAGTAGCAGTTGTAGTAGTTGTCCTAGTAGCAGTAGAAGTAGTAATTGTCCTAGTAGTAGCAGCTGTAGCAGTTGTCCTAGTAGTAGCAGCAGTGGTAGTTGTCCTAGTAGTAGCAGCAGCAAAAGTATTAGTAGTTGTCTTAGTAGGAGTAGCAGCAGAAGTAGTAGTTGTTGTCCTAGCAGTAATAGCAGCAGCAGCAGTAATAGTAGAAATAGCTATCTATTGGTGTGACTGTTCCATTTTCTTTTCACACGCAGTAGTAGCAGTCATTTTGTTGTAATATTTGTGTGTAATTTAACATGAACAGTCGCAACAATTGTAGTAGTAGCAGCAGCAGCAGCAGTAACCATCATCAAAGTAGCAGCAGCAGCTACAGTAGCTGTTGCTGCAGTAACAATATTTTGTAGTAGTAGTACGAACAGTAACAGCAAATACATAGTGTAAGGAGAACACTGTTAACAATGTTGTGCATTCATAACAATGTCAAATTTATATTATGCAATATCCACACAATTATGTTCACACATATACTGTTGTTATACACCAAATGATTTTAAAAAAACATAGCACAATATTCTATGCATGGCTATTGCTTTTTGGGTGTAAAAGTTGTCTTGCTAACAAGAGCTAACATATACAATGTCAAAGACTGTCCTAATCGAAGAAACATACTGAACTGAGTATGTTATGTAATCACAGTTACAACATATCTAGAACCAGGGCAGCCGGAAAATGAGGCTTAGGCCCTGGGGAAGAGGGGGGGGGGGGGGGGGGGGGGGGGGGGGGGGGGGGGGGTGCTCAAAAGCCCCAGATTTTTAAGGAAGCTAAGTTGCCTTCACACCAGGTTAAGAAGTTCTCTTTTTAAATTTATATAAATAGTTAGTTGAGAATCCTTTACAGGGAGTTGCAAAACCAACACAAGCATTTTTTGGCTGTTATGGTTTTTCGAGGCACATTTTACATTCAGTAGTTTGCCACTGCTTCTGAACGGTCAGTTCTTGGTACCACTGTTAAAATCAGCGCAAGACAAACCATCCACAGCTGGGATCAAACCTGGCACCCCAGCATTATGAAGCGTGTTTGCAAAGCCTTAGCCACAGAGGCCGACACAACAAGAGTAAATTGGACCTAACATTAAATTAATCTTCTTGCCGTATTTAGCCTCACAAACAAGTAATTTTGTTTTTAGCACTTAAGCGCCAGGAAGGTATCATTTTAACACTTATAGTCCCGGGCATTTTTCATTAAAAACTAACTATCTCAAAGTATGTCTAGAGCAACGGTTCCCAATCTTTGCTCCATGTAGGCCTAAAAGCTCTCTTTGGACCTTACCAGTGGCTCCGCACCTACTTCAGGAAAAAACACTGAATAAAACTAAGCATTAGGAAACATTGAATCAGCTATACAGCTGGTGATGGGAAAGAGACACATAACGGTAAAATCAGGTCAACCAAATAGTAACAGTATTTGAGTTTTAATGGGAAACAAAAATGCAATCAGGAAGCAGAACAGGTTAACAAAAAAGAATTGGAATAGAACAGATTAACAAAACAAAACATAAATTTAGAAACAGATTTTATGGATAGTTGAAGTTCAAAAAGAAAAGTAAAGAACTCGTTTTACACTACTGGGCATAGGATGCTAGACTCATTGTGTATAGGTCACTTGGCACAATATGGGTGTGTTGTCAGGATAATATGGGTGTGTTGTCAGGATCACACGGGTGTGTTGTCAGGATCACATGGGTGTGTTGTCAGGATCACATGGGTGTGTTGTCAGGATCACATGGGTGTGTTGTCAGGATCACATGGGTGTGTTGTCAGGATCACATGGGTGTGTTGTCAGGATCACATGGGTGTGTTGTCAGGATCACATGGGTGTGTTGTCAGGATTACATGGGTGTGTTGTCAGGATCACATGGGTGTGTTGTCAGGATCACATGGGTGTGTTGTCAGAATCACACGGGTGTGTTGTCAGGATCACACGGGTGTGTTGTCAGGATCACATGGGTGTGTTGTCAGGATCACACGGGTGTGTTGTCAGGATCACACGGGTCACATTTACTTTCCAGGAAATATTAGGCTGCTTTGACCTAGGAGCCAAAGTCAAGGCTGATCAAATCCAACACAGTGCAATTTTAAACACAAGATTTTTAGGTTGACAGGCGAGCTTGTAGCCACTACGCTACTGCAGCTCGCAGATTCTAAGTTTAGAGTAATCTATAAACATATTGTGTAGACCATCTACCTTCACTGGACTACAGGTTATTTCACCTCCATTTTGTAATGCCACAATGTGACTGTGCTACATGGCTATATGGTTGAACTGGGTCTTCTGCATTTTTACCGGTCTGATTCTCATCCTTGAGATGTTAATCCTCCAGACAGCAATACTGGAGGATGGAAACTAAGAAACAAAAACAACAACAACAAACAAAAAACATATAGCATGTTTTTTGGTATTAAATGAATTAACTCATTATTTCTTAACTATTTATAACCTACAGTAATAATTCTTTAGATCAAGAAGAGTTAAAATAATGAGATTAAGAGACACAAGCATTCAATATAACATTTAAGATATCATGGTCTATTATTGCAGCTGCATGGAAAACAAAGTGTTTAGTGAAATGTATCATCTCAGGAGGACAGAATAAACCCTTGGCCAGTTGATTGAAACTGAATGAATTACAAATTCGCATGTGGATTTCAGGTCCCCAATTTTCTGGGGGAAAAGGATAAGCTCAGTATCCCCACTCAAGCCCCTCACCCCTTTTCCAACAAGTAAGTCATAAAATTTGACTAATTCATGGTTTGCTGAAGCCGAATGTGTGGGACCGAAAGGTGCACATATCACAACCTTGCTGCAAACCGCAACAGAACGTGCTAACCTTTATTTTAAAAGCAAAAGAAGTAGAATGAGTTAAAAGACAAGTTTGTGATACATGAAGTATCCAACAGATGTAAGGCAAGCTGATTGATGATGTATGCAGTAGCCAAATCACATTTTATAAGTTCACTGGTACAGAAATGAACTCCCTGGTACAGAAATAAACCCCCTGGTACAGAAATGAACTCCCTGGTACAGAAATGAACCCCCTGGTACAGAAATGTAAAGAACCCCTTCACATGGGCTGCACATCTAGCACATGATGTTCCACTCATATTTGTTCAGTTGCATTATCATCTACACAGATGAGTCTGTGAAGCACTGATCAAGGTCAGCATGGGCATACACAGCACAAAGGATAGGGAAAACAATAAAAGATGACAGTAGTGCTTACCAGGCAACTACATGAAGCATGACCATAAAGAAAGTCGCTGCTTCTACAGCACTAACCTGGGCAGAAGAGCAAACAGTCACACATGCAGTAATTGTATCAGACTCCATGAACATGCTTCAGAAAATAGCAACAGACAGTGAATGGGTAGAAAGCATTCAAAAATCTCACTTAACCTCTCTCACCTGGATCTACACACCTGGTCATGCTGGCGTCAAGGATGATGAGCGAGTAGACCAACTGGCAAGCAATGCACCAATGTATGTGAGTAGAAGCATAGACAGAGAAGACATTGTGAACACTGCACGCACTGGGCTAGTGGAGTTAATGACAAATCTTTGACACAAACACGATTGCATGACATGAGAGTCAAGCATGGTGAATCATGTCTATGTTGACTGAGGTTGAGATAGTAGACATAAACAACCTCTCATGGGAAAATTATTGGAAGTACCTTGGAGTGGCTGCTACATCCGAGGACTGAGCATGCACAGGAATGCCCAATGTGCAGTGATGTCGATTGTGATAACATCACATAATGAGTAACATAGTAAACCTCACACTGGCTGTCCCCTGAAAATTTCCTGGTGCCTTTTTTAGCAGGCTATGTCGACCTTGGAGTCAAGGTCAGTTGTGGCATTTTTGAACCCAAGACCTCTGGGCTGACAAGTAAACATCTAGTCCCTGTGCTACTGCGGCTCCCAGACACACACAAAAGACAACATTTAAATTCCTGTTTCTTGGATATGCTAAAAACGAAGTCTAGTTTCAGTTCTTGGTCAGAAATGACTGAGCTACTGTATTCAGTACTAACTGCTCTCTGTTAACGCTGAATGGCATGCAGTTTTTACCAACCCTGACACTCCACACTGTCAGCTACTTTAGATGAAGTAGTCTATTAGGAAGGATCTTGGCGTTACCCAAGGGCAAGGAAATGTAACCTGAAAATGTATGTTCTTTCAAGACATTGAACCCATGACTTTGGTTTGCAGATGGTCTATGAGATAAACTCTGGCAGACAGAGAACTACTCTTCTGAGCATGGAGCTTTTACAGCATGCAACCTGCTGTTACCTTTCCTCTGGAGTAAACAAGGCAGGCCAATAGAGCGGTCATGCTGCATGGGCAACACATGCTCTCTACAACAGCTCTCTATGAAGATTAGGAAGTTCATCCCAAGGCCTTAATTGTCCATTTCATGGGCTGTTATGCACATGCATTCCTAAAGAGCAATATAATACTAACGTGTGAAAAGACAAAAAAGTACAAACAAGGAATGAACCATGGTAGACGATTCTGGACATGCAGCTAACCAGTTCAGAATAGGGACCATCAGCACTCCTGCTATCTGTTTTATACAGGGAAAGACCGAGACCTCTTCGGTGTGACTCTAGGGCAAAGGTATACATTCTCATCACTGTTCAGTAACATTATATTTTACATTCTGCACACAAAATATCAAATTAAAAAGATTCTGAGTATGAAGTGGGAAAAAAAAAACATTGGAAAATCTGTTTTAAAAATGTAAACATAATGTCACTGAAATCACAAGTTACCACCATCAATCACATCAATCCATATGCTGTACATCAATAACAAATCACCAATAAAACACTATTTGCATTTTCATGGTCACAGAATTTGAATATGGTTCAAATTCAATAAAATTCCAAATTTTCTATTTTCATTTATGTTTTCTGCTATTTGCTTTCCCTTCCTATTTTCTGTGAATTTCAGCTGAGACCCAAAAATATACTAAAACTATAAAATATTTAGTGTTACCAGAATTTGTAAAAATATACAAAAAAAGATGATATCATTGAAAACTTTTGCCAGAATTTATTACAAAGAACAATAAAGTATTTAGTCACATAAAAAATTTCAGTAGATTTCATGTACAAAAAAAAAAAAAAGCTAATTATTGACATATAAAATCACCAACTTTCTGTGCACGATTAGACTATAATTGTTCAGCTGCAACCAAGACACACTATAACTGAAATATCTGTGTTCAAAAGTGATTTTTTTTTATCTAGAGTATGTAGTCATCCATGACTATCTGGCATGTGTAACAGTTGTGTCCTACTTTCAGTAATGAAGATAACCAGGTCTAGTGTTAAACAGGTTCCTTCCACAAGAAAAGTATCACGTTTGGATGTAATGAGCTTGAGACTAACCACAGTGTTTCCAGTTTTTAACATGGTGGTCTGGCTTTGAATAAAAGAAGAAATTGTTGTTTGTGCTGTTTCATTTCCAAATGGTCAAATAATCTCCCACTGTGTTAATCTGAAAATATTTCAATTTCTGTTTTCCTGCTGGACTATAGTAAAATGTAAAACTTGGTTATTGAAACACTAATGCCCCCTGCTGTAGCTACTCATAAGCCCATTTCTGGTGTAAAATGTATTTTCCACAATCCTGTAACGTCCATATTTGGGCTTTTTTATGTCATCTTTTTTGATGACTTCCCCAAGTTTCCAACCATACTCCCAAGATGTACAAGTTGGAAATGTGTACTTTTCTTCTGGATCTTTCTCGTAACGGTGGTGAAGATAAACATGCCGGCCCTTGCCTTCCTTGGTAAACCCATTATACAGAGTTTTTCTCACTTCTGGAGTCACTGGTCGCATCTCTGGTGCATTCAGCAAAGTCTCTGGCGCCCATTTGTCTGCACAATTGCTGTCATCTAAATCAGTCTTCTTTTTGTGAGAAGATATCGGCGGTAGTTCTAAAACAGCGTCTGAAGGTTTACTATCCAATATTTTCTTTCTAAACACTTCAAGCTGTCGTGCTGTGTTTCTAGGCTGTCCTTTCTGTTTACGAAAAGCCAGTAATCTGGCAGCTGCTTCTTTTTCAACAGTTTCTTTCCAGAAGCTTTGCATCTGCGTGTTTGCATAAGGATTTCTCGCCATTTCCAAAAAATACACGCTTCACACCTTGTAATATTAATAAGTACAGATAACTTGTTCAACTGATCTCGCAAGGACTGAATACTCAACTTCTCCCTAGACTAGAGTTGTTTAAATAATCCCTAATAGCCCGAACTCTCTACTTTCTAGAACAGTATTTCAGATACCTGTAAACAGATCCCATCCCTTGTTTAATCTCTCAGTGAAATGAATTCTCCACTTCTCTAAACAAATCCCAGACAACACCTGGTTGAATAACGAGTACTGTTCACTTATTTAATCTCTCAAAGTCTTAAACTACTTAAAGAAATCAATTGTCCACTTCTTTAAATAGTATCCCAGATACTTATAATGTGCAGATATCTGGTTTAATCTCTTAGTGAATTAATTTACTTCTTCGAATAGAATCCGAGACACTTATAATATATACAAATCACTTGTTAACTGATCTCTCAGCAAACGGAATTCTCCATTCTACAGATTCCCAGCCGCTTCTATCAACGTCGCCATGCCAACGTGACGTCACAAAATCCCGCGAGAACTAGAGATCTGCTGCTCTCACGCAACAAAATGGCGCCCAGCTGGCCTGAAGAAGTTGATGTTTTCTCGGTTCCCCACTCCAGAATGAAGAAACTCGTACATAAATATAGTAATATGGTATGAGCATCATTTCCAGAGAATTCTTTTAACATAAGACTTAAAGCTGGCTGCTATCTAGTTTTTAATTGTAAAGTCGGTGGGCGTGGTCCTTGTAAAAAAAGTAGTAATTACTAATTTAGTACATTATTATTTTACTATTTATTATTTACTAAATAAATGTTACTAAAACTTAACTACCGTTTAAAATTAAAATACTCAAAAATAGTCGTTCCGTTTAGTAGGCTGTAGTTACAAAGTTCATTTCATTTTCTCAAACCTAAACTTGACACAGACAGAAATGCCATTCACAGGAAATAACAGTTAGTTCATATCTTTACTTACCATCAAGGCCCTGGCAGTGGACTAGAGCCGAAGCAGCTTAGACTTAGTGCATTTTCTTAGCCAAAATATGCTCGGTTCAGAAGTAAGATTCCTAGTATCGACAATGATTGTCAGTTGTGAACTTCTCGTTTTGTTTTCTGCCTCCCTACCTGTAACTCACCATAGTAGCACTCCGGCCGGTCACCTCCAGATGACGACAGCACCTCGCTGCGGAATGCATGTACTTTGACTCATGATCAACTGGACCGCCTTAAAACAAAAAGGTGTGATTATTTACCAGGTCTGTCATCGACCTGAAACAGCAACTGGAATATGGACAGAATGTGTATCCAAGCACTGGAAAAGCATCACCATATGTTACATAAATATGTATTAACTAAGCCTCGGTGAAATAACAACTACACAAACACACAGCACTGTGATGCTGTTTCTTGTATACAGTGATCATTCAAGAACTATTTTTTTCTTTGACTGCCTATCTCTTTATCTGTGAATGCAAATCTCAATTTGTGTGAATGCCTATCTCTTTATTTGTGAGTGCTTATCTTTTTATCTATGAGTGTCTGTCTCTTTATCTGTGAATGCAGATCTTATTATCTGTGAGTGCCTGTCTCTTTTTCTATGAGTGCTTATCTCTGTATTATGAGTGCCTGTCTCTTTATCTGTGAATGCAAATCTCATTATTTGTGAATGCCTTTCTCTTTATTTATGAGTGCTTTTCTCTTTATCTATAAGTGCCTATCTCTTTATCTATGAATGCAAATCTCATTATTTGTGAATTCCTATCTCTTTATTTATGAGTGCTTATCTCTTTATCTATGAGTGCCTGTCTTTATCTGTGAATGCAAATCTCATTGTTTGTGAATGTCTGTCTCTTTATTTATGAGTGCTTATCTCTTTATCTATAAGTGCCTATCTCTTTATCTATGAATGCAAATCTCATTTTTTGTGAATGCCTATCTCTTTATTTATGAGTTCTTATCTCTTTATCTGTGAGTGCCTGTCTCTTTATCTATAAGTGCCTATCTCTTTATCTATGAATGCAAATCTTATTATTTGTGAATGCCTATCTCTTTATTTATGAGTGCTTATCTCTTTATCTATGAGTGCCTGTCTCTTTAACTGTGAATGCAAATCTCATTATCTGTGAGTGCCTGTCTCTTTTTCTATGAGTGCTTATCTCTGTATTATGAGTGCCTGTCTCTTTATCTGTGAATGCAAATCTCATTATTTGTGAATGCCTTTCTCTTTATTTATGAGTGCTTTTCTCTTTATCTATAAGTGCCTATCTCTTTATCTATGAATGCAAATCTCATTATTTGTGAATTCCTATCTCTTTATTTATGAGTGCTTATCTCTTTATCTATGAGTGCCTGTCTTTATCTGTGAATGCAAATCTCATTGTTTGTGAATGTCTGTCTCTTTATTTATGAGTGCTTATCTCTTTATAAGTGCCTATCTCTTTATCTATGAATGCAAATCTCATTTTTTGTAAATGCCTATCTCTTTATTTATGAGTTCTTATCTCTTTATCTATGAGTGCCTGTCTCTTTATCTGTGAATGCAAATCTCATTATTTGTGAATGTCTATCTCTTTATTTATGAGTGCTTATCTCTTTATCTATGAGTGCCTATTTCTTTATCTATGAATGTAAATCTCATTATCTGTGAGTGCCTGTCTCTTTATCTTTAAGTGCTTTTTTCTTTATCTATGAGTGCCTATCTCTTTACCTATGAATGCAGATCTCATTATCTGTGATACAGGTCCTGTGTGATTCCCCACAGCTTGCTCTACAAACTTTGCTCATGAGGCCAGGTGTCTTTTCGAAGTTGTATGTAGAGTGGTCAGGTGTGCATAATATGCTTAGGGGTTTGTGGTTCTGTCTGACAGGCACTTTGTAGGGACTGTACAGTCTTTATTTTGTGCATGTAGTAGTTAACCCTGCAGTGTCGCGTTCATAGATGGAAAATTGTTATATATTGCTTTCTGTTTAATCTGCCAATGGGCTCTTGTGGATGTTTGCTGTTGGTTTGTTTTCTCCACAGTTTGAGAGAGATTTAAAGTTCTGGTTCCTGCTCTTCTAGGCCGCCTCAGTTATAGACTCTTCTGGCCGCCCCAGTTATAGACACTTAGTACTGTTGTAGATTTTGTTCTGATGTTATCTTTTCATCTTGTTTTCAGGTTGCTGAGTGTCCCTTGTCCCTCGCTTCTTTTGGTGTATGCCTTGCGTGTCATGGCATTACAAAGTATTCACAGTGGGCAAGCAAATTGCAAATTTATTTGCTGCCTTTGTATGTAATTTAGTATTCATTCTGTGCCAAATTTGTCTCTTATGACTTCATTCCTGATTGTATCTCTTCTAGTTTGTCCTGCAGCTTTTCTTAGAAATATCAGTTCCATGCTTACTAATTGTATAGTCTTTTTTGTTATGAGTAAACATGCATGGCACTGGTAGGAAAGGGTGTTAACGAATATGCTTTGTATGAGATATTTTTATCATCACACTCGGGATTAAAAATAATGTATAAGGTAATTAGGGGCGCTTTTTTTTTTTCAAAGTCAGTCTGTGTCTACCCGAGAGGGGAGGAACCAACAGTTTTCAGCATACACATATACCAGATCTGTAAAATGGATGTTCATGAAAAACACACATTCTAGAACAATACCAGAAGTCCAGAAGTGAACAACAGCCAGAACTTTTCACCAGTTTACAGCAGGTAGATGCCAAGAAAAGGAAATATAATGTAATACAAACAATTCATGTTGTTCAGATTAATTGTAATGTTGTTATAATATTTTTTATTGTTCAGCTTAACTATAATATATTCATATATTCGTTGTTCGGATTAAATATAATATAATGATTATATATTATTGCTCAGATAACGACTACCGACTTTCGGGATGAGGTAGATCTGACAACACTGCTGAAGAATCTCATGAATGTGTTCACTGAATTCAAGGCCCATGAGCAGATAGAGAACATATTGATCATGAGGAAGCTGAAGAACAAGCTGAAAGCCGCCTCAGTGACCAGTGCCGCCGTCTGTAACTGCCACAGTGACAACAGACTGACCGACATGTTGGACCTCGTGGTGGATGGCTACAGGTGAGACTCTCTGCCTTCTGTAACAGTTTATATCTGAATTGGTCACAGTTTAAGAAAAGACATTTTATCCATTGAAGCCTCAGTTTTAAAGGACAGTGTTTAAAATTCAGTTGGCCAGATTGAGTAATCTAAATTAGAAGGCTTCAGGATTACAAATGTGAGTCATCATTCTGAAATGTCCAGTTCAGTTCAGCTGCAGGCGATGTGGCAGGAGACTGTTTTACATTGATGTAGGCAGTGGTATGAATTGTTGACCATTTAGAAATCAGTGGTAAACTAAAGTTAGTTGCTTATCATTTGCAGGATGTTGCAAAACCAACCCCAGTATTTTTTGGTTGTTGTGGTTTTTCTAGGCATGTTTACATCTGGTAGTTTGCCATTGCTTTCTGGACGGTCAGCTTCTCGATCCCACTGTTTAAACCAGCGCAAGGCTCAGAGCTGAGATCTAACCTGGCACCCCCGGAATTACAAAGCTCATTTGCAATTCCTAAGCCACAGGCGCCAACCATGGTAAACTGCTAGCTGAAAATTGCCTGTTAAAACCATAAACAGCCGACATGCAATGACTGTCTATTGTCTTCTATCTGGCTCTCGTCATTGCATGTTCCTATTTCACACACCGACATCACACGACGAGCAGAAAAATGGACGACTGGAAAACAACACGAGACTGTTTCTGCACTTTATTCTTCCACTCGCGACTTCCTCAGCCGGCACATGAAATAGACTACGGTCCAGGCATACATTGTAACTCGACATCAAATACATCACTTTACCTTTTAGCCGTGAAGTTTGACTGTCAGCATTTCTCTACAGCTTACATGTTGTCCCAGTTAGACTCAAAATATTCCACTCACATTTATTACTGACGTCATTCCATCTGGGACATAATTTATCTAGGAGAAAATGAGGTTCACTATACGACACATACTAGGACTAGTTTACAAAATCTTGTAAAGTATGCATAACTACATTTTGAAAACATGAATTATGCATCATCATTTTCTGCATGTTTAATAAGAAGAGAAAACTGGAACATATTGTGACAAGACGTAAAGACGACAAAGAGGAAAGATTCTTAATAGTCTTTTGTCATTGCCTGGAAAGGTGACAGTACCTTACTTAACTCTTTCATGCCCATGAACTACGTTAGACTTTGCTCGCATTGATTTCCCTTTACAAGAATGGTGGAGGTGGTCGTGTTAAAAATATTTTTTTTAATGCAATAGAGAATGTAATATATTTCTAATCCCTACAAAATTATATACTTTTTCAAAGAAGAATGAATGTACATTTTTAATCTGATGATCTGTAAGTTTTTAATGCTGTTATAGTTAGTGGAAAACAACAAGAATGCTTATGTTCACAGAGACAACATTTTACAAAACAATTCCCCACTTACATGGTTTTACAGCCACAAGAGCAGTAAATATCCACATTTGAGAATAACCCTTTCAAATTTGTTCAGTTTCCTAACAATTCAAAAGTTGTACTAATTTTATGTGTTAGTTCATCACTCGGAGGCTGTAGGTTCTTGGGAAGTGCTGGACAGAATTTCTGCGAAAAATTGACTGTTACACACAAAATATTTACTTTATAGTTATATACAGTATATCGTTGTCATTGAGAGTTAGAAAAAGAATTCTAACTTGCGACATACATCCAGTTTTAACATATGGCTGTGAATCCTGGACAATCGGTAGGCAGGCAAAACAATTTCTTGAGGCCTCAGAGATGTGGTTTTACAGAAGAATGCTTAGAATACCTTGGCAGCCAGAAAGAGCAACCAAGAGGTTTTGAAAGAGGCGGGAGCCCAAAGGCAACTTATCACAGACATCAGAAGGAGACAGTCATCATTTTTCAGCCATGCGATGAGAAAAGGGAAAATGAAACATGTTGTGACCACTGGAAAGATCTGTGGAGGGAGGGATAGAGGAAGACAACAAGAGAAGATTCTTAACAGTCTTGTTGCATGGCATGGAGGTGTGTCAGCACATGAACTGATACATGCTGCAGGAGATCGCAGATTGTGGAGAGGCATGATCGCCTACGCCAGTCGGCAAGGCACCTGATGATAATGAGTTATATACACTCTGTAGCTTCAGTGATTTCAATACAGCTTAGCCATGGTATGGTACTGTTTGAAACAGTCCTTAGCCATAGTATGGTACTTTTTGGAACAGTCCTTAGCCATAGTATGGTACTGTTTGAAACAGTCCTTAGCCATCGTATGGTACTGTTTGGAACAGTCCTTAGCCATAGTATGGTACTGTTTGGAACAGTCCTTAGCCATCGTATGGTACTGTTTGGAACAGTCCTTAGCCATAGTATGGTACTTTTTGGAACAGTCCTTAGCCATCGTTTGGTACTGTTTGGAACAGTCCTTAGCCATCGTATGGTACTGTTTGGAACAGTCCTTAGCCATAGTATGGTACTTTTTGGAACAGTCCTTAGCCATCGTATGGTACTGTTTGGAACATTCTTTAGCCCTAGTATGCTACAGTCAGTCGAAGAGGAAATAAAAAAATTGACTGTCTTTAAATGCATAAATAAAGACTTGTAAACAAAGTAAAATATTAGAGTGACCTTCCCTTTAAAAACTTATATGGAACAGTATGTGAATCCCCATGGGCAAGACACATGGTCAACACAGACTGTGTGGTTTAGACAAATCTGAACTTCTCATTCAACACACACAGTGTTGATTGGGCCTGAAAGAGTTAATGCATGGTATTGAAGACCTCAGCATGTGGAGAAGCCAGATTGCCTATGCCAGTCAACAAGCTACATGATCAGGATGATGATGAAGTGTATGTTTCTAAACTATACACAGATTTATGGAAAGCTTCTGCTCTAATTACAATGTTTTGTTGGTACTATGCTAAAGTCACCTATGTATAGGTTGGCAGTTTTCACTTGTGCATTTTCAGGGCTGCTATTCATCACTTAACAATATGCCAGAGATGAGACGTTTTGTGTGTGGATTCCTACTCAAAATATGTCAGAATTCTTCTTTTTTCTTCTGTTTCTTAGCATTAACTGGCTCTCAACCCCTGTCAAGTTTTTTCGGTCATCTACTTTTAGACTTTGGTCGTGTTTTTATACTTAAGTTTTGTGTGTACATCCATTTTACAGATCTAGTTTATTTGTATACAGACTGTTGGTTCCTCGGCTCTCAGCAGATGCACTCTGACTTTAAAAGAAACAGCTGTAATTAGTCACCTTAAATGACATGCTTGTTAAGGGGGGCAGTGGGTCCATTCTTTTTTTTGTCTAAATAAATGGGGCCCCGGAACCCACACCAGGAAAATAGGTTGGCAACCCTTTTCCAGAACTTCACTACGCAGATGACACAGTCCTCCTTTCAAACAGTGTAAAGGGATAAAACATTTTATATTGTCTGTCCAAAAGCACAGTGAAGATCAAAATCTGTTCTTGAATTTAAAGAAAATGAAATTAATGTCCAAAATAAAACTGGTTACCACCAAAAAAATAACAATAAATGATAAGGAAATTGAAAATGTCACAAACTTTTAATATCTGCGCTCTGTAATAAACAGCAGTGGAGACTACAGTTTTTGTTTTCCAGTTCAGAGAGATGTCAGTGTTCAGACACAAATTTATTGACACAAGCATTTGCCAATTAGGTGGCTTTGCTATAATGCCAGCAATATAACTGCAGACATGCTCTGCTCTAAGTAAATTTTTAAAAAATGTTAATCATAAATTGGACACTTATTTTAATTATTATTTGCTTATTTTTTACATCTTTGATACTGCGGACATTTAGTATAATTCTCAACTGTTTTTTTGTTTATGAGTAGGACATTTTAAAATAGCTGCATTTCTGCACTTGTTTTAGGTGGGCTCATAAAACAGAGCAAGAACGGCAGGTGTACGGGAACAAGTTAATGAATGCTTTAGATATCTTCACCCAGAACTTCATACCTCACATGGAAGAGGAAGAGGAGGTAGAGAACTTTTCTTGTTTGTCTCTGTGTTTTCTTATGTCAGTAAAATGCAAAAGACAGGAGATAACTTTACAATGACTGTGAAAGACTCCTGCTGTTATATGTTTGTTTATTGCCCTTTGTTTCAAGCGTGTTTTGTGTTTCTTTGTGATGATTGCTCACCATATTCCCTTATTCTGTTGAACCACCATTTTGTTGACCAGGTGTTCCAGCCAATGCTGATGCAGTACTTCAGCTATGAGGAGCTGAAGGATTTGAAAGCTAAAGTCATCTACCAGCATTATATTTCTAAGAAACATGAAGAGTACCACCACGAGAAGTTTGTGGAGGATCTATTCAAATGTACGTCTGCATGTCTGTGATTTATGTCTATAGGGATATTTCACTTACCTCCGAGAAACGGATCTGGGTTTATTTTCTAGTTCTGTTTGTTTGTTTGAAGAAAAAGAAAAAAGCTTTTTGGATCACACCTGATGTTTTTGCCTCCCTCCTCTTGTTGGTCGGGGTATTGGTAGTCTGTTCCAGACAACAGGGATTTTCTTTTTTAAAGCAACCATGGAGGCAAAACCATAAGATGTGGTGCAGAAGCAGCAAGACCTTCAGTCTTTAAACATTGGCAAGATTGTTTTTAATTCTGTCATGAAAAGATATCAAACCAGATGAATAGTCGAACTACTCAGCTTCATAATATCATAATTACAAGCGACAAGTAAACGTTGCAGCTAGAGAGCCTTCATCAGAATATTACATTAATCTACAATACCAGTGTATAAATAGAAATATACAGAATCCCTTAACTGACCTCTCCGATAGAAATCACACATCTGACACATGTACTGGAAATAAATACCTTTTTTTTTAACTTATGGCTAGTGGGTCTCTGGAGTGGACCTAGCCTCATGAGAATAGACCGCTATTTTCTGAATTGTAAGAAAATATCTGGGAAAGAAAAGGTGGCGAATAAGGAAACTGGCCACCATGCCTCAAATGTTATAGCCTAGAATACCATAGAAAAAAGAAATTGAAGAAACATTTTGTGATCACAGTTTCTAGGAAGGACTAGGTCCTGTAACAGTTAGTAGATGGGCAAGAGCTAACTAATGCACCTTACAAATATTTAGAACAAAACTTAAATAGAAATCTTTGGAAAAAGTACTTCAGTATCCTGTACAGGCACTACAATTAATGAATGTTCCAAATTGATTATGCCGAGGGGGATTTTGATACCAGAATTATGCAAAATGAAATGAGGGACTAACGTCTATGGTTTTCAAATGTTATAGTGCATTTACAAATTTGTGCCAATGCTGATAAAATTAAATCTCACCTGTGGTGGAATATAAATGTATAAATTTATAAATTAATATTTACTTTATTTTCTTTATATCACAGTTTTTGCACTCATAACACATAGTCGGAATGTACTTTGGCTTATTTGAGTTATACAAAAATATAATGATCCTTGCTAGAGTGAATTTTAAGAGTTAGTTGTACAGCAGACAGTTCAAATTTAATCAATTGATCTTTCACAAAAACTCATGTTTCTTATGTTTTTACGGAAATGCTGAGTAAGAGCACAACTGTTGCACCGAAGGTGTCGCAAAGCGCTATAAAATTTAGTGTGCTACTTCATTTACCCAGTTACAGCACAAGGTATAAAAGCATAACTATGGTGCTACATCGTATACCCAGTTACAGCACAAGATATAAAAGCATAACTATTGTGCTACTTCATTTACCCAGTTACAGCACAAGGTATAAAAGCATAACTATGGGGCTACATTGTTTACCCAGTTACAGCACAAGGTATAAAAGCATAACTATGGTGCTACATTGTTTACCCAGTTACAGCTCAAGGTATAAAAGCATAACTATGGGGCTACATTGTTTACCCAGTTACAGCACAAGGTATAAAAGCACAACTATGGTGCTACATTGTTTATCCAGTTACTGCACAAGGTATAAAAGCGTAACTATGGTGCTACATTGTTTATCCAGTTACAGCACAAGGTATAAAAGCATAACTATGGTGCTACATTGTTTATCCAGTTACAGCACAAGGTATAAAAGCATAACTATGGTGCTACATTGTTTACCCAGTTAAGCACAAGGTATAAAAGTATAACTATGGTGCTACATTGTTTACCCAGTTACAGCACAAGGTATAAAAGCACAGCGATGGGGCTACATCGTATACCCAGTTACAGCACAAGGTATAAAAGCATAGCTATGGTGCTACATCGTTTACCCAGTTACAGCACAAGGTATAAAAGCATAGCAATGGGGCTACATCGTATACCCAGTTACAGCACAAGGTATAAAAGCGTAACTATGGTGCTACATCGTTTACCCAGTTACAGCACAAGGTATAAAAGCATAGCAATGGGGCTACATCGTATACCCAGTTACAGCACAAGGTATAAAAGCATAGCTATGGTGCTACATCATTTACCCAGTTACAGCACTATTTATAAAAGCATAGCTATGGTGCTACATCGTTTACCCAGTTACAACACAAGGTATAAAAGCATAACTATGGTGCTACATCGTTTACCCAGTTACAGCACAAGGTATAAAAGCATAGCTATGGTGCTACATCGTTTACCCAGTTACAGCACAAGGTATAAAAGCGTAACTATGGTGCTACATCGTTTACTCAGTTACAGCACAAGGTATAAAAGCATAGCTATGGTGCTACATTGTATACCCAGTTACAGCACAAGATATAAAAGCATAGCTATGGTGCTACATCGTTTACCCAGTTACAGCACAAGGTATAAAAGCATAGCTATGGTGCTACATCATTTACCCAGTTACAGCACAATTTATATAAGCATAGCTATGGTGCTACATCGTTTACCCAGTTACAACACAATTTATAAAAGCATAGCTATGGTGCTACATCGTTTACCCAGTTACAACACAAGGTATAAAAGCATAGCTATGGTGCTACATCGTTTACCCAGTTACAACACAAGGTATAAAAGCATAACTATGGCGCTACATCGTTTACCCAGTTACAGCACAAGATATAAAAGCGTAACTATGGTGCCACATCGTTTACCCAGTTACAGCATAAGGTATAAAAGTGTAATTATGGTGCTACATCGTTTACCCAGTTACAGCACAAGGTATAAAAACATACCTAATGTCCTATGCTAATCATTAATGTACCTGAGTAGGGAGAAATAACTGACTTACGCCATTATGGTAGACAATTGCAAAAATGCATCTAAGTTCTATTATACTTATAATTCACGTAAAATTGGTTTATTACCTAACTATAAATAACAACTGATGAAAATAGCAAAGAAAATGTCTGCTTCGATACAACTGGGCAGTCTAAATTTTATTTATGTATAAAAAGAACTAACGTTGAGATGAAAATCTGAACCTTTGCAAAAAATTGTGTTCTCAGGATAAGTAATTACTGACAAAATATAGAAAATACAACGGCACGAATTTGTATAACATACTGTTGATTTGGTTTATAACATTTTAAGCTTTCTGCTCCACTCAAGATTATTATCACTCGGGGGTAACTTGTGAGAGAAGTGGGGAGTTAAAAAAATAGTTACGTTAGGCCAAAAGATGAACAGTATGATTGAAATAGGAAACAGTATGATGTATAAGACATGTACCAGTGTTCTTGTCATATCCTGGCATAACAAGGAACAAGGTCAACAGGAAATGAGAAGCGTAAAGGCCATCTTCTTCTCAGTGTTCCCCGGCTGTTAACTCACGAGGCAGAAAATGCTGGTTGTGCGCCAACTTCTGGACTTTTGTTTTCACCCCCATTTTACAGATCTGGCTTATTTGTGTGCTGAGTGTTGGTTCCTTGCCTCTCAGGCAGATACAGTCCAACTTTGAGGAAACATATATTATATCTACATTGACCAGGTTGGGAGGCACTAGCACATGTTTTTCATCACCTCTGCATCCCAATGCAGGCAAACATTGACACCTTTAGTTTTACAATCAGCTGTAGGCTACGACCTGCTCTAGCTGACCAGCCATGATGTGGACGTCACTGGGTCGGGCTAACAATGCATTAACGCAGCGGTTCTCAAACAAAAAGTAAACTTTTTTCGACAGTGGCAAGGGGAGACAATTGAAATTTTAACTTTTAAGTATCTACGTGCCTTCTTTAATAATTTCACAATTTTAGCCACCTTTTCCTGATTAATGCCGCGGCACCCCTGGCATACGCTGACGGTACCACGGGGTGCCTCGTCACCAAGTTTGAGAACCCCTGTGTTAACTCATCGTTAGCCCAACCCGGTGATGTCAGCAGCACGGCCTGTCAGCTTTAGCCGGTCGTATGTAAGCACTGAGGTGGAATACTGAGTGTTTCTGATAGCATTGTCTTGGTTGTTTATATAGTATCTTGTTAAACATGAAGAATTTTTGACTTTTTTGTTTACAGCTGAGGATCAGTTGGAACTCACAGAATGCCACTTCTCAAAGTTGCCTGATGAGACATGCTTGCAGATTTTCTCATTCCTGGGGCCCAGAGATCTTCTCAGACTGGGCCAGGTGTCACAGAGTTTCCTTCAACTGTCCAGAGACCCATCGCTGTGGTCACAGCTACACCCAGTTCACTGGTCAAGAGGTCAGTTGCTTTGTGAAGGTTGCAGTATGCCTGTTTGTATGGATAGAGGGAGGGAAAGGTGTATGGGTGGATGGATGGATGCAGGCATGTATGGATGGTGGAAAGGAGATGTTTATGGATGGTGGGAGGAAAATGTCTGTGTATAGAGGGAGGGATGTGTCTGTGTATAGAGGAAGGGGCGTATATATGTATAGATGGATGGAGGACGATTGTATGGATGATGGAGGGAGGGAGGAGTGTATGCATAGGTGGCTGTGTATAAATGAGTAGAGAACCCCCTTTCACACCATGAGATGTATTGGGTCTGTAGTGCAAGACACATACAGTGCTACCTCGACTCACAAACTCGATTCCTTCCTGACTGGTTCATATCTCGAAACCTGATTTCCCATTCCGTATGGTAGAAAATCAGTTAATCGGTTCTCACTCTATACTTGCTCGGTTCCTGTGCCAGTGAAAATCAGATGAATTGTCCCTCACTGTCTTATTTTAAAAAGCCAAAGCCAACAGTCCACCACCAGAAATGCAGTTTGTCGTTGATGGGAGTAGTCGGGCACGCTAAGTTGGCTATATACACGTAGAGTTATTACATAAGATATTTCACCAGCCCACACGTAAACCGGCTACCGGCCATGTGACTACCACGACTTAACCGCTGCAAAAATGAAATGCATTCCACATGAAAAAACACAGCTTACAGGGCTGTACAAATCACTAACCTCACTAGCTCAGGCAGCACCACAATAGACCTCCATCCATATGTGGAAAGCATCAGAAGCAAAAATAATGTTGAAGCTTAACATTCTGCTATGCCTAGTCCCCCAATATAGACTGGAAGTTATTTCATCTGTTCCTCTGCATCACCCCCTGTATGTTATCTGGGCCAAAATGGGCTGTTGTAAACATGTTACAGGTAACTAGACTGAGGTGAGCTCTTGTGAACATGTTACAGGTAACTAGACTGAGATGAGCTCTTGTGAACATGTTACAGGTAACTAGACTGAGGTGAGCTCTTGTGAACATGTTACAGGTAACTAGACTGAGGTGAGCTCTTGTGAACATATTACAGGTAACTAGACTGAGGTGAGCTCTTGTGAACATGTTACAGGTAACTAGACTGAGATGAGCTCTTGTGAACATGTTACAGGTAACTAGACTGAGGTGAGCTCTTGTGAACATGTTACAGGTAACTAGACTGAGGTGAGCTCTTGTGAACATATTACATGTAACTAGACTGAGGTGAGCTCTTGTGAACATATTACATGTAACTAGACTGAGGTGAGCTCTTGTGAACATATTACAGGTAACTAGACTGAGGTGAGCTCTTGTGAACATGTTACAGGTAACTAGACTGAGGTGAGCTCTTGTGAACATATTACAGGTAACTAGACTGAGGTGAGCTCTTGTGAACATATTACAGGTAACTAGACTGAGATGAGCTCTTGTGAACATGTTACAGGTAACTGGAGCTTCAGCCCAGAGTCCATAGGGGGTGTGGAGGGTCTAGGCTTTCCGTTGTCAAACATCCATGAGGAGGATGAACAGGAGGCATGTGTTTGTGTGGATGAGGATGCAGACATTGATGAATCAGAGGACAGCGACACAGCAGAGAATGTGGAGGCAGAAGGCCAGAAGCAGGTAGTTTATTCTGTTACTAGATCATGTGTGTCCAGGGGTACAGGAAACTAAAATAATACATGAGCCAGAATCCTTTTCTCATGATCCAGCATAATTTTGTTGTAGCTAATACAAGCTAAGAAAAGTATTTGATGATTTAGGTAGCAGATGTAAATTTGTAGACACTCTAGAATTGTGTCTAGAAATCTTTAGCATTTGTGAACATCCCTGTGTTGGTTCTAGTGCTGGGGGGGGGATGAATAAACCCTCTGCACTCCTTACAAGCATGTCATAAAAAGGTGGTTAATTAGCGGTTTGTTGAAATTTAATGTGTTGGGCTGAAGTACAGATATTCCAGCGTAGCTGTAAACCACAACACAACATGCTAGCCACCCTTTTGAAGATGAAAGCAGAAGAAGAAGAAACAACACACTAGTATCAGAAGACGTTAACTATAAACTCACACTTAAAATGAAGGAGGTTAGAATTGTCCTGTGTCTGATTAAAAAACTCTGAGATCCTCCACTGAGTTATGGAGCCCCATTTTGAAGAAAGAAAGAATAAACCCACTTCTCCCTTCTTCTCCCTCCTCCTTCTTCTCCAAGTCCATGGCCTGTGGCGTTGGTAGTCTATCCACAACCTTCTGTCTTGTGTACTTTCAGTCAACTCTTGACACAGATGAATTTCTGTGCCATGATGTCAGACTATCCAGCATCTGTTCTCTCGGTCTCCCTCTGCCTCTCCTCTCCAGCTCTACTACCCTCAGGATGTACTCCAGTTTTCTCCTTCTCATCACATGACTAAAGACTGTAGATTGTCTCTTTCTGATGTGGGCAGTCACTTCTCCCTAGCAAGCATACAAGTTGTAGACTACAATTTGCTAGCCACCCTTTTAAAGAAGAATGCAGAATAAAGAATACAATACATCAACATCAGCAGACGAGCTATCAAAGCACACACAATTAAGCAGGTTAGAATGATCACTGGAAGACATTGAACTGCTGTCATCTTCTGACGTGTGCGATGTCCAGGCTCCCTACACACCTTATGCTGGGCCTGTCCGACGCGCACACATGCCAAATGGTCTCGGGTTAACTCAGTCATGACAAGACCTACAGGTAACAGCTCTCGCCCAACAGTAACAGATGACTGTGAACACAAGTCTACCACCAGAGACTGTTGATTATATTCAGATACTGTCATCAGGAAATGGTTTACATCACGAGATATGATTAACACAATACTACAGTCATTTTCCCTTCTGCCACATGCACATGTTCAAGACGTTGCTCTGAAGGACTCCTCCCGTCACACCTATGTCCCGTGGCTGCCACGGGCTTTCAGTACCCAATCATGCAGATCCACCTTCATGATTAACGTGACTGTCACTCTCACAACTCCCCAGACCTTAGAGAGACTGTCCTAGAGAGCATCTCAGGCAATGCACAAAATCTTTTGAAGAACCAGGCAAACCTCCTGTCTGTGGCCTGTCACGTTACCTCGAGATATCCTGAATATCTCACATCACGAACCCATCATGCTAGAACCTTGTTACTGCGGCAGCTCCAACAGACAACAGGAACTCTTTGATTCCGTTAGTCAGCATGACGTAGATGCACAAGTCTAGCCTAGCAACACCCAGACTATAACCTACATTCACACACATCAACAGACCTCTCTTAAAATGCCCTACAGTGGCACACTCAAGAACAGCATCAGTTCTCAGGGGCTCTTGATGGTGCATCCTTCTTCTCCAATCTCACAGAGTCAATTGCTCCTCTGACTTCAAGGAGTAAACTGCCTCTAAAATCAACACACAGCTCACCATCTCCATATGAGTTCTCTCATGCCTAGCATGACGACCAGGGTTCACATTAATTCATGAACTCCACAGTTTTCTTTCATTGCACGGCTATACAGGTCTTTGATCCCGGCAAATGGGTCTGCGGTCTGATTTACATATTAACTCCTCAGTTTTAATCTGAACTCCAAGGGAGATAAATGCTGTATATACATTTACTGTACTTCCAAGGGACATAACCCTTTATAAATCTATATATTGCTCACAATAGCTTTTTCTTCGCTTTAACAAGCTGTAAACACCTGCAGAAAGTTCTGGTTGTTTGTTCGTTGTTCCAGAACTTGAGTTTTGCTTGCATGTCCATTTTACGGATCTGGCTTTTATTTGTATGCAGAGAGTTAGTTCTTTATTTCTCAGGCAAATGTACTCTCACTTCAGAGAAACTGTTGTAGAGTCATCCCTGATAGTGCTACAAGGTGTCCCCTTCTGGGATGCGGTTATTTGTTATTTGAAGCCCCACCCTGGCTTTTGCCGGGGGCCCTGAATATAGATGCACAACAATTGTTGCCGTAACGGCTGAAAGGGGTTTCTGGGACCTTTCCACGAGTGATCCTCACCCGCATGGTGGCACTTTGTGTCACCGCGTATTTATCGCTTGTGTGGGGTTGAACCTCAGTCAGTCATAGGTAGTTCTTAATTCAGCGCCACCTTCCTAGAGTTTGTGTATTTTAGATCAGCAGAATTTTAGTCTTAGGGAATTGATGAAGCTTATGGGCAGAAGTTATACTTACACCTGAAGTAGAATAAGTTAACACAGGGAAGGCTAACCTGGGGAATAAATACCAGATGAAGTTTGATCACACCGGTCAAAAGGTGTAAATGTTGCAGGTATACTGTAAACAGGCACAGGTCAATTACATCACTCAGACAAAAGATTAAAAAGGGTAGGCTAACATAACAGAAGAATGGAGAAAAAATGATTCAAGAAATGTGGACCATGCAAAGAGTAGCCAGTGAATCTGTTGAAATTGCTTGATTCTGCTAGAGTTTTAAGTCTCTGAGATATATTTGTTTACATTTGCACTTGTTGGTTGTTTACCAGATTCTTAAAGAAGTCAGGATGTTAACCGCCATTGTGAAGTACTTACTGCCTCAAGTGGGGTCGGGGGTTAAAGTGTGTGACCTTGCCTATAGCAGAGGCTTGAGTAGCAGCTTGGTAAGTTTATTACTGATTTGTTGTTGGGTTTTTTAGTTATAGATCTGGGTTTTCCTCACTGAGCGCAGGCTGTATCATGTCTAAATGATTTGTGACATCCTAGCACTCCACATACATTCAGATACGTTCTATCTTCTAGCAAATGTTAAGTCTTGGAATGTTGGCTGTTTTCAAGGTGTGCTATATTGTCCCAACCATGTCAAGATGTAGGAGGACAGTCATCCTGCCTTTGCTGGGAATTGACCTTGGACCATTAATTTGACAAGCAAGTGGACTCACTCACTTACCACTGTGCTGTTGCAGATCCTTAATTTGTTTTCTGTAACCTTTTCTTCATCTTACCCTCTTATGTTCCCTCAGTGAAATGTTGGGATAAGGTGCAAATGTTCTCTTTCATTGTGTAAGTTGGTTTCCATTTCTGTAAGGTTTTCCGTAATTTCACTACCCAGTCTTTAGTGTGATCTTCCTTACTCCCAGCTCATTATATTTCTTCAACGTGACTCTCTGCAGTAGTTTGATACCAGGGTGCTCTTGCCAGATACAAAAACTATTTCATTTCTTGTTCTTTAAAGATTTGTGTGACTAGTTTTCTTTAAAACAAATGCCTGGGGAAAATGTTGAAAATAGAATGGGTGGAATTTACAAGCAATTAAAGAAATGTCTGGGCAACCACTAGTATCAACATTTATAAGACAGAAAAGAAGGCGCTATAATGGACACATCCTTAGAAGCCAGCAGAGAAGGATCAAGCGGACATTAAAATGGAAAATAAAAAGACTAAGAAGGCGAGGAAGCCCAAAAGAAACCCTCAGACAAGCACTGTTGAGAAAGGCCAGTGCTGGACTGGGTTCCATCCATGCTGTTGAGCGGATTTTGCAAGATAGAACAGACGGTGAGCCCTATGTGACATAATGGCACCACAGGACAATGAATTGGAGTCGCCGTGGTGTAGCGGCTAGATGCTTGTGCGCAGATGGGAAGTTCGTGGGTTTGCACCCTGGCGGAGCCAGAATTTGTTTTTTTATGACCTTGACTCTCAAGTTGACCCAGCTTTTAGTGGGTACCGGGTCTAGTCCCGGGAAGTAAAGGTGGCTGGTGTGATGCTGATCACATCACACATCTTGTGCCAATTGGTCTGTAAAAATATAGGTCTAGCCCTATATGCCCTATACGCTAAAAGGCGTGGAAAAGAACCCTTTACAGGACAATGAATGAATGAAATGACTAGATTTATTTCTAGTCTTCTAGTTTATTCATTTGAAAATGTTAATTTCTCCTTTACACTTTAATCATCATTATGTAGCAGGTCCTTTGCAGAATGTCACTCTCAGCATGTTATGGCAGAAATTAACTCGGCCCCTCACAGACTTTCCCGCCACATGAACTCCCATGCTTAGGATGTACTTGACATTCTTTTTACTGTCCTGCTGGTCAACCCCTGCCTTTTCTTCCGGGAACGATACCCTCCATTATCATTTGTCCCAAACTATTATGACATTTAGTATAGCAACAGTATGATACTACAACATGATACTTTGCTTCTTCTTCATCTTCTTAGCGTTCACCAGCTGTAAACTCCAGCCGAAAGTTCTTGTGTATCCACTTTTGAACTTTGGTTTTGTTCCCGAACTTGAACTTTCCATGAACACCTGTTTTTACAGATTTAGCTTATTTAAATGCAGACTGTTGGTTTCTCGCCTCTCAGGCAGATGCACTCAAACTTTGAAAGAAACACTCCTAATTAGTTGACTTTGATAGGCTTATTAGAAGAGAAGTGGATCTACCCCACACACACACCCACCCACACACTGGGCCCCGTAATCCACAAGGGAAGAGACATGATGCTATCAGTGAGCCAGTCCTCTGCATGAAGAGCATCAGCATTTGTCCTTTTACTGATACAAAACTCCTTATCCACACAAGACTGCAGCTGCTGCAGGCTGGCGCAGCCACTAAGAGTGCCCCAGTTGTAACTTCTTTGTAGGTTGCATGATGTATCTGGATTTGATTGTTGACTTGCCATAAGATTTTTTGATTTCAGGGTGATCAGTCTTTCAGTTAGCAGCCTGGAGGGTTAAAAAAAAATACTTGGAAGAAAACAGAAAAAACAGAAGTATTTGTCCTCTTCTTGGTCTGTGATACTCTAAGAGTCTTTCAGTAACATTGAGTCCTAAATAAATTACATGCATATTATTGTGACACTGCTGTTTTAATGTATTCATATACAGGTTCATCGAATACTGAAGCTGTGCCCAGAGCTGGAGTTCTTAGATCTGACTCACACCAATGTTGGGGACATTGCTTTCAAGGAGTAAGTTCTGTTTGTCTGTTCCGGCCCTCTGTCTGTCTGTCCCGGCCCTCTGTCTGTCTGCCATACTCTAATGTTATATCTGACTCACACCAATGTTGGGGACATTGCTTTCAAGGAGTAAGTTCTGTCTGTCTGTCTGCCATACTCTAATGTTATATCTGACTCACACCAATGTTGGGGACATTACTTAGAAGGAGTAAGTTCTGTCTGTCCCGGCCCTGTCTGTCTGCCATACTCTAATGTTATATCTGACTCACACCAATGTTGGGGACATTACTTTCAAGGAGTAAGTTCTGTCTGTCCCGGCCCTCTGTCTGTCGGCCATACTCTAATGTTATATCTGACTCACACCAATGTTGGGGGACATTGCATTCAATTAGCAAGTTCATTCTCTCTGTCCCTGTCCTCTGTCTGCCATACTCTGATTTTACCTCTGACTCACACCAATGTTGGGGGACATTGTATTCAATTAGCTAGTTCGTTCTCTCTGTCCCCACCCTCTATTTATCCCTGCCCTCTGTCTGCCATACTCTGATGTTACCTCTGACTTACACCAATGTTGGGGTACATTGCAATCAAAGAGCAAGTTCTCTCTCTGCCGGCCCTGTGTTTGCTTACCATCTTTTGTTCCCTTGTACACGTGTACGTTATATGAACATAACATACTTTATTGATACAATACAACTGCTGTGTGAAAAATGGGTGCTTGGAAGGGCCGAATGTAAGACAGACCTGTGTGCCCAATTTGTGACCCTTTGAAAATAATGTTCATTACTGCTTTCAGCTAGCCAGTACTGGCTGATAAATACATCATTTTAATATTACTAGTTATGCATGAATTATGATAGAGATATCAGTTAAGGCCATGAATGAAGTTACTCCTCTGCATAGCACAGAGCCTGTGCAGTATTGTAGAGAACTACAATGACTCTGTTCTTATTCACTATGGCTCCAGTCACTTGCAGACTCCCCTTTCATGCTCTGACAGTCAACACCACGAGTAAAAATGGACGACAGTAACGATACAAGGCGGTTTTCACTCTTTATTCTCCACTTGCTGTTTCGTTCAGCCGGTACATGTTGAGGTAATAAGTCTAGGTACTCATATATATCTTAAAATGCACTAATAAGTATCAACTATACCTTGAGACAAAACACAGCTTCCATCACCATAGCAGTTGAAAGATAACGACTATTCTCCATACGAGCGAACACACACAATCAGCTGGCTGCCAGTTTCCCATGAGTCTTTGCTGCCTGGCCAAGTAGGCGTTAGAAACTTTGCCGACATATCAGACGCACACTGGATACAACAAACACTCCTCCGCTCTCCATGCATTCAGTTTCTTAGCCCAAACAAGACTGTCCACATGTTCTTTCTAAGGCATTATATAATCTTCTAACTCCCATATTATAATTACGCCCACGTCTGACTATCTCATATTCTCTGATTCACACGGGTTTCATTTAGCCAATAATTTCCCCGTGCATCTCGGCTTTGCACTCGTGACATTTATTACTTGACGTCATTCTTTCTGTAGCATAACTTTTCAAGGAGAAAATGGTTCACTTCAAGACCACATGCATGAGCACATCAGTTTAATCAGTACTAGTTGTGTGTGAATACATCATTTATCCCTTCACCAGTTGTGTGTGAATACATCATTTATCCCTTCACCAGTTGTGTGTGAATACATCATTTATCCCTTCACCAGTTGTGTGTGAATACATCATTTATCCCTTCACCAGTTGTGTGTGAATACATCATTTATCCCTTCACCAGTTGTGTGTGAATACATCATTTATCCCTTCACCAGTAGTGTGTGAATACATCATTTATCCCTTCACCAGTTGTGTGTGAATACATCATATATCCCTTCACCAGTTGTGTGTGAATACATCATATATCCCTTCACCAGTTGTGTGTGAATACATCATTTATCCCTTCACCAGTTGTGTGTGAATACATCATTTATCCCTTCACCAGTTGTGTGTGAATACATCATTTATTCCTTCGCCAGTTGTGTGTGAATACATCATTTATCCCTTCACCAGTTGTGTGTGAATACATCATTTATTCCTTCACCAGATGTGTGTGAATACATCATTTATCCCTTCACCAGTAGTGTGTGAATGCATCATTTATCCCTTCACCAGTTGTGTGTGAATGCACATTTTTTCATTTATATTAAAGAACAAGAGATAAACACATAGTGATACATAGTGCCACTATTCGGATGAGAATGACCCAGATATAAGTACCAGAAACCTGATTCAGTCGTTCGGTTATATTTGGGCCCCTGGCAGCTGCCAGAATGGGGCTTTAAAAAGAAAAACGTTGCGTCCCATATTTGGGTGAATAAGTGATATTGTCAGCATGAATATCATTTTAAAAACATTCTTTTATTATTCTGAGTAAATATAATAGTATACAAATTCTGTAATTGCTTGTAGAATTGTAGAATTTAAATTTACTTAAAAACTGAGCAATATCTTGTTTCCTACACACGTAATATAAAGATTTGATGTAGATTGTAAATTTCTCTTTAAGAAAAAAAATATATATTTTGTAATAAATGCATAAATTCTTTTTGTATCTTTTTTTTTTCTTGTTTAATGTTATTGTCATATAGTCTCCCTTGTCATCCCTGACAGCCACATCTCTGTGTAATAGCCTGCACCGAGAGATGATCATACGGTCATCGTTATGTTGCTGCCTTTACTTCCATGGTCATTTCCTGCTACTAGGTCCTGGTGAATTCTTACATTCCTAATGTTACTCTACAAACAAAACTTAGGGTTGGAAGACACAGAGGCAGGGTGGCTAGATGCTTGCCTTCTGATTCAGTGGTAATTTTATATCTACATCAAGACAGATGGTGTGTGCAGATCAATTGACCTAGCCTCAGTAGGTACCAGGAAATGCCTTAGGAAGTAAAGGTGGCTGATATCCCATCACAGGCAAGTGCCAGTGGGATTATACAAATGTTGTTTCAGCAGCAGATTTACTTGTCTCTGAAAGGGTGTTTTATTTTATCTTAACTTAATTTCAGATTTGGGGCTAGTGGGCGACCATTCAAGCTGCGACATTTAGATCTGACTGGCTGTGAAAATATCACTGATATGACACTTGTCAGCTTGGCTTCCATTGGCAGGAAGCCCTTAGACCTCAACAAGAAGAATGATGGGAGTGTGGAGATAGAAAATGTCCCGCTGCCTTGCAACGAAAAATTGAAGATCTGTTGTACAAAAAGAATTGCACGTGTGGCTCATGCGTCGGATACATCTGTGGATCAGCTTACCAAGGACGAGAACTGTGATCGCACAGCTGTGGTTGTCTGTGATGTTACTTCAGGTGTGTCTCATGATCTGATGTCAGAAACGAATGATTGTTTACTGCAGCAAAGAAACGTTGGTTCTAGATGTTGTGCAGGCAGCTTTCATGTGGATCATCATCCACAGACTTCTCTTGTGAACTTTGTATATAACAACATTCATATGAAATCGGATGGAACTATCTCCTCGTCGAGCATCAACTCATTGTTTGATGCATCTGTAAACTCCTGTCCATCTGCACAACCCTTCTGTGATAATGTCGCTTCATCGGCAGATCCTTTGTTGAAAAGATGTGATTCTTCTAGCTGCCAAAGGACTTGTGTTGGCGAAACTTGGAAGAGTGTGAAGACCTTCAGTGAGGAACAGTGTGGTGAAGAATCTCCCTGTGTTGCAGCAGATGAGCAGTCTGTGCCCCAGCCATTGCTGGACTGTGTGGGTCGAAGCCGCAGTGTTTCTGCAACCTGTTCTAATGCAAACCACAAAGGGCCTGATGATAGTGGCCATGCTGAAGACAGGGGCTGCAGTCTGGAATACTTGAGCCTTAATGGTTGCTACAGAATCTCTGATGTGGGACTAAGGTAAGCATTTATATGGGTTTTTTTTTCTTTCTTCTTTTTGTTTATTTGCTATTAAAAGGGAGTTGACACAATATAATGTATAGCTAGGCTTTCAGCACAATGCATCTGATTTCAGCAAATCTTTAATTAGTTGACTCTTACAGCATGCTTGGTAAGGAGCAGTGGACCTTTTTTTTTTCCATCAGAATGAGGCCCTGGAACCCACACAGGGTTTTACTTATTCACAGTCATTGTTTTGTTAGGTTATTACATTTAAATAACTACAAAACGTTCACGTTCATGATTACAGTCCTAATAAACTGACCAAAGGGTTGAGTTAGTGTTAAAGGTTAATGTCCAGAGGATTGACTTCATTGTACCGGATTTTATTTCATACGGCTCGGTATGTCTCCACAGAACAGTTAGCCATCTGCCGAAAGCGCCGCACAAAACACAAACTCCATAGCTCCAGCTATGGTCTCCAGGGATTTCCATAAAAATTGCACTCGTGAACTGAATAGAGCGCTGGTGAAACCAACCAACAACCTTAAGAGCACCAGGCAAATGGCTAGACCACTTAACTGGTTCTTACCCTCATGATTACTCTGACTGTTATTATGATGCTTGTATTATATTTACACAAGTAAATTATTATCACCCATCTCCATGAGTTTCATAATCAAACGACATTATCAGCTTTTATCATGTTTAATTTAGGTGCTCACTTATTGTTATGTGTACCCCACAACTGGCAATTATTACTGTACTTATCCTTCAGTAGTATAAAGATGTTCCAGTATGCTCTGTGAAGAGTGGCAAGCACCACTTCAAAGGTCCTGGGTAGTTAGTGTCCTTTGGATTTTCTGCAGGTGATGTATAAGAAAATGAGGTTCTTAATTTATAACGTACCCCAAACAGGAAATCCCCGTGGGAAATCCACAGCTGACCTGACAGTCCATTATTTCAAGGGGTGCAAGTGTGCTGTTGTGTGGTGCTTTTTTTTTTTTTGAGTTTTCATCTAGTATCTTCTAATCCTAACCCTAACCCTAACCCCAAACTTTACTGTAGAGAAATCGTGGGAAACTACAACCTGAACACCCTAGAATTTATTGGGAATGTCTCCCGTGACGTTGTCGTGTCGTCAGGGGTAAGTTATAAATTAAGTACCGAAAATGAACAGGCAGATTTACTGGCTGGTTCAGCACAACTTGTTGGTGAATTGATGCATGACAAGCTAGATGTTGAAAGGGCCCTTTGTGGGGTAAGTGAACAGTGCAGAGACATAGATAGTTCATCAAGGTCTGAGAAGAATGGTTCTGTGAGGAGTGACCAGGGAATCTGACCGATCTTACGGGAAATGTGAGATGGATATACAATCAGTTACTGGTACCTTTGGAAAAGGAACTCTGCGCTTGCTGCTGAAAATTGGGATGGAGCGCTTAAGGGAATGTCCTGAGTGCTGTGATGTCGATTTTTTAATTAAACATTTTAAAAAAAGTATAGAGATGTGAAGCATGGCTGATTCAGGTATTGAGGTGGATTCTTTGGAACAGGATACCATGGACCATGTTGCATAGAAGGGAAAAATAAGGCAGGGAAAAGGAACATTGGAGAACGGATTGCAGACAGAAAAAAAATGTCAAAGTACTTGTGATTTGCCTAGAGGCTCTCATTATCCACATAGGACTGCAGGTGACACCTGGCTGGTGGAGCCATTATGGGTGCCCCAATTATAACTTCTGTGAGGGTCGAACTGGGTGTCTGGGATCTATCTTGTTGTTCTGCTGTCCAAATAGAGCTCTTTTTTTTTTAATCTCAGGTTAACATTCACATTTATATATCAGCTGGAAGCGACAAAGTAATCGATCGAACAAACAAACAGTGGTCCTGGAATCTCATTCACTTATTGTGGATGTAATAATCCCAGTTTTACTGTAATGATAGATGTTTTGTTGAACTGTGATGAGCATAACTTTTGTGCAGAGATGCGGGGTTTAGAAAGGATGGACCAGGACAGATGGTCATGAGAAATGTAAAGGGGAAGAACTGTAATATAGTTGTGCTTATGAATTGAACTCATGAGTGGCAGGTTAAAAAAACTTTCTTCTGTGTTTGGCACTGGAACAAGAAGCAAGGTAAAGTGAATATTCTGGAGCCGAGTCTATCCAAGCAGCCACCCATGGCCTTAAATACCTGGCTCATTGATCTTTTCTTGTCAAGATGGATGCCTGTCAAATAACTGTCAGCTGTTTTGAATAAAGACATCAGTGTGAAGTGAACCTGTAAACAAGTTCTGTATGAACGTGATGGGCATGCACAGTGTACCATCAGTGAGTGGTTCAGTAGATAACCCGTAACCCTTCACACAAGCAAGAGAGGTCAGAGACTAGGGGGCCTGGAACAGAGAAAAAACATTTTGTTTTTCAAGCTGTGTGTCTCAGCTAGTCTATTGTTGACTTGTATTGTTTGTCAAGCTGTGTCCCAGCTAGTCTATTGTTGACTTGTATTGTTTGACAAGCTATGTGTCCCAGCTAGTCTGTTGTTGACTTGTATTGTTTGTCAAGCTGTGTGTCTCAGCTAGTCTGTTGTTGACTTGTATTGTTTGTCAAGCTGTGTCCCAGCTAGTCTATTGTTGACTTGTATTGTTTGTCAAGCTGTGTGTCCCAGCTAGTCTATTGTTGACTTGTATTGTTTGTCAAGCTGTGTGTCCGAGCTAGTCTATTGTTGACTTGTATTGTTTGTCAAGCTGTGTGTCCCAGCTAGTCTATTGTTGACTTGTATTGTTTGTCAAGCTGTGTGTCCCAGCTAGTCTGCTGTTGACTTTTTTGTCAAGCTGTGTGTCCCAGCTAGTCTGTTGTTGACTTGTATTGTTTGTCAAGCTATGTGTCCCAGCTAGTCTATTGTTGACTTGTATTGTTTGTCAAGCTGTGTGTCTCAGCTAGTCTGTTGTTGACTTGTATTGTTTGTCAAGCTGTGTGTCCCAGCTAGTCTATTGTTGACTTGTATTGTTTGTCAAGCTGTGTGTCCCAGCTAGTCTATTGTTGACTTGTATTGTTTGTCAAGCTGTGTGTCCCAGCTAGTCTATTGTTGACTTGTATTGTTTGTCAAGCTGTGTGTCCCAGCTAGTCTATTGTTGACTTGTATTGTTTGTCAAGCTGTGTCCCAGCTAGTCTATTGTTGACTTGTATTGTTTGTCAAGCTGTGTGTCCCAGCTAGTCTATTGTTGACTTGTATTGTTTGTCAAGCTGTGTGTCCCAGCTAGTCTATTGTTGACTTGTATTGTTTGTCAAGCTGTGTGTCCCAGCTAGTCTGCTGTTGACTTGTATTGTTTGTCAAGCTGTGTGTCCCAGCTAGTCTGCTGTTGACTTGTTTGTCAAGCTGTGTGTCCCATCTAGTCTGTTGTTGACTTGTATTGTTTGTCAGGCTGTGTCCCAGCTAGTCTCTTGTTGACTTGTTTGTCAGGCTGTGTGTCCCAACTTGTCTCTTGTTGACTTGTTTGCCAGGCTGTGTCCCAGCTAGTCTATTGTTGACTTGTGCACATAATTGTTTTCACAATTGGTGTCCACTGCAGCAGCCTTAGTCCGAGCCCTCTGCAGTGCCCTGTTAACTTCATTGGGAGAGTCACACTGCATTGGAAGATTCCTTCTTTACATAAGCAGGTCTTGCTAGTCACAATCACCTTCACCATAAGCTGAGATACCCATAGCTCCCTGTAGCACTGAAGCACCATTGTGCCAACATCTTTAAACCTGGCAGGTAATACAATATTTATCCTTTAATTCTCGCAGTGCCCTGGCCGAAGGGGAGGGAACTCCACATCTGCATCACCTGGACTTGTCAGGCTGTGTGGCCGTGACCGCTCTGGGTTTGTCGCGACTGGTTTCTAGTAGCCATTGCCTGGACCATGCTAACCTCTTCTATTGTGACAACATGAGTGATGACCCCTATTTCTCCACGGCCAGCGGATGCCGAAACCTGCAGTGTGAGACCCGTTTCTGTTGCAGCATCCGGGAGTGATAGGTGAGTTTTACATTCTTATTTATTCCTCTTGTTTCATTTGATTTATTTATGAAATAAAAGCTTGCAACAAGTTCATCCTCTTCTTGCTGTCCTTCGCCATCTCGTTTAATTTATTTAATTTCTTCTTCCATTTTCTGTCTTCTTAATTTCTTTGTCTCAATACATGTCTATTGCCATCCCCCTTTTTTTAAAATTAATTTTGTGTCTTTATTAGAGTCACCATGCAGATCAGAAGGTTGTAGGTTCGTTCCCTGCACTTTTTCGAAAATGACGGCTTCCAGGTCAGCATAGCCTTGAGTGGGTGCCTGGTGTGGTCTTGGGAAGTAAAGGTGGCCAGCCTGATGCTGACCACATCACCCATCTCGTGCTGTTGGTCTATTAAATATAGGTCTAGCCCTATATACCCATACGTGGAAAAGGGTCCTTTTTTTAATTATAAGATTCCTATTCTCTACTTTATATGTTCTTTGGCCTCCCTATACCTCGTTCACCATGTCAGTTCCATAACAGTCTGTCTTCTGATGAGAAAAGGGTAGTACTTGCAAATAATTTACCTGCAAAATGATATTGTCTATGCTTTGTTTTGCTGTATTTCTTTATTTTCTTTTTTAAAAATCTGTTCTGTGTATCATTTCTTGGCGTCATTATTGCTCATTTCTTTTACTTTGTCATAATTTCCACATTCAAAATCTTAAGCTGTTTTTTAAACTGAAACTGGCCTTGACACGCACTTAAATTTCTGATTGACAGAACTGTTTCTAATAAATGGACAAAAGAGGAAAGAAGAGTTATTGATGCCTTCAGATAGCTGGTTGCTTTCATATAGTAGGGGGTTCATCGACCTTTGTTGGTAGCTCACCTGGGTGTAGGTAAACTATGATTCCAAACACCTGCTTATATGATCAAAATCCTGTAAATGGGGAAGGCTTCCACACACACAAAAAGTTAAGATGAATTCAATGATGGAGTCCTTAAGTCAGTCTGATGTTGGTCTTAGCACTGATTTGCCTATTGCTGTGGTGTTTATTATAACATGTAGTGTAAGTATAAGGTTTCCGCTTTGGGTCAAGATGGCTTAAGACTGTTGATAGACGACCTGACAAGTCGCCATCATAAAACATCTTTTGTTTTAGAATCAGATTTTTCTCTGAAGGCCATCTTCAATATTCACATTTGATTAGAGTTTCCTGTTTTTCACTGTCTGATCCAGCACTCAATGGGTGGCATTCAATGGATTTTAAAAAATGTGGATAGTGTTATGCATACTGTCCAACAAAAGAGAGGCATAGCTACTGAAAGAAACATACATACTTACAATTTCATATTATGTAAGTACAGGTCCTCAGTGTGGTCGCTATGCCCAAAGTTTAACGTCATGCGGTTTGTTCCACTAAGTTTGTTCAGACATTTAACGTGGTTGAGGAAGCTGTTGTAAACTTGTCTTTGAGGTGATGAAACCCAATAAAGCGATTCTCCACTGCTTTTGTCACTCTGGATCGTCCACTGCGATGTTGGTCTTCAACTGAACCAGTGGCTTGGAACCGGAGCCAAAGTTGACTGATGGTACTCTGATGCACGTTTAGATGCCTGGCAACCTGACTTTGACTTTCTCCTGTCTGCAATCAACCAATAGCAAGATTCCTTAAATTTATCGATAGAGGCGCCATTCATGACTGCTTGATAATGAACTGGATGTTTCTGTGTGGCTTTATTCTTTTATAGGGTTTCATTTGCGTAGGTAGTGAATAGTATTCACTCCAAATTGTGTTTTCTCATGCGTGCATCGTGAGCTATGCTCACAAATATGGTCTTAAACACAATTGACCACTGCGTTGTAACAATTTCAAAAACCCACGTAGTTCAGGCCCACATGTTCACTGCACACGGTAAACAACATTTGAGTCAGCTTTTCACAAACCCGAGTTTGATATTTTATTTACAAACTAAAAAAATGTGCCTTCGGATAACTATGCGTTTCTTCTTTTTTTTTTTTAACAGTATATTTATTTATGTATTTAATTGCAATATTCCATGTTTAAGATGACCAACAATTTTAAACTTGAAAAATTTTGGAAAACATGGTTTTATACCTGGAAAAATATGGCATATGTCTATCCTTCAATCTGTATATCAGTATATCCATCTTCCTACCTACTTGTTTATATGTAAATCTTTTTGACTGACTGTATATATATTTATTTTTGATTGATTTCTGTCAATGTTTCCATCTGTATCTGTCCAGCTATCCTGCTCTCACCTATCTTGTATGCATGATTGCTAGTAAAACATTTGTCATTGAGGGGGGGAAGGGGGGGGGGGGGGGGGGGTTAATTAATGTTTCAATGGTGAACCAAACACATGAATATCTTTGCTATCTTTTAGAATACATAAGTATGATAGCTATCCCCAATATGCCTGAATAGCCTACTTATGCTTGTTTTAGCTCATCTATGGTATTGATTTTACCCAGTCAGAAGATACAAATCTGCCACCTCTCACCATCAGAGCTCAGTATGAACTGAGCCTCAGGCTACCTGGTGACATCTATCAAATATCATGCCAGACTGGCATTCACATTGTTAGGATATTTGATTTGAGCTTGTGTTGTCTGGCAAGAAAAAACTGGAGTGACTTCTGCCTTGGGAGTTCATGTTGCTATTTTGTCCACATTTAGCACGCTGAATCACATTGGTATCCCAACTTGTCTTACCAATTAAAGAATTTTTTTAATGCCAACTAGTTATATATGAAATAACAGAAAAACAAACAATGCAGTCTTCCTTGAAACAGGTGAAAACTGTGACCTGGTTATAGAAATTAGACCTAGAACGATCAGTGATGATTTGGACATGTTAGGAGAAGGAAAGGAAGACGCCATGGTATAGCGGCTGGATGCTCGCTTGTGGCTCAGAAGGTGGTGGGTTTGGGTCCTGTCAGAGCCAGACTTTTTTTTTAAATGACTTGGCTCCCATGTAGACCCAGCCTTGAGTGGGTACCAGGTACAAGTCTTAGGTAGTAAAGGCAGGTGGCTTGATGCTGACCAGTTCACCAGAGTGCTGATTGGTCTATAAAATATGTCTATGCCCAACATGCCTAAAGGCATGGAACGGGTCCTTCACTTTTTTCCTAGGGGAAGGAATGGCCTCGAGAATTTTTCTGATTGTTGAATTAAGAATCGACATCACAGCACTCGGGACAATCCCATAAGTGCTCAGTCCCCATCTTCAGCAGCAAGCGAATAATTTTAATTCTGATGATACCAGTAACCATCTGATTATATATCCATCTCATCCTTCCTCTGAGTGTTGAGCTCTGGCCAGATTCTCTGGTAACTCCTCGCAGCGCCATTCTCCTTAGACCGTAATGATCTGCGTCTCAGCACTGTTCACCCGTTCCCAAAGGGCCCTCACATCATCTAACTTGTCATACATCATTTCACCAGCTAGTGGTGCATAGCCAGCCAGTCTATCTGCATGCTCATTTCCCAGCACACCGGCATTACCTGGAGAAAATATCCAAAGGATGCTAACTACTGGGACCTCTGAAGTGATGCTGTCCACTGCACGAAGCGTGCCTGTCTTCACCTTTCTCAACATGCTCTGTGAGTCAGTTACAATCAGGGCATGTGTGTACAGCTGATTCTCAAGCCAGCGGAAGGCAGCAGTGACTGCCTCCACCTCCATTCTCAGATGTTGTGGTATCATATGCAAGGCTTTGAAGTCCCTTCCCCATGCACATATCCATCTGTATAGATAATCATATCACTTGGGCAGAAATTGTCATGAATCATTTGTTTAACTTCTGATTCTGCAGCACCAGCTGGCCAGTCTCTGCACTCACGACCTAACGTGATTTGAACCCTAGACAAGTCTGAAACTTGTTTGGACACCTTGACCCACTTTTGCTTGTTGCAATACATATTTTGTATGAGAACCTGGAGAACTTAGCCCCAACTGGCAGGGTTGATTTAAAAAAAAACGTAAGGTACACACAAAAAATGACATGGCCACATGGATGGGTTGAGACAGATGTATTGACCAGATCTGTGATTCTGCTGATGGGTTGAGACAGATGTATTGAACAGATCTGTGATTCTGCTGATGGGTTGAGACAGATGTATTGACCAGATCTGTGATTCTGCTGATGGGTTGAGACAGATGTATTGACCAGATCTGTGATTCTGCTGATGGGTTGAGACAGATGTATTGACCAGATCTGTGATTCTGCTGATGGTTTGAGATGGTGAAACATAACTGCCTATGCTTGTCAGCATGGCTAATGATGATCAGTGAGTCATGTATAAATGAGCTGTGCTGGTATAGTTGATAGTGTGCTTCTTACCAGTACAGTGGTCTGGGTTCAGTCCCTAGCAGTAGTAGGATGAGCTTTTTCCTACCTGAGATGCTGTCAGATAAACTAAAATATATACTGTATATATAATACTAGGGGGAAGTCAATAAGTAAGTCACAGATGGTTATGGGATGGCAGGAAAATGTAGTTGGTTTTTTTTTTAAGGTGTCATTAGGTCGGGCAACATCAAACTTTATGTCTCTTATGAGGGATCTTTTTGCTGATGATCTGTGGACCCCTGCTGTGCATTCTCCCCTGTAGAATTCTTTTTATTATTGATAAATGTTTATCCTGAAAAGTGCTATTAATGCTTCTTGAAGCTATTTGAAGGAAACTTCCAGGCAGGCCTGCTGACTAGAGAGGTACTGCTCCTTCATGACAATGCCAGACCACATATGCCTCAGTTAACTCAGGAGAACATTAACAATCTAGAACATCCACCTTACAGCCTGACTTAGCCCCTAGCCATTTCCACATTTTTGGTCCACTGAAAACCCACTTTGGCTGGAGACATTTTGCGAATGACGCATAAGTTGAATGTAAAGTGAAAATGTGGTTTAGAAAACAGAGCACACAGTTCTATGCAGCAGGTTTGGGAGGACTGATAAAATGATGAGACAAGTTCATCAATGTTGGTAGAAATTATGTTGAAAAAAAAAGGATTATGTGTAAAACAAAACTGGTTTCAAATATCATCTTAATATTGTTTTTGTTTTTTCAACAATTTGTGACTTACTTATTCACTTCCCCTTGAATATATGTACTGCCTGTTTTTTCCACTTTTTAACTGCAGTGAAATGCAGTCAGTCATAACATGTGGCCCATAAACCTCAGTGTGAATTTCTGCAGCACAGTTGTTTTTGCTCACAATAAATAGATATCACAGCACAATCCTCACAGCTGGAGGGAGTATTTATTTTTGCATCCTTATCAATCGCTCACACGCAGCATCTAACAAGATTTTGACAGTGAAAACGTACCACATTGCTAGCTAATGAACCACATAAACATACTTCATATGCACATTTAGGTTTTCCATCGGTGTTTGGAGTTGCGGTCAAAGCAGAACTTACCTTTAAAATGTGCTTTGTATATACAGTGTACTGTATTTAGGTAGAATAAATTGTAAAATTTGAGTTTATTGGATTCTGGAACAGATTAATTAAGTTTCCATGTAGGAAAAATTTAACGAATAGGAATTTGAGCGCTGTCTCAGAACGGATTATGTTCAAATGTTAATGATGGTGAAATTGATTATGATGGTTACCCGTGTGGGTTCCGGGGCCATATTATAGGGGGGGGGGGAGACAAGAATATACCCACTGCCAACCCAAAAGCATGTTGTAAGAGTCGACTAATTGGGAGATTCCTTCAAAGTCGGAATGCATCTGCCCGAGGGGAAGTAACCAGCAGTCTGCATGCCAATGAGTCAGATCTGTAAAACAGATGCACACGCAACTCAGGTTCTGGAACAATACTGCAGTCCAGAAGTGGATGAACAACCAGAACTTTCTACCAGAGTTTACAGCTGGTGAAGGTGAAGAAGAAGAAGATTATGATGGTTATGAGGACATTACTTCACTGTATGGTTTCTGTGGCTCCATTTTAGATAACAACAACTAACAAATTTACAAAGGATTGAGGAGGGAAAAACTGCATGCCCGTACCACTTTATAAGCATGTCCTTGACAGATTAAGAGTTAACTGAAACATGATGTGTTGTTAAGAAAAGCTCATATGTCGCAGGCTAGCTGTAAATTAGAACTCAAAATGCCAAATGTTTTTTAAAGGTGAAGAAAAATTAGAGAAGCATTACTTATTATAACATTAACGTCATCATAATGATTTGTGTATGTGTTAACCAGTTTGTGTTCTAAAACTCATTATATTGCCATATAACAAAACTTTCATAGCAACTTTTTTTCTCTCACATTTTCAGAGTTCAGAGTGGCACAGCACTGTATACTTGGTTCTTGAGCCCCTGCCATGTCTAAGAATTTCATTGGTCACCTGCCTGCTCCTGCTGCACATAGTAGATGTCAGCACTTGAAGCTTTCACGCCACCAGTTGGTTATTTCCAGCCAAGCTTTCAGCACTTCATGGTGCCATTATATCAGATCACTTCATTCAGCAATGTCAACTTTTGACATTTGTTGCAGAATTAGATGTCAAATGCCTTTTTTCCCCAAGACTTTGAATTAGGCTTCAACATATCTGTCATTAAGTGATTCAGGATTGCTGTTTATTAGAAGGTTTCAATGATTAAAATCATTCTGTAAAATTTGTACTCTGCAAAATTGATTGATTCTATTAATGATTTGTGTATGATTGATATTATTCTGTAAAATTGATTGGTTTTGCACAATTAATGATTTGTGTCATTTGGTAAAATTTATTAATTCTGATTGATACTAATGAAATGCTTTCATAATGAGCAAATTCCTAGTGGATATTCACTTTAGAATGTTGTATCAGAGCACCAGTGGATCTGTCCCAAGTGCCGTGACGATAGTCTTCATTAGTCACTTATAAATTCCTAGTGGATATTCACTTTAGAATGTTGTATCAGAGCACCAGTGGATCTGTCCCAAGTGCCGTGACGATAGTCTTCACTAATCACTTATAAATTCCTAGTGGATATTCACTTTAGAATGTTGTGTATCAGCGCACTAGTGAATCTGTCTCCAGTGCTGTGATGATAGTCTTCATTAGTCAGAAATTTATAGTCGATTTTCACTTTAGAATGTTGTATCAGTACCTGCTAGAGAAAGTAATTTTTGCTAAGCATTAAGACCTACATGGTTGTTATCTGATGCTATTCTGCCAGTAAAATTAATGTTCATTTTCACACATAATCTCTGTGATTGATGTACAGTTGTGAAAGTCATGACAGACATGCACTTGTGAAATATGAACTTAATGATATCAGTTATAACAAAAGTTAGCGCTTTGTATTGCTGATCACCTTTATCTCTGTCCTGGGACATGCCAGCGTGAAAGGCGACGAGAGACTGGATACCCTGCAGGCAGTGCCCCCATAGGAAGTGGGCCTTCAGTGGACAGAATGAACATAATTAATGCTATATAAGAGACAACACATGTTGAACACCTCAGACATTAAACGTACTGATTTTTCTGTGACATGGATGCAAAGTCTAGATATACTTGTAGGAGCAGCATGCCGTGAAAACTGTCCAAGAGCTCACTTGCTACATCAGTTGATACAAAACAAGAAATTGTCAGCATAAACACATTAAGGAGATCAGTACACTTAGTGATGTGCCCAACGTTTAATGGAGGTGATCCTGAAATGAACAGTGTGAAGTGTGTTATTGATGACCAGTAGCCGTATTCACAGTTGGTATCTATGGTCTAAAGTTGTGACTCATTCGCCAGCAAGCTTCATATTTTATATGCATTTTATAACAATTCAAGATTCGTACCCACAAAGCTAAATTATAACATATTTTATGCTTCTAAACTATTCAGAATTTATGCTATGGGTGGTTGTCTTTCTGCAGACATATACAGAATTCTGTTTGCAAATCAGTTTTTGTAATTTCATCATATTTTATTTTTGATAACAAGAGGTGACCTTTTTTTTTTGGCTGAACGGAGGAGAGATGAGTTGGCCGAATGTACACATATTCCTGTTTGAGTTCTAGGAACTATTGGGGGGGGGGGGGGGGGGGGGGGGGGGGGGGGGGGGGGGGGGGGGGGTGGGTGGGGGAGGGTGGAGAATAGACCCACTGCCTCACCCCCTCGCAACAAGCATATCATAAAAGATGACTGAATAAAGACAGTTCCTTCAAAGTCAGAGTGTATATGCCTTAGAGGCAGGGAATCAGCAGTCTGCATATAAAAAAGACAGACCTGTAAAACAGATGTGCACACAAAACTTAACTTCTGGAACAAGACCAAAGTTCAGAAGTGCCCAAACAACCAAATTCTCCAAGGAGTTTATTTACAGCCCATGAACGTTTATTTGCACCCCATGAACGTTTATTTACAGCCCAGGAACATTTATTTACATCCCATGAATGTTTATTAACAGCCCATGAACGTTTATTTACAGCCCATGAACGTTTATTTGCACCCCATGAACGTTTATTTACAGCCCATGAACGTTTATTTACAGCCCATGAATGTTTATTTACAGCCCATAAATATTTATTTACAGCCCATGAACGTTTATTTACAGCCCAGGAACATTTATTTACAGCCCAGGAATGTTTATTTACAGCCCATAAACGCGAAGAAGAAGAAGGAGAGTATACAGTTGTCATAAGATAGGATTTGGCTTAGTGTACAGATGAGAGGTGAGTTGGTCAAGTGTACACATAAAATAGGATTAGGCTGAGTGTACAGATGAGAGTTGAGTTTGTTGACTGTACACATGAGATATGATTTGATTGATTGTCAGATGTAAAGTGAGTTTGTTAAGTGTACAGATGAGAGGTTAATTGATTAAACTTATAGATGAGAAGGGAATTGGTGGAGTGTACAGATGAGAAGAGAATTGGTTGGGTGTACAGATGAGAAGGGAATTGGTGTACATATGAGAAGGGAATTGGTTAAGTGTACAGATGAGAAGGGAATTGGTTAGGTGTACAGATGAGAAGTGAATTAGTTGAGTGTACAGATGAGAAGTGTATTAATTGAGTGTAGTGATGAGAAGTGAATTGGTGTACAGATGAGAGGGGTATTGGTTAATTGTACAGCTGAGATATGAGGTGGTTGCGTGTACAGATGAGATATGATGTGGTTGAGTGTACAGATGATTTATGAGGTGGTTGAGTGCACAGATGAGATATGAGGTGGTTGAGTGTACAGATGAGATATGAGGTGGTTGAGTGCACAGATGAGAAATGAGGTGGTTGAGTGTACAGATGAGAAATGAGGTGGTTGAGTGTACAGATGAGATATGAGGTGGTTGAGTGTACAGATGAGATATGAGGTGGTTGAGTGTACAGATGAGATATGAGGTGGTTGCGTGTACAGATGAGATATGAGGTGGTTGAGTGTACAGATGAGATATGAGGTGGTTGAGTGTACAGATGAGATATGAGGTGGTTGAGTGTACAGATGAGATATGAGGTGGTTGAGTGTACAGATGAGATATGAGGTGGTTGAGTGTACAGATGAGATATGAGGTGGTTGAGTGTACAGATGAGATATGAGGTGGTTGAGTGTACAGATGAGATATGAGGTGGTTGAGTGTACAGATGAGATGAGATATGAGGTGGTTGCGTGTACAGATGAGATATGAGGTGGTTGAGTGCACAGATGAGATATGAGGTGGTTGAGTGTACAGATGAGATATGAGGTGGTTGAGTGTACAGATGAGATATGAGGTGGTTGAGTGTACAGATGAGATGAGATATGAGGTGGTTGAGTGTACAGATGAGATATGAGGTGGTTGAGTGCACAGATGAGATATGAGGTGGTTGAGTGCACAGATGCGATGAGATATGAGTTGGTTGAGTGTACAGATGAGGTATGAGGTGGTTGAGTGCACAGATGAGATATGAGGTGGTTGAGTGCACAGATGAGATATGAGTTGGTTGAGTGTACAGATGAGATATGAGGTGGTTGAGTGTACAGATGAGATATGAGGTGGTTGAGTGTACAGATGAGATGAGATATGAGGTGGTTGAGTGTACAGATGAGATGAGATATGAGGTGGTTGAGTGTACAGATGAGATGAGATATGAGGTGGTTGAGTGTACAGATGAGATATGAGGTGGTTGCATGTACAGATGAGATATGAGGTGGTTGAGTGTACAAATGAGATATGAGGTGGTTGAGTACAGACGAGCAGTGCTGACTAAAATGCATTGATATGTGCACCATGCATGGTTAAGGTGATGCAGTTTTTTTTTTTTATGTCGTGACTATTGTAGTCTGTGCTGAGTTTCTGTGTGCATTGATGATCCCTACCATTGTTTATGAAACTTGCTACCAGCATTGTCATAAATGTGACATATGGAACCAAGTGTTAAAGAAAAAGTGATCATGTGAATGACTTGTGATGTTATACCATACCAGTTAAGAACAACAGAGTGAAATAATACAGGGGAAACTCTACAACAGTTGTGATGTAGGCCACCAGAAGCACAAGAACTAGAAGCTTGTATCTCCCCGACACCTGAAGCTATAAAATAATAAGTGAAGAGAGAAGAAGCAGAAAGAAGATATGTATATATATATATATATAAGATTGCAAGGGCACAATTATATTTTATTGTTAACTGTGTTGAAGAAACTTTATATAATGTTTCAGTGCCATTGTGAAAAGGGGCGGAGATAATGTTTAAGTGTCATCGTGAAAAGTAGCGGAGATAATGTTTAAGTGTCATCGTGAAAAGGGGCGGAGATGATGTTTAAGTGTCATTGTGAAAAGTGGAGGAGATAATGTTTAAGTGTCATTGTGAAAAGTGGCAGAGATAATTTTTAAGTGTCATTGTGAAAAGTGGCGAAAATAATGTTTAAGTGTCATTGTGAAAAGTGGCAGAGATAATGTTTAAGTGACATTGTGAAAAGTGTGAACACATTGATTTAGTAAAAGTATTGTGTGTACATTTGGGCTTAGTAAAAGTATTGTGTGTACACATTGATTTAGTAAAAGTTCTGTGTGTACATGTTGCCTTAGTAAAAGTATTGTGTGTAGTGGTGTGTATACACATGGGCTTATTGAAAGTATTGGGTGTGTGTGGTGGGTTTAGTAAAAGTATTTTATGTACACATGGGCTTAATAAAAGTTGTGTGTACACACATGGGCTTAGCTTTTAGAATGCCTCTGTGTACGTGTGGGTCTTGTAAAACTGTCATGTTTATAGATGAGTTTGGTGAGACTCATATGTTTAAGTGATCTGAGAAATGCCCGTGTATACCAGTAGGCTTAGTAAAAGTCTCTTGTGCAGAGATGGGGTCAGGTAAAGTCTCTTATAAAACCAATGGGGTAAGGCAAATTGTTGAATGAGATTCCAAGCATTGGCAAGATCTTGTAAGAAAGTGAGTTTATTGAAAATCATGTATGCACAGATTGATTTAGCAGCAGTATTGTATAAAGATGGATTAATCCAAAGTATTGTGTACAGTTAGTTTAAGCAAAAGTATTGTGTGCAGATGGATTAAACAAAAGTATGAAGCATCTTATTTGCCACAAATAAGCCGAGAAAGTCTTTGTGCATGCTGGACTTTTAAGCTTTACAAAAGAAATGCTCCAGGCAAGCAATGATTAGTGCCCAGTGCATTGAACCAAGTTTTCCCTAAGAGATTAGTGAACATGTTTTGTGACATTTGGATTATTTTGTCTTACATGCAAGTTTTTTAGCAAGCATTGCGTGTGCCATGAGAAACTTTAAACAAGAAATATTAGTGTCCCATCTGAACTTGACAGATCTGTTGTTATAGATATACTTTCTAGTTCTAAAAATAATGACTGAGTTGTCATTTACCAGGCAGACTTACAGAGGCACATAATGCCTGACAGACTTAATGAAGTGTCTTATTGAATCAGTTTCAGTCTAAACTGATAATGGCTGTCAGCTTTAACCCAGATTCTTAAACAGGACATGACTTTTCTTGAAGAATTGTAGGCAGGTTTTATGGTCATATCATTTTAGAAAAATACTAGACATTTGTTCAACTAAAATTAGACATGTTTTTTTTTTTTTAACTGTTGTAGACAGGTCTAATGGTCTTCTATGAGATTTACTCGCATTTTCTTGTGGTAGATCATCATCAAGTGGCATGCTGATTGGAGCAGGTGATTATGTCTCTCCACTGATGGTATCTGTGTTCATAAGTTCAACCTTTCTTGCTATTATTATGTGAAAGCTTTGCAGTTTTCTCCCAATTTGTGGCCATTTGAAAATAAAGTTTATTTATGTGTTTATTCAGTTCCTCCGTCAGCCTATGTGTCGGACATCCTGAATTAATTTGTTTTTCTGTTCATTCATTTCCTCTTTCAGCCTATGTTGTTAACACCCTGAATTTGATTGTTCATTCATTTCCTCTTTCAATCTTTGTCTCTAACACCCTGAATTTGTTTTGTTTGTCTGTTCATTCATGTCGTCTTTCAACCCATGTCTCTAACACCCTGAATTTGTTTGTCTGTTCATTCATTTCCTCTTTCAACCCATGTTTCTAACACCCTGAATTTGTTTGTCTGTTCATTCATTTCCTCTTTCAACCCATGTCTCTAACACCCTGAATTTGTTTGTCTGTTCATTCATGTCCTCTTTCAACCCATGTCTCTATCTAACTCCTGAATTTGTTAATTCATTTCCTCTTTGTATCTAACACCTGAATTTGTTTATTCATTTCCTCTTTGTATCTAACACCCTGAATTTGTTTATGTGTTCATTTATTTCCTCTTTCAACCGGTGTCTCTGACACCCTTAGTTCTGTGTAGCACAACTGCACATGATGATGTTGATGTCATAGTGATGCTGCCATGTTGACTTGATCAGCTCTCTGATCCACCACAAATGTTCACTTGCCTGTCTCATGTCCAGTTTACAGCATTGGGGTTTTGTTTTGTTTTTTTCATTTGTTGACTGTTTTGTAATTAACCCTAGAGTAGATCCAGATAACAGACATTTATTGTTCTTATTTAAATGAGATTCTATGTATTTGAGCTATAGAACAGATGTTTATCTACACTAGGGGTAGGCAACTGTTTTCCGGACAAGGGCAGAAAATCATTTGTGTGATTAAAACATTGTTCATGGGACATACAAAACTAGCACATACAGAACTATCACATACAAAACTAGCACATACAGAACTGTCACATACAAAACTAGCACATACAGAACTGTCACATACAAAACTAGAACATACAGAACTGTCACATACAAAACTAGAACATACAGAACTGTCACATACAAAACTAGCACATACAGAACTGTCACATACAGAACTGTCACATACAAAACTAGCACATACAGAACTGTCACATACAAAACTAGCACATACAGAACTGTCACATACAAAACTAGCACATACAGAACTGTCACATACAAAACTAGCACATACAGAACTGTCACATACAAAACTAGCACATACAGAACTGTCACATACAAAACTAGCACATACAGAACTATCACATACAAAACTAGCACATACAGAACTGTCACATACAAAACTAGCACATACAGAACTGTCACATACAAAACTAGAACATACAGAACTGTCACATACAAAACTAGCACATACAGAACTATCACATACAAAACTAGCACATACAAAACTGTCACATACAAAACTAGCACATACAGAACTATCACATACAAAACTAGAACATACAGAACTGTCACATACAAAACTAGCACATACAGAACTATCACATACAAAACTAGCACATACAGAACTATCACATACAAAACTAGCACATACAGAACTGTCACATACAGAACTGTCACATACAAAACTAGCACATACAGAACTGTCACATACAAAACTAGAACATACAGAACTGTCACATACAAAAATCATCAGCTTAAAAATTGACTTGCTCTATTTGGTCACACATCTGGTAACAGACCAAATGATTGTGCTTGTTGGACCTTCCCTACTCCAGATCTATAAAATAAATTGTGAACACAACGACAATTTAACAGAATTAAGTGATTTCAACTAACAAGCTGGATGTTATCAAGGCTCTTTAGGAGTCTGTGAACATTGTGGCAGCACAAATAGGTGCTCCTTCTAGCTGTAACCTCACTGTCTGAAGAGAATGGAGCTGCAGGGAGTGACCAGAGAATCGGCTGACACCCAGCACTTGCTGCTAGAGATGGGGACAGAGTGTTTATAGGAATGTCCGGAGTGCTGTTTTGTTGATTCTTAATTCAACTTGACATGGATATGGCCAAGCAACATTTCATAGCTCATTAATTTTATGGACTCCATTAATACATATACTAATATGTGATTTATTTTATTTTATTTGTTTTCTTTTAATTTTTTTTTTTTGGAGTTGACTAGAAGAGAGATCAGGAATAAGGCTAATCAGAGAAAGAATTGACATAGAACCAATACTGAATGACATACAGAGAGAGCAAATACATTAGTTGTTCTCTTTAAAGAATAAGTTTTACGATGCCTTGCCAAGCAAGGCATGTACCAGAAGAGGAGAGTGATGTAGAGGTTGACCAAGAATAATGGGGAAAGACAACAGGGAATTCTAGAACAGGTTTCTGTTTGAGGCATCTGGAAGAGCTTCACATAGAAGTCTATGTCTTCCTTGACGTCTAAAGCTGTAAAGAAATTATTTTGAACAAAGAAGACACAGATAATACATTGCACAGTTTATTGCTTGGTAATATTTCTCTGTACCTTGTCAGGAGCATTACTGCAGTAATATTTCTCTGTACCTTGTCAGGGGCATTACTGCAGTAATATTTCTCTGTACCTTGTCAGGGGCATTACTGCAGTAATATTTCTCTATACCTTGTCAGGGGCATTACTGCAGTAATATTTCTCTGTACCTTGTCAGGGGCATTACTGCAGTAATATTTCTCTGTACCTTGTCAGGGCCATTACTGTAGTAATATTTCTCTGTACCTTGTCAGGGGCATTACTGCAGTAATATTTCTCTATACCTTGTTAGGGGCATTACTGCAGTAATATTTCTCTATACCTTGTCAGGGGCAATACTGCAGTAATATTTCTCTGTACCTTGTCTGGGCCTTTACTGCAGTAATATTTCTCTATACCTTGTCAGGGGCATTACTGCAGTAATATTTGAGTCAAATAAATCAATCATCGAACTGACACAAACTTGGTTACACTCAAAAGTAGCTGACTGTTTAACCTGGGCACTCACAAGTTCATTCACTTTTTTGCTTTATAACGTTTAAATGTTATTGTAATGATACAGTGAAATATTCCAGGCCAAAAATTGTACAATTTTATTATTTGTATCTTTTTTTTTTTTTTTTGGTACACATTTGCAACGAGAAACATTAATTTGATTTTCAGAAGTTATTTTTTTTATTTGACTCCACTCTCTCAGCTTTCAACACATCTGTTGTTTGTTCACAGGCATACATGTTGTCACTAACATTGTCTCAATGTAGGTAATGAGTTTTAACAGAAGCTTTATCACTTGTACATAAATACCATGAGTGCATTTTAAAGAATCATTAGCCAAAATGTTGTTGTTGCATTTCTACATATTTATTTTTAGAATGCAGTTTTGTCTCAAAAATATTTTGTTATTCTCATTTTTCTGAATTTGTTTCTTTCTTCTTTTTTTTTTCCAAACTGCTGCCTCAACTTTATTTGATTACCTGGCTTCACACCCAGCAGTATTTGCTTTGGTAATTTGTCGAAGACAAACCTCACACTTGATTACTACTGTATAACTAGGTGCACTTGCCAGTGGTCTTGGGTTCCAGTCTTCACTATAGCAAGGATGTTTTTTTTTATTGCCTTGGCTCCCAAGTACAATTCAAATAAGTGCCAGGAAATGTTGCGGGAAGTACACATGGTCAGCATGATGTAGACACTGTCACACATCTGATGTCTGTATATAGTTAATAGTTGATAGAGCAACCTGGCCGCACATTGAACCATGCAGTCCGTATGTGCTCAGATCTCCTGCTTACTATTTCCCTCAGCATATAGCGGCTGACAAATTCAGTTCTGTATTGGTTCATTATTATTCTTTTGTCTCCTATATAATAGTATTAATAGCGTTGTCTTTTCACACCCTTTTTTAATTGCTGTTCTTGCAGCCCGGTTATGGTTGCAGATTCAGTGATCACTTTATTCGTGCATACGTTTTGCTTCTCGTACAGCGGCCATTATATTAGACTGGTCCATTGCTTGTCTTTACTCCGCAGTGGTTCTGTCTTCAAGTGTATCAGCTTGTTCAGTTCCTCTCACAGCTGCATGCTCTGGCACACACACACACAAGTGAAACTTATCTGTATCAACCATGGCCAACCTGAGAGACTTCAGCCCGTGTTATGGAGCTGAGTGAAGGTCTGTGTTTCCAGCTAGGTGTATTGCCATAGAGGGCTACCCAGGGTTCCCTGGGAAAACAACATTAAACAGTCCCTGCCTGACTGAGGACTTGAGCGGAACAAAGCCCAACAGAAAACTGCTGATAGAAGTCTGGCGATCTCTCTGGCAAACCCTACACCCCAAGGCAGAAAAGGATCGACTGTCTAGTAAATTACCGCCATGACCTCCATAGTCAGACTACTTGTAGTCCAAGTGAAAGTGCCAGGGTCTTCTTTTATAGCCCCCCCCCCCCCCCCCCAAAAAAAAAAATCGGGCAGTAAAACAACATGATCTCACTGTGCACAGAACGACAGACCTGTCTTCATAAGTGACGGTCTTGTTGATCTATAAACAATATACAGACTGTTGAATCGACATCATGACATTCGGGACACTCCTCTTCAGTTAACGCCATACAGTAAATACGTATTAATTGCACAATGTTGGGAAGAGGGTCCTTAACAACTTTCTGGTTATTGCTAGGCGTGAACGACCCCGCTGGAAAGTGGAATATCACAGTTGAACGGATAATTTATGGGCCCAGTACCGGCTGGTGCGCACGGGTGCCTGCATTTGTTGGCGGAGATTGTACCACTTCAGAACAGCGGTTCTGAAAATGCACAGTATTGTCTCCATGATGAATGGCTGAACACAGAACTGCGAGTTAACTTTATGTCCTGGATACCTTATTATTTTATTTATACACAGTACACTTTGTCTAATGAAATTGAAGATTTATCTGTTGTCTTATCATTCTCATCCTTTTCTAGTCCAGTTATGTCTTTCAGCGTCAGGTGCTAGCCTTGCTATAGGCTACGTAGATGCTGGTGTTTACGCCGTCTCTCCACCGCTGGCGTGGTCGACCTCTAGCCTCGCTTCTGTTGCAGAGCTCTCTGTGGTGCACGATGTGGTGGTAGTCTTGACACATGTCCGAACCATTTGATCTGTTATCTCTTGGCGTGGTTTGTACCAGGTTAGCCCGGTTAGGTGACGTCAGCAGCATGACCCGTCAGCTGGAGCCGGTCTGGACCTGCCATACACATCCTGACAGTTCATGTGCACATAAGTACATAGCATGCATACATACACACACATACATATATACATACATATACACACACATACATATATACATACATACACCCACTCACACATGCATACACACATACTTAAATACAAACATACATACATACATATATGATACACACTCACACACCATATTAGCAAAGAAAACTCCCGCCTGTTTACTCTGGCCTACAGCACTGAGGGACTTAACAAACAATGAGTATAGAACAGAAACCACGTGGTTACGCCTGGTTCTTTCAAACATCCGGATAATCGATACTGTCTGTCGTCGCCTGTTGACATTCTAGGGTTCAAGCAGTACCATAGCTGACCCGATCATCCTCCCAGCGATCAGGTGATAGTAGGACATTCTAGGGTTCAAGCAGAACCATAGCTGACCCGGTCATCCTCCAGCGATCAGATGATAGCAGCATCGCGTATTGTTGAAGGATGTTCTAGAAGAAAAGGGTACAAAAGAAATATAACGCTTCCTGTTGGTGGACAACAGCAAAAGGTGGGAGAGAGGATTGTTGGATTACAGCATGTGTCAGAGGGAGCTGGAGAGAGGATTGTTGGATTACAGCACGTGTCAGAGGGTGCTGGAGAGAGGATTGTTGGATTACAGCACGTGTCAGAGGGAGCTGGAGAGAGGATTGTTGGATTACAGCATGTGTCAGAGGGAGCTGGAGAGAGGATTGTTGGATTACAGCATGTGTCAGAGGGAGCTGGAGAGAGGATTGTTGGATTACAGCATGTGTCAGAGGGAGCTGGAGAGAGGATTGTTGGATTACAGCATGTGTCAGAGGGAGCTGGAGAGAGGATTGTTGGATTACAGCATGTGTCAGAGGGAGCTGGAGAGAGGATTGTTGGATTACAGCATGTGTCAGAGGGAGCTGGAGAGAGGATTGTTGGATTACAGCATGTGTCAGAGGGAGCTGGAGAGAGGATTGTTGGATTACAGCATGTGTCAGAGGGGGCTGGAGAGAGGATTGTTGGATTACAGCATGTGTCAGAGGGAGCTGGAGAGAGGATTGTTGGATTACAGCATGTGTCAGAGGGAGCTGGAGAGAGGATTGTTGGATTACAGCATGTGTCAGAGGGAGCTGGAGAGAGGATTGTTGGATTACAGCATGTGTCAGAGGGTGCTGGAGAGAGGATTGTTGGATTACAGCATGTGTCAGAGGGTGCTGGAGAGAGGATTGTTGGATTAAAACATGTGTCAGAGGGTGCTGGAGAGAGGATTGTTGGATTACAGCATGTGTCAGAGGGAGCTGGAGAGAGGATTGTTGGATTACAGCATGTGTCAGAGGGAGCTGGAGAGAGGATTGTTGGATTACAGCATGTGTCAGAGGGAGCTGGAGAGAGGATTGTTGGATTACAGCATGTGTCAGAGGGGGCTGAAGAGAGGATTGTTGGATTACAGCATGTGTCAGAGGGGGCTGGAGAGAGGATTGTTGGATTACAGCATGTGTCAGAGGGAGCTGGAGAGAGGATTGTTGGATTACAGCATGTGTCAGAGGGAGCTGGAGAGAGGATTGTTGGATTACAGCATGTGTCAGAGGGAGCTGGAGAGAGGATTGTTGAATTACAACATGTGTCAGAGGGAGCTGGAGAGAGGATTGTTGGATTACAGCATGTGTCAGAGGGAGCTGAAGAGAGGATTGTTGGATTACAGCATGTGTCAGAGGGAGCTGGAGAGAGGATTGTTGGATTACAGCATGTGTCAGAGGGGGCTGAAGAGAGGATTGTTGGATTACAGCATGTGTCAGAGGGGGCTGGAGAGAGGATTGTTGGATTACAGCATGTGTCAGAGGGAGCTGGAGAGAGGATTGTTGGATTACAGCATGTGTCAGAGGGAGCTGGAGAGAGGATTGTTGGATTACAGCATGTGTCAGAGGGAGCTGGAGAGAGGATTGTTGGATTACAGCATGTGTCAGAGGGGGCTGAAGAGAGGATTGTTGGATTACAGCATGTGTCAGAGGGGGCTGGAGAGAGGATTGTTGGATTACAGCATGTGTCAGAGGGAGCTGGAGAGAGGATTGTTGGATTACAGCATGTGTCAGAGGGAGCTGGAGAGAGGATTGTTGGATTACAGCATGTGTCAGAGGGAGCTGGAGAGAGGATTGTTGGATTACAGCATGTGTCAGAGGGGGCTGGAGAGAGGATTGTTGGATTACAGCATGTGTCAGAGGGGGCTGGAGAGAGGATTGTTGGATTACAGCATGTGTCAGAGGGTGCTGAAGAGAGGATTGTTGGATTACAGCATGTGTCAGAGGGAGCTGGAGAGAGGATTGTTGGATTACAGCATGTGTCAGAGGGAGCTGGAGAGAGGATTGTTGGATTACAGCATGTGTCAGAGGGAGCTGGAGAGAGGATTGTTGGATTACAGCATGTGTCAGAGGGAGCTGGAGAGAGGATAGTTGGATTACAGCATGTGTCAGAGGGAGCTGGAGAGAGGATTGTTGGATTACAGCATGTGTCAGAGGAGGCTGGAGAGAGGATTGTTGGATTACAGCATGTGTCAGAGGGAGCTGAAGAGAGGATTGTTGGATTACAGCATGTGTCAGAGGAGGCTGGAGAGAGGATTGTTGGATTACAGCATGTGTCAGAGGGGGCTGGAGAGAGGATTGTTGGATTACAGCATGTGTCAGAGGAGGCTGGAGAGAGGATTGTTGGATTACAGCATGTGTCAGAGGGGGCTGAAGAGAGGATTGTTGGATTACAGCATGTGTCAGAGGGAGCTGGAGAGAGGATTGTTGGATTACAGCATGTGTCAGAGGGTGCTGAAGAGAGGATTGTTGGATTACAGCATGTGTCAGAGGGGGCTGGAGAGAGGATTGTTGGATTACAGCATGTGTCAGAGGGAGCTGGAGAGAGGATTGTTGGATTACAGCACGTGTCAGAGGGTGCTGAAGAGAGGATTGTTGGATTACAGCATGTGTCAGAGGGAGCTGGAGAGAGGATTGTTGGATTACAGCACGTGTCAGAGGGAGCTGGAGAGAGGATTGTTGGATTACAGCACGTGTCAGAGGGAGCTGGAGAGAGGATTGTTGGATTACAGCACGTGTCAGAGGGAGCTGGAGAGAGGATTGTTGGATTACAGCACGTGTCAGAGGGAGCTGGAGAGAGGATTGTTGGATTACAGCATGTGTCAGAGGGGGCTGAAGAGAAGATTGTTGGATTACAGCATGTGTCAGAGGGAGCTGGAGAGAGGATTGTTGGATTACAGCACGTGTCAGAGGGTGCTGAAGAGAGGATTGTTGGATTACAGCATGTGTCAGAGGGAGCTGGAGAGAGGATTGTTGGATTACAGCATGTGTCAGAGGGTGCTGAAGAGAGGATTGTTGGATTACAGCATGTGTCAGAGGGGGCTGGAGAGAGGATTGTTGGATTACAGCATGTGTCAGAGGGGGCTGGAGAGAGGATTGTTGGATTACAGCATGTGTCAGAGGGTGCTGAAGAGAGGATTGTTGGATTACAGCATGTGTCAGAGGGGGCTGGAGAGAGGATTGTTGGATTACAGCATGTGTCAGAGGGTGCTGAAGAGAGGATTGTTGGATTACAGCATGTGTCAGGGGGAGCTGGAGAGAGAATTGTTGGATTACAGCATGTGTCAGAGGGGGCTGGAGAGAGGATTGTTGGATTACAGCATGTGTCAGAGGGAGCTGGAGAGAGGATTGTTGGATTACAGCATGTGTCAGAGGGTGCTGAAGAGAGGATTGTTGGATTACAGCATGTGTCAGAGGAGGCTGGAGAGAGGATTGTTGGATTACAGCATGTGTCAGAGGGAGCTGGAGAGAGGATTGTTGGATTACAGCATGTGTCAGAGGGAGCTGGAGAGAGGATTGTTGGATTACAGCATGTGTCAGAGGGTGCTGAAGAGAGGATTGTTGGATTACAGCATGTGTCAGAGGGAGCTGGAGAGAGGATTGTTGGATTACAGCATGTGTCAGAGGGAGCTGGAGAGAGGATTGTTGGATTACAGCATGTGTCAGAGGGAGCTGAAGAGAGGATTGTTGGATTACAGCATGTGTCAGAGGGGGCTGGAGAGAGGATTGTTGGATTACAGCATGTGTCAGAGGGAGCTGAAGAGAGGATTGTTGGATTACAGCATGTGTCAGAGGGAGCTGAAGAGAGGATTGTTGGATTACAGCATGTGTCAGAGGGAGCTGGAGAGAGGATTGTTGGATTACAGCATGTGTCAATGGGAGCTGGAGAGAGGATTGTTGGATTACAGCATGTGTCAGAGGGAGCTGGAGAGAGGATTGTTGGATTACAGCATGTGTCAGAGGGAGCTGGAGAGAGGATTGTTGGATTACAGCATGTGTCAGCGGGTGCTGGAGAGAGGATTGTTGGATTACAGCACGTGTCAGCGGGAGCTGGAGAGAGGATTGTTGGATTACAGCACGTGTCAGCGGGAGCTGGAGAGAGGATTGTTGGATTACAGCATGTGTCAGCGGGAGCTGGAGAGAGGATTATTGGATTACAGCTGAAGACTGGCTGCAGTCGCCGCTAGGTGTTCTTGGTGCCCTTGGCAGTGGTGATAATATCTTCCTGTGTCTCGTTGTTTCGCGTCCACCCTTGTCTTTTTTCTTGTAGTTAGATTAGTCAGGAATTGACGAAGCTCTTTTGATCTTATCGCTGGACTGGCTTTTTATTCGCAACGTTAGACTGACATCAGAAACAGAAGGAGACGAGGAAGAAGAACAAAAAGAGGGAACATATGACAAGCAAGGAGAACGACTAGAAGTGAACAAAAAGAAGTAACAGAAAACAAGGAAGAAGAACGGCTGGTAGAGAAGAACAAAAAAAAGTAACAGAAGACAAGGAAGAAGAACGGCTGGTAGAGAAGAACAAAAAGAAGTAACAGAAGACAAGGAAGAAGAACGGCTGGTAGAGAAGAACAAAAAGAAGTAACAGAAAACAAGGAAGAAGAACGGCTGGTAGAGAAGAACAAAAAAAAGTAACAGAAAACAAGGAAGAAGAACGGCTGGTAGAGAAGAACAAAAAAAAGTAACAGAAGTCAAGGAAGAAGAACGGCTGGTAGAGAAGAACAAAAAGAAGGAACAGAAGACGAAGAAGAAGAACGGCTGGTAGCGAAGAACAAAAAGAAGGAACAGAAGACAAGGAAGAAGAACGGCTGGTAGAGAAGAACCAAAAGAAGGAACAGAAGACGAGGAAGAAGAACGGCTGGTAGAGAAGAACAAACAGAAGGAACAGAAGACGAGGAAGAAGAACGGCTGGTAGAGAAGAACAAAAAGAAGGAACAGAAGACAAGGGAGGAGAACGGCTAGAAAAGAAGAACATAAAGAAGTAACATAAAACGGGCAAGGAAAGCGGCTGGAAGATAAAAACAAAAAGAAGAACGGATGGAAGAGAAGAAGAAAAAGAAGTAACAGAAAACACGGAAGTAAAGAAAAGACCAGGAAGGCGAATAGAAAGAATAGGATCGGTGTACACACATTCTGGTTGTTATGAACGAGGTTACCAAAACTGTTTCATGTGTGACAACCGAGTCCCGCCGGGGGAGGGGGTAGACCCACTGCTCCCCTTCCCACCTCTCCCCGTCACAAGCATGTCATTAAAGATGACACATTATGGATGTTTCCTTTGAAGTCGGAGTGCATCTACCTGAGGGGCAAGGAACCAACAGTCTGCATAATATTAGCCCATTCTGTAAAAGGTATGTGCACGCAGAACTCAAGTTCTGGAACAAGACCATAGTCCAGATGTGAACCAGAACTAGAACTTTCCACCAGTCTACACTCGCTGAACGCTACGAAGAAGAAGAAGAAGATAAAGAAGAAAACCCCCACTAATACCAGACTCAGCACCTCAAATACCTTTCATAACAGCTTCCCAGTTTGCCACTGGATGGCGCCGACCCTGTAAACAACACTGTTTATAACGTCTACATGGTTCATTTATTCAGACAATTGCCTTTTCTGGGCAAAGTGCTGAAATACAATGTCTCAGCCTCAATGACAATTTACAAGGATACGTGTTAAACCAGCGCTGCCATGTCCAACAGTGTCACTGTTGTAAAACCACCCAGGCTTCTAACATGTAATCGATAAATCGATCCGACAAGCGATCGTGCTGTTACAAACATATGACAATCGATATCCGTACTAACATGTCTTCTTCAATGCTATACTCTGCTCTTTAAAAAGTGTATGATATTCCACACCGTTTTCTCCAGCGTGGAGAGTCACTGGAACGTTTATAAGGTTTGAGGTTTGAACAACATAATGGCACACGGGTGGTTACTCATAAGTGCTCAGTTCCTCTGCTAACTCAAGTCTGAGTCTGAAGAAGCTCAGCACAGTGCACAGGTTCTGTAGCACCGGCAAGGATCCTGAAATACTTTAGGTACATTTTTAGCTCCAAATTTTGCCCGTGCAGCGCCGTTAGGCTACTCTTTTCGATTTCTAACTGCCAGTGGATTTTTTTACGTGAACAACAATGCACACGGGTCTCCGATCTCACTACCCAAAGACCAGCGGGAATTACTAGAAGTAGAAGTCCACGTGAAAAATCACTGCCCTTACCGGGGATTAAACCCAGAACCTCTAGCACTCGATGCGGACACCATGCTTCACCTCCCTGGAACATTTATTTTTTTTTTAAAAAGTTTCCGGCGCTTGAATGTTGAATGAGGAATCGACATCATAGCGCTCGGGACTCCCCCATAAGCGCTCCGTTCGCATCTTCAGCAGCAAGCGAAGAGTTCCACTTCCGATGGCACCAGTAACTGTCTGACTGTCTATCCGTCTCGCCTTTCCCTTGAGTGTTGAACGTTGCCAGATTCCCTTGTAACTCATCGCAGTGCCATAAACCTCAGACCGTAACGATCTATCTGTGCCTCCGCACTGTTCACAGGGTCCTCACAACATCTAGCTTGTCATTTATCAGTTCACCGCCAAGTGGGGCAGAACCGGCAAGTCTGTCTGTCTGCTCATTTCCCAACACACCAGCATAACTGGGAGAAAATATCCAAAGGACTCTAACTACTCTGAAATGATGCTTGCCACTCTGCACAGAGCATGCGTGTCTCCACGTTTCTCAACATGCTCTGTGAGAGTTACAATCTCGGCATGTGTGTACAGCTGATTCTCAATCTGGCGGAAAGCAGCATACACTGCTTCCATCTTTATTCTCAAACTAGACGTTGTGATATCATATGCCAGGCCTTGTTGCTCTAAGCGACGTCCATTTGCTTTTGTTATGAATTCCCACGCACTTCGTCTGCCTCTCAACACAGAGCCATCTGTTTAGACAATCACATCAGTTGGGCGCGAATTGTCATGAATCATTTGTTCAATTTCTGATTCTGCAACACTCCAGTAGGAGGAGGATGAGACGGAGGGGAGAAGGAGGGTGACAACCTTCTTGGTGAGTTAAAGTTAGGAAGATGTCGAGGACGACCTCTACTACGATATGAAGATGTGTGAAGCGGGAAAAAGAAGGAAAAAATGATCCAGAAGAGATGCCTGCCGAAAGTCAGAGAAGAAACAACTAAATACAGATGATGAAAACAATGGTCTTGAAATCACTTGCTTTAATCGTGGAAGACTTTTCTTAACGCTGCCAGGTTTTGCTAGTCACATTCGCCATCGCCATAGGCTGTGAGTCCCGTGTCTCTCATAACACAGTCTAACACTATCTTCTGGAAAGGTGCCAGTAACAAATTAGTAGTAGTAGCAGCAGCAAAAGTAGGAATCAGTGGCACCGGTACAAAGAAAACATAACTCAACCCCCTCACACATTTTCTACTGTGTCTATCCGTTTGCCTACATATATGTCTGTCTGTCTGTCAGTTCCGGCACACGTCTATGTCAACTCTGCCTATATGTTAATCTGACCCGCCGACTTCCACGAGTCGATTTTCTGAAACCGACAATCATGGAGAAATATTGACATTTGTATCGTTACCAAGCGGCAAGTACGACAGACAGCTGGAGACCAACGCATTCTCTAGAAGCTGGAGACGACCGGAGGGGAGACAAATGCTGGGGGAAGGGGGGGGCGGCTGCCGAAGCTATAATTAGCGATGTCTGGCATTGACGTTTATGTCAGTTAGTAAGGTAATGTTTTTTTTTACAAACACAAAGCACAACATATGTTGTTTTTTATGTGAAGAGCAGACAGCAAATCTTGCATGTACATAGTTTTTACATATAATATAGCGTCCAGCTGGGAGCTACCATACTGTAGTGGTTAGACACTGGTCTGCTGACCCGAATGTCTTTCGTTTGAATCCAAATCGAGTCGGATCGTCTTCAAAATTGACCTTGGTTTCTAAGTCGACCTAGCCTAAAATTTGTAGCACATGATGTGCTGGGAAGTAAAGGCGGCAGAGGTTGTGATATTGACTACAACACTCGCCGAGGGCCGATTTATCTATACAAAATACGAGTTGATTTATATATGCGCTGATGAAGGCTTTATAGCCGCAACGTACACGTTTGGTTTGTGTTGGTTATATTGTGAAGCTCGCTGATCTACTTTTCGTTCAGTTTTATATCTTACTGTAATATACGGTCAAGTGGAGAGAATCACTGGAGACAGATGTGCGTATGAAGGCTCAAATGCAAGAGGAGAACGATTAGGGTCAGATCAAAATAAAGACCCTTTGGTGGAGAAATGTTTACGCGAATGCGCTTATGATTTCTTCTGCTTGCTGGCTCTTATCTGAGAATCCTAGGCTTTCCGCTTCGATCACCCCGGTACTGAGTTAAATGTCGGCGTTTCTTGAGTCGAGAGGGTCGACTTCATTTACCGGGTTCTATCCAACATGGCTCGGTCTCTTTCCGAAGAACGGCTAGCCGCCCGGCGACAACCTTGAATAACATACGAACTCCGTATCTTCAGCGACGATCGCTAGGAATATATGTAAACATGTATGGAGAATCAACCAACGCAGTTCTTGGCGCGAACTTACATTCTTCACAGAGCGAGGTAAACGGCTCAATCACTCAGCCATTGAGATGGCTTGTGATGTCTACATTGTGCCTCCAAGTCACCCACCCCAACACTTTGAGGTGCCGAGTTATGCTGCATTGACACGTGCACTCTACTAGGCTTGTCCATCTCTTTATGTTGTCTTCCGACATGAAACGCCAGGTTCCTCTTGATACTTTCCTCGGCACTTCTGCTGCTGCCTTCGCTCTTACATCAGTGTTAGGGTACGTTGAGTTGAGATTTACAGATGGTCAGCGATATTTGCGTCTTTTGGTCCAATACATCCAGTTTCAGCGAATCCTTAATTGGAAGACTTTTACTACATGTATAATTAAGGGGTAGTATGTCTACCCCCTGCCTTTTACAAATGAGGCCCCGGAACTGACACGAAGAGCTTCGTTACTGATAACCGTGAAAGTATTTCTTACCCAATGTTTTCAATTTTGTCTTCTCCTTCAGGCTGCGTGTTTCAGGTTATTTTTAGTTTTTACGCAGCTTGGCTTGTTTTGTTTTTAAAGTTGCGCGGTAACCAATTACTCTTTCTCCTATCCTTTATTTATTCGTATTTTTTTTTTTCAGTCCAATACATGCAGCCTCACATGAAACATCGTTCTTTTCGTCTTTGTACCTTTCTTTTCACGTTTGCTACGAAGTTCGTATGACTGAACTTTCAATTATTCAATAGACTTGAAATGTCATTTTTCTGTCTGCCAGAAAGTGACTTCGATTTTCCTCACGTGAGAACCAATGCGAGTGGTTTTCAACTTTGTTAACCTGGCCTTTCCTCGAAAATTATGAAGCCGCGAAGTCAACTGTCTGTTGTATTACCTGTACTTGCAATAAAGATTGTCGTGTGTGCCCTGTGTGCGTTCGGGCACAGTGTGTGTTAAAGGTTAGTTTGTCTGTCATAGGCCCAGTTACGAGCTACGGACCATCAAGGTCACCCAGAGATCTGTGACTTAGATGATCAATATCTACACTAATTTGATTGTGTGAAACATTAAGCAATAATCAAGCTACTGGAAAAGTTAAACACCGATGGAAAAGATGTACGAATTATAAAGAGCTTGTATTGACAGCAAACAGTAATCCCTTACGTCCTTCTTAGGACGTAATTTTTTGTTATTTGAAGCCCCACTCTGGCTTCTGCCAGGGGCCGCAATATAGGCAGGCCATTAATATGGCCAATTGTCTGAACGCGGTTTCTGGGACCTCTCCACGGTGATCCTCATCCGCATGGTGGCACTTTGTGTCATCGGGTGTTTATCGCTTGTGTGATGTCCTGGTGGGGTAGAAAGTCAGTCAGTCAGCAAACAGCAGCTAAACGAATTATTAAACATTTTGGGAACATAAAAAGGGGAGTATGCCAAGAATGTATACTATCACCTGATTTATTTTTATAATACAGTGAATATATCATATGGATATGTCAGGAATTGTGGTTGGCGGTCATAACATAAATTACCTACGTTATGCTGATGACAAATTATGCCAGTCAACAAGGCACTTGATGATGATACGTGTTGCCTTGACATGTTCTTTTGTGAATCTTGGAGGACGTGATCTTTTGTCTCAGGCGCCAGTCGACATGTGCACGCATGGCTGCTTCGCCACTTAAATTTGCTTATAATAGTATATGGATCCGATGTGGTTCAGCTGTCAACACTATGGGACATCAAGAACTGAACCAACAACTGTGGTAGAAAAGGTGACAAGACATCTCATGGTAGCGAAGAAGGTTGTGCAGGGTTAGGTAACTCCAGTAAACGCGGGGCTAGTTGCTTGGTATCTGAAACAATGACGGAGCATCCATGGGTATGCCTGGTGTGCTACGATATCGATTCTTAAATCAGTAAATAGTTGGTACCGAAAGAGCAAACAACCCGCATTTTCCTAAGATATATGCTAATCGTAAACACATCTAACCTATTACTGGAAAGGCTATGCAGTTCCCATCTTCTTCATGTTCCTCCATTTACTTTATCCAGGCGTTGGGGGAGGTCGTAAAGAGCTTTTTCCCGTGCGTTGTATAAGTTGCTCTTCGTTTCCTTAAGGCTGTTTCTTAATGCCATCGTTTTAAATTCTGAGTAATAGTTTCTTGCCCTGTGTTCATTATATTTCTTCAGTGACTCTCTCTGTGACCGTTGGCATCCGGGCATTCTTGTCAGATGACCGAACCATCCCATCTTTTGGTTCACACACATCTAAATTCTTCTTGGTACAACTGGTGTTGACCTCTAAATCTTCTACCGGTTAGCCAGACCTGTCATATATCATCATCATCAGGTGCCTTTCCGACAGGCGTGGGCGATCATGCCTCTCCCTAATCTGCGATCTCCTGCAGCATGTATCAGTTCGGGTGCCGACACACCTCCATGCCATGCAACAAGACTGGATTCAACTTTAACGTTACAATTCTCCTCACGAAAACGTAGCACACATTTATATATCTGCTCCCGTCTAAAATTAGAAATATTGTGTGGGGAAGTTCATAGAAACGAGGTAATTATTTATTTATACGGTAAACGAATAGAATAAGCGTCTCTGTAGAAATTCAAAAATCAGAAGTGACAAGTTTTTTTTTAATGGAACAATATTTATCCCCGAGGAATTTTCTAGAAATGTGAATGCATGCGAAATGATTAAGCCGTTTTTATAACAATTTAAAGGTTATATGGCACTGTTATACACGTGCAGTCAGTTATTTATGTGTATGGTTTTTTAAGCAGCCTTAAGTGTCTTTCCTACTTAGTTCTAGTATAGTGAATACGACACCCAGCCTCTTCCGAAAAGGACGTTTAAAGTACTCACTTGAATAGGACTCGGGTTACAACAGTTACGGCCTTTTTCTAACAATCATAAGAATAGACAATATAAAAATTGTCCTAATTATAACTTCTTTGAAGATTGAACTGGGTATTTGGAGTCTACCTTGCTTGTCGTCTGCCTTTCCGGTTAAGATTTTGTTAATCCCGGGAGGGCGTGTGGTATGGGGACCATATTACAAATGACGAGGTTCGGTGTGTAATTTTCCAGCACATTGCAACTATAAACCTCTTTTAACTGCAGTGAAAAGACGAAGAATGCAATGGTACAGACATGTAACGGCACCTAACCGCCTCTCAAAAACAATACTACAGGGTTAGACAGCAAGAGGCTGACCAAGGAAGATCTGGATACAGAACTTGACTGACTGGAGGCCTTAGGCATGCAACAATGAAGTCAATTGTATCTGACAATCAAAGCTGGAGGAGACAGATCAGAAAAGGGTTCCATAGAGAGGAAGAGGCAGACAAAGAAAGACTTGCAAACAGAACTTGACAGACTGGAAAGACTTCAAGCAACCATGAAGTCTATCACATCTGACCTTAAAAGTGGAGGGGCGGATCACACCGTTAACAGCAATTGGTGAACCAACGACATGCAGTGTTACGAGATTATGATTATGTGGAATGGTAAACATTTGGGTAGCAGCCCGGATGGGACAAACAGATCGACATATTTGTGTGTCAGGACAAGAAGAGATCTCTGGAAAGGGCCATTCTTTTCGCTTCATTTATACTACTTGTCAGTGTCTCCGGTATTTCTGCAGTCCATGTTTTGCGAAGTCGACCTCTGGTCCCGTTATCGCCGCATCTGTGTAACACTGTTCTCTGTCTGTTGCCAGTCTCGTTACATGGCCAAACCATTTGATCTGTTATCTACCTATAAAGTTCAGTAGTTTACTTACTTCTTGATATCAACTCGACCGCAGTCGCTATATTCACGTTATAACTGTATATAAAATACATGAACATTGTCCGCAGTGCATTTTTAGCGCTTGTCACATATTGCAGGGGTTTTCAAACTCTTTTCGCTGCGGCACCCTTGTCAGGCGAAAAATCGTTCTGGCATACCTACCCTTAAAGCGGTTTGAATAATAAGGAAGAAAAAAGAAAGAAAGAAACTGCAAATTTGATGTTCAGTTGTCTTTAATGCGATGACTGTAACTGGCTACATTTTGCATTGTTTCCGGTTCAATCCCAGTAATTCACCTACAACACGGGAAATCCACAGAACAGTTCAGGAAGCCAGCGGTGCCTTCTCCATGACCGCCAGCAGCAAGACGATGGAGGTGATGGCGGTGACACAAGCTTTCATGTGTCTGGGATCACAGGACTGTTCCCGTGTGTGTGTGTGCTGAGTGATTCTTTGAGCATGATCCGACGGGTCGAGGCAGGCTGGTTACGCAGACAGTGACTTGAGTCGTTGCAAAACTCTCATGTGTGTGCAGTTACTTTTATATTCGTCCCAGGTCATGCAGGCGTTGTTGGGAATGAGAGAGCTGATAGACTGGCAGGTGCTGCATTAATTGAAGATGGCCGGCCCATGGATCATGCAGACTGTCATTGCCCTATGAGAGATAGGACGTTATGAGGATTTTGGAAGCAACGTGTCAATGCTAAGAATACGCGAATTGGGAGTAAAGATCGGCACAGCCAAGAATGAGAAACACACCGGACGCACACGAAGTCTTGTTAAACAACATAGGACTGGTACTATTAACCGCACGATGCTGATGAATATGTTGAGAGGGGAATCTGAGCGCCTATGTATGTGACAGAAGTGCTGTGAAGATAATCTGTAGTTTAACTCATAACTCATCCACAGGTGACGGGACAGTCTAATAATTCAAGGGGTGGTAGGTAAATTGTATAGATAGTAATTTGGTATTTCATTTACCGTGCAGTTTTCACTTTTTGAGCTTCTTGTGCGTTGTGTGTGTGTGTGTGTGTGTGCGTGCGTGTGTGTGCATTTTTATGTGTGTTGGTGCAATTGGGGAAATGCAGTTTTGATGGGTGTTTTCTTGTTTTTGTGTGTGTTTTTGTTTTGATAAGAAGGAGGACCTAGGTTGCATTCAGTCGTGGGATCTAGGCTGCACTCTCTCATGGGACGTAGGTGAGTTAGGGTTAGAGTCAGTTGTAGATGTTTTTCGGGGTCGTTAAAAGAGCTCACATCGTGGAATAAGAACACTGGATAGCGCCGGCAGCTGTCAACCTGGTTTTTTTTTTTGGGGGGGGGGGGAACTATTTGTAATCGGGGCAAATTGACATTCGGGGTACTGTGGGGTGGGGGGAGGGTCCCTTAAAAGAGTCAATCATTCTAGATGTATACTGCTGGGTTCAAGCATGAACTGACAATTAGAACAATTTTACAGGCTAGTAGATCTAAGGATAGGTCGAAATGCGACACCTGCTGTTGCGGCGGCAGCAGCAGAGACGACAGACTATTGTTTTCGTGGCCAGAATGCAACAATGTCTGCCAGAATGGTCGCAAACACGTCGCGACCTGCACGTTGAGCATGTTGCAGGAAGGTAACGCTGCTTTCCTTGTTAGGTACCGATGTTGCTAATTCCAGGAAATTCATGGCGGTGAAGACTGAACACAGGCAACGCTGCTCTCCTAGTCAAGCACCGGTGCTGTTAATTCCAAAAGTTCATGGCCATAAAGACTGAATACGCCCATCTGTATTTATAGTGCTTCTAACTAAATCACGTGACATTTTGGCGAGGTTCCCTCGAACATTGGTTAGTGGAAGCCGTTTCAATGTGTTGCAGTGTATGATATTTTAATGTGCTTAAAATAGAGTCAGCCGTGAGACAACACAGCTCGTTGAAAAGACGCCGCCTGAAGATGAAACACGCCAATAGAAGAAACGCGCCAAACCCTTAGCAACGCCTTGGAAGACACACAGAAAACGAGGAAACCCGCTCTAGTCACCCTCGAAAATGTTTTTATAAAGTTTAGTTAACTGTACCCTAAAATCACTTGAACATATAAAGACATGAAATGTCGAGTTCTTCATGAGGGAAAACTAACAGATGCATTTGAAATAAAAACAGGTGTGCGACAGGGATGTCTTTTGTCGCCTCTCTTACTTTTACTGGCTATAGACTGGACTATGAAAACAGTAACTGCTAACACCAAGAATGGAATTCAGTGGACCCCTACAAAACAGCTTGATGATCTGGACTTCGCTGATGATATTGCCCTTCTGTCCCATTCACGGAACGACTTGGCGTGAGTTGGTTGAGGGCCTCCATTGGGGGATAGAAAGGCAGAAGAAGAAGAAAATCACTTGAAGGTTGCTCCTGTATCTGTGGGATTTTTTTTTTAAATTTTTTTTTTATTAGGCGTACGTTAAGAATGCACTGCAGCCTTGACAATAGCTCTGTTTTTCTGAATACACCACACCTGCATCCAAAACTCTTCTTGGCTTTTCTCACGGTATTTCTATTTTAAACTGCTGTCTTTGCTGATCTTAAGCAGATTTTGAAAAGTTCTTGATTATTGCGCAGCACCCCTGGCACTCAGTTTGAGAACGACTGACATACTGGCTGTTCTGGTAAGTGGGAAACAAGATTAAACTAAAAAGTGAAGACGGCTTGACAGAAACATAAGGATAATTGAATTCGTGTGGTTGTCTGAAAGTTTGTTGAAATATTGCTTCATGACCACGATAAATAATCTGGCCTGCTGTGGCGAATCAACGCAAAGACAATACAGACTTGCTGACAAATGCTTCCGACCCAAACTATCCAACACGTGCTTGATACTGCTGATGTTGTTGTTAAATAATTCCGTGGTATATATTTTTATTCATTTCACTGCAACGCTCCTGCAGTCTAGCAGGGCATAAACAGTTGAGTAATGTAAACGTCGTCACTTATAGGCTATAAGCTGAATTCCATAATTCCAGAATAAATTCAGCTGGTGTTCTGACGCTGTCGAACTACTAGAATTGCCTAGAAAAACAACAGACAACCAATGCTAAGGTTGGCTTGCTAAATCCTGTAATAGGATACGCAACTAACTTAACACATTATCACCTTGTCTCTGACACAACTAGGACCACTGGGCAAAGCTTTTACTCAACTCAGGAGTAATTAATTAGTGGTTAGCATTCAAGTTAGCAGTTATCTTCCCCTTTCAGATGCCAGCCACAGTCTCTCATGACGTTTCACACACGCTCAAGGCGTTCATCATCATTACGTGTCCTGTCAGGTGACTTAGACGACCATGTCTCTTCACACATCTGGGTCCTTGGTGTTCAGTTCTATTAATGACGCTCCCCCATCTTAGATATACTAGCATCATCTCTCTCTCAGTCTGCCTCTTGCTCCTCTACAACTGACTTTTCCATTGAGTCAGTATGTTCTTTTCCTACGACCGAACACGCCCCCCCCCCTTCCCCATACTGTAATTGCAAATAATGTAGGAAGACCATACTATCTTCAGCTTAAAACGGGACATCCTAATATTTTTAGATGAAAACGCGACATCAGAAAAGAGAAAGAATAAAGAGGTGAAAACGGAGATGACAAAAAAGAAAGGAAGGGAAAAATAAGTAAATTTAAAAAAAAACGACTAGTAGCTCAGAAATCATTGCAGCAATAAGCCAACAACGCAGAAATCTTTCAGTATGGGCATGGATTTATATTCACATCTATTGATTGAAAACATAAATACAAAGGAATTGCTTGTCAGACTAACAACTGGATGAGAAACCACAACAAACAAATGTGATAAACAGAACACATGCAACAGTGTCCAATGGCAGTGCACGTGACAAAATCTCTGCGGAAACCTGCAGCTACTGTGCACCAAACAAGAACCAAAGTCTCATGATAATGGAGCATGACGTGCCAAGTACTTGTTTACATTCTCATACCTTGTTTGTACAGACCTCATAATGTATTTGTTGGTGTTAATATCACATACACTGTATGTGAAGCACTGAATCACATATACACCATATATATATATTTAAATATACAAGCACAAATCTGGACATTTGCAGACATCATATATGAGTAGTCCTGAACAGACGTACGCACCACCCATACACTGACTGGATTTCTTGATATAAGCACACACCAAACACATATTTTATGTATAGTTTCAACATATTTACATACCACACACAGGCTATACACTTTTGTGGACATATATACACACTACACAAACCCTGTACACATGGTTCTAGATATATGTAACAGTATCAACAACACACTATGGATCTGTTAGGGTTCCATTTGCATGCCTTCAGTTATCCCCAGTCAGTGGTTTCTAGCCTGGAGGGAAGGCAGGAGGGGGAAGTTTCAAGGGGCATCAAGCCATTTTGAAACTGGTGTATTTATAGTTACAATGATTGGAATTTTCGGCTTTAACAAGAAAACAAAACAGAACTGCCAGCTTGGTGAGGAGAGTGATCTCCATTACACCCTGTCCAACATCAAAACAAAAAAACAGAGCAGACATCATCCAGACCACACAGTATCATCCATCACAATGATATTTGCACACTAAAATACCAGTTGTTGGTGATTGTTTCTTTTGTTAAGTTATGTTTATCTTTTTTTTTTCTAAGTTCTTGTAAACTTTACTTGGGATTTTTCTTTCTGTTCTCATTTTTTAATCACATTTTGTTATGTGTGTGGGGTGGGAAAAGGGGGGGGGGGGGGGGGATGTCAAACACTTAAGGAAGGTACGACCTGAAAAAGTGAAAAGGGCTGTAGACCACTGCCCTCGGTATATGGTAATTAAAGGACCATTTTCAGCTCAGGGATGCATGAGGTATATTATGCTACTAATCTCTTTAGACCAACTAGCACTGGGTGAGTGATGTGGCCAGCATTATGCCAGCTGATCTGACTTCCCGGGACATTAGGTAATATGGTGCTGACCCCACTTTTATAGACTAATCAGAAGGGGACTACCAATTTTATGTACCAATTTTAGGCCAGATAAATTATTACCAAATATCTATCCCAAGTAGGACTCAAAACACATAACTAGAATGTCAAAAGATAGGCAAGCTAGCTACTGCATAACCGTATCTTGTATGTATATATGTTGAGTGAACATGGTTAAACAATTTCATGTAAAAGCACACATAAAATAAAAACAGCTAGGATTTCTATCGGTAAAATCTCTTTGATGGACACAATATTTATATAAAGTAATAAATCTATATCTACAAATAACACTTGATCGACACCATCAATGTTGCCATCAAATGGGACGTGAATGAGGCCATTTTCTTCCACAAAAGATGGCAAGCTAATGCTATACACAAACATACCAGTTGTTGCTAAGATGGAACACGTCCAGCATGGCGGACACAGTTAATGAATATGTACAACAATAAAATATACAATATTTATCAAGACACAGGTGAGGATGCATACGGGCCATCAGCCCTTATACAATCCTTGGGCACAATCAAGATTTCCAGGAAGAGGGGTGTCAAACAAATAAAATATGGGGGGGGGGGGGGGAGTGACCTTACCTGCAGGACAAACAGAACATCCTCTAGTCAACAACCAAATAGGGTGGTGGCCAAGAAGCTGAAGACGACCCAGGAAATAACTGATATTTCCTCAGAGATTACATTTAATTTAAAGTGTATCAACTGCCACTTTAGGGCAGAATATTGACTGCATGAACTGCCTTTAGTTAGGCTGATTATAATTCCCGTTTTTAGGTGTTCCGTCGGTATTCCCCCCAAAAAAAAACATAAGAAAAAAAACATGGTGACTGTCCCATTTTTTAAACATCTAAAAATAAGCTGGACAACAGAACATACACTGACAGTTAAATCTGTAGAACTTATTAGATTTCATAGTTGTGGATACTGAAAATGCATGAAATGTGTTGATGGGAATTTTCACTATAGCATCATTTTATAGTGCAGATAAAGAGCATTTTGTTTCGTATATTTCTTTGCGTCAATAGTTAAGATTTTAATGTTAATGTTGAGCAAGTAATTTACTTTTTACCCTGGTAACCTAGAAGAAAATGAAGCAAACTTAGCTTGCTTTGATATGTCTCATTTTCACCTGAAAATATTAGCGCGACATACTGTTTTCAGGCCAAGATATTATGGACGCCCTAGCTTTAACTATTTAGTGGGCCTAAACAAAATATTGTTTATATATAGTGGATTCAAATATTCTTTAACAGTATGGAAAAAATCAATCATTTTCTAGATGGTCTTAAACTTCTGGCCACCTCTGTACATCCAAAACACAAGACTTCTGTGTGGGGGAGCAACCACACAAACAGCACACAAAAACAGCAGAAGAAGGGTCGGATGTGGACAATCATCAAAAATTTTTCTTGACAACTGTCAATACTTACAGGGTGGCACAGAGAACAAAACATGTTTGACTAGTTTGTACATCACGCCTACTTTATACTGACAATGATGTGTCTCACCTCCACGCCTCTCACTGCATCCCCTCTGCAATGAAATCTGTCTCTAGATCATGTAGCAGACACAACATATCAAACATATACATCAACAGTAGAACTAACGAAACTACAAGACACAGTCAGTCAATACTACAATTATGATCTCTACATGGATTATGATAATATAATGGACCGGAAATACTGGTAAAAAAGTTTGGTCCCATGATTGCCATATGTTATGTTCACGACACAATGTGACTCATTATTATCATGTGCCATGTGGATATATTTCATTATCTTACATGACCTTGGATCAGGTAAGTGTTCTTGTCCTGGGTGTTCTGCCAGGACATCCAGACATTATAATGTGAACAGCTTTATTGAAAAAAAACTCCATCATAACTACCAGGTTGCATGTCCATGAGATGAGGAGAACAATTCTCTACCACATCAACCCAGCCAGGCAGTCAAAACTAGTCAGGGGGGCTGTAAAAACAGAAACCTTGCTGCCATTAGACAAATCAATTTTCTGTTGGTATCAATCTTGTCTAGTTTTAAATAACCATCCTCACTGCCATACAACAGCCACAGTGCTGCTGTTCAACATTCAGGAGCCAATCAATGCTGGCAACTGATGATCATATGACTGGCTAAAGTTTACACATTCCCATGCCCTATGAGTGGTCCCTTTCTTCATGTGCACTGACCATAAATTAAATACATTAGTGGACAACAGTTTCAGACCACCTAGTAAATAACTGATTTCCATACTATTATGTACTCCATTAAATATTATTTTAGGGCAGAATGATGAATGCAATGCCACCAGTGGTCCTATAATAGCAGTTCATGCAATACTCTGCAACAGTATAGAAGAATCCATTATTTTCTAGTTGGTCCTAAACTTTTGGCCACCATTGTAAACCCAATGATTACTTCACACATGTATATAATGGAACAACAAGTGATGTCTAGAAACTGAACTGGTACATGGACAACAACAACTATAACACGTGCTCTTCACTTCTAACTGCTCAAAATGCTTAAGAACTCATTAAAGCTGTGACAGTGGGATGTTATATGCAGAGGATTTCTCATCCTGAAAGTCACAGAGTTTGGAATAGCACAGGTGCCAAGGCTTCCTCTAGGTCACAGAATGAGTACATGTGGAATAATTAAACTGCCCTAAAGCCACGAGAACGGCCTTTTTCTAAACCGCCCGCCATGGGAATCAAACGCTGGTATGTTGAGGACAGAACGTTTCCCTGATCGCAGAAGCTAATAACCTGATACAGTAGTTCCTTAATTCTTAGAAAATATGAGTTAATGTTGACAAAACTGATTACATTACCTAAGAGTTAACTGCAGTTAAATCATATCCCACACCACATGAGTTAATGATGACTTAAGTGAGGCTATACAAAAGTCTGACTTTAAATAGCCACAATATAAATATATCAAAAATGACTTCCAAACGAATTAAACTGATGAACATAAAATTAATAATACAAAATGTATGTATTCTGATATGTAGACATGTTTCCGTTGATCACATCTGGAATGCTGAAACACTATAACATAGATGTGCACAGAACTTCTGTGTAGAAGAAATAACCTGAATGACTGGTCCCACGTTTTGACAATGTAATAGCTGCTGACAGGATAAGGACATAACAATTTCAAATTTGTATCTACTTCAACACCTTTCTACACTGTGGCATAGTGGGTAGTTCCACTGGCCTATCAAACAGAAAACTACTGATCAATCACATCATTCTTTTTTTTGCAATTATACGTCACCAAGGGCTCATAGCTGAACCCTCCATTCCCCTCTATCTTGTGTAATCCTCTTGATATCATGGACAGTCAAGTGTGGTACCTCTGATATCTCTTTGGGTTTTTCTTGGTCACCCTCATTTGCTTAATACATTTTGTCTGTCCCATTTCAGTGCCTATTTGCTGGTTCTTTGTGTTTTCCCTCAAGATGTGCCCAATATACTGCCAGCTTCTTTGTCTTAAACCTGACAACACAAGTGATTGTGCAGTCATTTCTCTTATTTCGTCAACAGTCTTGAAGTTTTCTCAGTTAATGTTCAAGAATCTTCTTAGTCGTTTGCTTTTAAATGCATTTAACTTCTATCCATGTCTTTAGGGGTTCTCAGAGTTTCATGTATGTTAAAAGTGAAATAACCTAAGAATTGAAAATATTTAACTTGGTTTTTAAAGTAGATCATTGACAGTTGATTTTATGGGCACCTTTAAAAGCTGCCTTGCCAATGAATATCATAGTTTCTCTCATTTTTTCATTGGAAATCAAAATCGCTTCCTAAATATGTAAACTGGTCTGCTGATCAATAACTGAACTGACTTCGAGGTGTGCCATTTTATGGACACACAGTGTATTAACAGCTGATGTTGAGATAGAACCTGTTCATTAACAGAGGTTCACGGTACTCTCAACTTAAGCTCTGTGTGTCCCTCCAGTAAAATCTGACTGTATGCTTAGCAAATTAATTAGAAGTAACTTTTACAATTTCACAATTATATTTGGCTAGCTGTATGTATATGCCTATCAATAGAATCTAAGTCTTGAAATTATTTGCATAAATAACTAACAACAGACTGATAACTTTTAGAAGAAAATGTATACATGGCTAACAACAGAATCTTATAACTTTTACAAGAACATATACATATAACTAACAACAATACCTAACCTCTGGAAGTAAATGTACATATGGCTAACAACAATACCTAACCTCTGGAAGTAAATGTACATATGTCTAACAGCATAATCTAAATAGAAGAACTATGTGTACAGCTAACCAAATAATCTAAATATGTAGCCATTTTTCTCAGAGGAAAAGAAGAGTGATTGAATCTGGCAAATAAACTAAAGCTGTTGTAAATGTCTTTCTCCTTTGTCTAGTAATTTGTAAAACTTCTTAAACAGCGTGTTTGTGTATACTGTGTTGTTCACAACAGAGCTTCATTGTTTGTGCCTTTTAGCTGGCTAACCGAAATATTCTCAGATACTTTTCGACCAGGATTAACCTTCCCAGGGAGTTTCATATGGTATTCCACTGCCTCAATTGCTCAGATCATCTGCACCTATTCCACAGAAAGGAGTTGCACCTATTCCACAGAAAGGAGTTGCACCCATTCCACAGAAAGGAGTTGCACCTATTCCACAGAAAGGAGTTGCACCTATTCCACAGAAAGGAGTTGCACCTATTCCACAAAAAGGAGTTGCACCTATTCCACAGAAAGGAACTGCACCTATTCCACAGAAAGGAGTTGCACCTTTTCCACAGAAAGGAGTTGCACCTATTCCACAGAAAGGAGTTGCACCTCAACAAACGCTTCTAAAAAAAACAACAACAAAAAAGACATTTAACTTCCTAGAAACCACAAATGACAACATATCTTTCCTATCTGGCCCTCATTTTTATAACACAACAGGAACAACTGCTGAGTAATAATGTTAACATGTTAATAAACTAGATATAGCTTACAGATGAAAAAAATCATAGATTTTAAAATAGTTTTCTCGTACTTAAAATGATCAACTAGGTACAATTTATAGATTTAAAAATCATAAATTTCTTGGAAAATATAATGTGTCTATAAAACATATTTATGCTAATGGTAACTTGCAAATTCACTGAGGCAGTAAGTTCAACATGTGATTCATATTTGTTTAGTTCCTGTCCACCTCAACCTCCATTCCGTAACTAAATTTCTTCTAAAATTCACCACATTAAACAAAATTTAAAAAAAACAAGGAGTAATAAATGATGACACATACTTTATAAAGACCATCATGGGAATGGTTACAACATTATACCAGAAACAGCAAACTGGTAGGTTTTCAGCTGTGCAGTTTTCATGGTTCCTTGGGTCACTGACTATATGGAAATTATCATCGTCATCATATAAGCTACATACCCAAGAAATGCTGTAACTTTGAAGTCAACAACATGCACGAGTTCACCAGATTCTGACCGTACTTGCACGAGTTCACCAGATTCTGACCGTACTTGCACGAGTTCACCACATTCTGACCGTACTTGCACGAGTTCACCAGATTCTGACCGTACTTGCACGAGTTCACCACATTCTGACCGTACTTGCACGAGTTCACCACATTCTGACCGTACTTGCAATGAAAAGATTATCAACACATTTTTGATTTAGTGAGGAAAAAACTGTCACAAAATATAGTGGACAAATTGTCAAAGAAAACACAGTGCGCAGTAAATATTTGATTTGGTCAACGTGGAATATTTTGCAAACTTACACATGATCAAAGATTCACGATTACATTTAGTGACATGTTAGAACATGTCAGCAAGCCTGTGGGCAAACATAATCTTGTAGTGCCATCTTGCTGTAACAGCTGGGGGAAAATATATCATTGCAGAGATTTCTGAAGATAATAAAAAAAATCATCACAAGCCAACATAATTTGCAATTATATATTATTATTATCTTTTCATAAAGAACGAGTATTGTTACAAAAGATTGCAGTTAAAAAACAGAACTCACAAGTACATGCAAGCAAACACTGTAAACATTCACAAATATGTCATAGCGCAGATAGTTGATGTAATGTGTCTTCACGCTGCGGCAGTGCTCAAGCCAGTGGCCTCGTGCTCTGAGAGCCACAAACTCCTTTCACAGACACACCATTCAGTATACAAGTGCAGTGTTTAACACAGACCCCCAGGGATCACAGACACACCATTCACTACACAAGTGCAGTGTTTAACACAGACCCCCAGGGATCACAGACACACCATTCAGTACACAAGTGCTGTGTTTAACACAGACCCCCGGGGATCACAGACACACCATTCACTACACAAGTGCAGTGTTTAACATAGACCCCCAGGGATCACAGACACACCATTCAGTACACAAGTGCAGTGTTTACCACAGACCCCCGGGGATCACATTCAGTACTCAAGTGCAGTGTTTAACACAGATGTTCACATCTTTCAGATTGTCAATATTTGTTCTTCTTGGTGTACCGTATTCTAAGAACTTTTCCGAAAGCACTTCAGTAACAAGTTGCTACGCTTAGCAAACACCAGGCTGTGGCTGTAACTATGGAGGACCAGTGTCAGATTTGTTAGCAGGGTGTGTATGGGCAGACAGGAGAAATGGAGAGGAAATACAGCATACGGTTTACAGCCAGACTATGATATTTGCACCTTTTTGACAAAAACATCAGATTTCAGCAAATATGTAAGTTGTCCCCTTTTGCAACATGCTTGTGATGGGGCAGTGTGTATATTCTGGAACCACCCACACTGGGGAAAACTGCTATTCTGTATATAAGATCTACTTTTAAAAACACAAAATTAAAAAAAATAAAATTTTACCCCCCCCCCCCCCCCCCTCCAAATCTCAAACAAGAACTACAAATAACACATAAATCAAGGACATAACAACGATGGCTATCACAAATGTGCTCAATATTAGAGGGTGGACGGCATTTTCTAGACTGATTAGAGACAAGTATGTGAAATACACAATACATAAGTGTCCCTGCAAAATAAACACACAAAATAAATCATTACTCATACATGCACAATAATACAGCTAAAATAATACTAAGTAGGCGCATGCCAGAAAAAAAATAACCATGGTAAAAAATGTACAAGTTTTTTAACTCTGCCTAGTCTATTTTTTTTTTATAAACAAAACAAGGTGAGACTACTCTGCAAGTGACTAACTTCTGATATGCCAAATAGGCAATACAAGCAATGATAGTTATGACCACAGTTGTGAAACAAACACTGGTCATGTTTGGGACTAGCATGGATGGTTTGACCTAGCGGTGGAAATACACCTCAGCATTTACAGATGTGATAATAATTGTGAGCAACAAACTCAGAGACAAAAATGAAAATGTGAAATAAAAATATGTTTGACAATACTGTTGCCAGGTTGTGCAACCTGTTGACTACGATGTGCAAGTATGATCACTTGAGTGAACATTTATGGTGTGTGAGATGGCAGCTCAGATTTCTTCTCAGAACCTGAGGCCTATGTGAGGGCAAGACAGAAATATGAATGAGTAAATTAACTGTGTTCGAAGAACAAATGGAATGAATGATCTTTATTTTACAAACGTGAGATGGGGAGAGGGAGAAGAGAAAACAAGAGAAGACAGGCAATAGATTAAGAGAGAGGAGGGAGACAGATAAAAACAGAAATAAGAAAGACCCCAGCATTAAATGTCTTTAGTTAAGCACCAGCAAGGAAATGAACGTCAACATTTTGAGAGCATGCATTTTTCTTGTAGCAACATTTGGATGTGAGTCATGGACTATCTTGCAGCCATTAAGTAAGAAAATAGAGGCTTTTGAGCTGAAATGCTATAGAAAGATTCTTAGAATATCATGAGCAAAGAAGAAAAGAAATACTGACACCCTAAAGGATTTGAACATCAAGTAAGATTGGCTAGTAAACAGCACCATGTTCTGGAAAGTGCAATATTTTGGCTATATCAAGCGCTAGGGTAGATTAGAAAGAATGGTGGCAGAAGGCATGGTATCAGGACAAAGAGGCAAGGACTGCCTAGCACAAAGATGGGCAAAGAATATCAGGGACACCATGGGTGGACAAGTACATGCCCCTGGAGAGCTGGCAAGAGACAGTTTTTTTCACGCAGGCTGTGATGACAGCGACATTCTGCAAAGGACCTGCTACATGATAATGATGAACCTTTGACCTAAACTATACAATTGAGAACATATTAAGGAGGATTTGCTGAATTTGTAACAGGGTCATTGGTAAGAACTGCACTAGGATGAACTACTGGCACATATTAGAACAACTTTTAGAACACCTATGTTCTAGCCTAACTCCAGAGATAGCATCAATTTCGTCAACTGCCGAAGCCACTCCTCAATCTTCAGACTACAAACAAGACAATTACAAAAACTGACAGGGCTGGTCACAGACCAGGCTGCAATCTTTGTTAACAGCATAAAAAGGGAGCAATCAAAAACAGTAAACACCCTGTAATAGAATTTCTAGGGAAACAACTTCTGTGCTTCCCCAAACATGATTTTTCAGGATGCTTGTAATATAAGCCCTACCCCAAATAGGAGACCCACCTAATACCTTCAGTCTGACGGACGGATTTTTATTTTCCTGTTGAAACACAGGATGGATGTATTGAATTAAAAACTAATTATCATACAAAAAAATAATACCACTGACATTAATTCTTTAAAATGAATCACAAAAGGTATTTTTTTTTTAAAGTAAAGAATAAATTTCAGATTCTGCATGCATAAATAATTTCTTCTGAAATATTTAAACTGATATTCTCTGATACAGCTTTAAGTACAAAAAATATGTTAGTAAATGTGATCTGTCTTGTCTGTGCAAGGAATTCTATGTTGAATGAATGTGTGCTTCTGTTAACTGGAGTGGGAGACTCCCTCCCAAAAAATTTTTTTTTCATTCTCTCTACCCCCTTTCTTTCACCCACAACTGTTAAAAGATGTTATAACTGACAACAGACATGAGTGATACATTAAGTGTAGTTAAGTGAAGACAGACAAGAGTGATCCACAAAGTGTAGTGAAGAGAAATGGGAATACTGAGTCCTCATGTATTTACAAAATCCCCATCATTGTGGTAGCATTCATTCAAAGTTTCTCTTGAAACCTTGGATGTGCAGTATGCAACAGTTGTCTTGTCATTTGAACAACTTGACAACACACTTGTCTTCAATGTTCTAATCCCAGACACTACAATGGTAACATACTGCCTCTGCTCTCAGTTGCCATAATGTTGTATCAGTGAGGACTGTCATCACAGCACTTCGCTGAAATCCATAGGCACTCCGATCTCCTCCTCAACAGCTCCACAAATATAAAACGACTGATGACATCTTGTCCCCTTAGTGAAATGTTCTTTTCTTGCAGCTTATCAATGTATTATCATGTATGTATGTGTGTGTGTGTGTTTGTGTGTGCACACACGCATGTGTGTGTGTGCGCGCAGATGTGTATGTATATTTAAATGTGTGTATTTGCCATACATGCTTTTGTGTTTTTACTTGCTCTTAATAGTATGTATACCACTGTATTAACATGACATGTTTCTAGATGGAATACAATTGTGGTCTAAGAGAGGAATGATTGAAAGGATCAGATGTAAGATAGGTCTGCTTGCCCAATTTGTGACATTTAAAAAAAAATGGTATTTGTTTCAGAGGAGGCACTATATTAAATGAACACTGCACACTACAAGCATATGATACGATCCAACTGCACTTAACATGCAGCTACAAACAGCTTTCAATTCTTTGGTGAAGTATTCAAGCAAGGCAAACATTTGGTAGTTCCATGATCTTAAAGGAATGAAGCCAACAAAGGTAATAAAATATAATAAATATATATGAGCCTTTTGGCTAAGATCAACAAGCTGGATCAGTCACTGTACTGATAACAACAAAAGAAAACAAAACACACACAAAAACTGCTAAAAGTTTAGGGGAAAAACACGGCGGTTCCTGTTGGCTTGACAATCTGATATATAGTTCTAGAGTCATTAGAATGCCAAGTCAATGCTTGTGGGAGCCGATTCAACCCCCCACAACTTTTTTCCCCTCAGTATATGTGTGTGTGTGTGTATATGATTGTCTAACAAAGCCTGAACAAAGAAATCTTTCTGGGTTTTTTTTGCTTACAAAAACCATATCAGGACGGTCATGTAATAAATACAATTGATGCCATTTCCACAAGAATGGTAGGTTGCAGTGGGTATGTGATTCCACTGCTGTTTTAGGGAATATTATATGGTGAGGCTCCAAACTCCTCCATGGTACAACTCTCGTATCGCTATCTGAAGGCCTTGAGTGCAGTCTTAGATTATGATATACAGAAATAAAAAAATATGTAGTATTTTAAAACTGCAAACATATTTAATAGTGCATTGTAAATACAGCAGACAAAACTAAAAGTGCATTATAAATACTGAAGACAATTTTAAAAGTGCATTTAAGAGAGATGCAGATCAGTTAAAAGCTCCATCTTATAAACTCATTCCAAATGTAGTTTCCAGGGATTCCATATGGGGGAGATAGACCCCATAATCCACATGTCATAAAAGTGGACCAATTAGAGTTGCTGAAATTGGATAAGTTGGGCTGAAAGGTGCAGATATCGCTGCCTAGTTGTAAACCATAACACAATGTGCCAACTATCCTTGAATGCTGAATTAGCAATCAACAACATAGCACTCAGGACACTGTCCCCATATTCAGCTATTTCCGATGGTACCAGTAACTGTCTGATTGTATATCCGTCATGCCTTTTTTTTGAGTGCTGAGTATCGGCCACATCCCCTGGTAACCCCCCCCACCTACATTCTCTTTAGACAGTAATAATCTATTTGTTCATCTGCACTGTTCACTCGATCCCAAAGGGTCCTTACAACATCTAGCTTGTCATACATCAACTCACCACTAAGTGGTGCAGAACCGGCCAGTCTGTCTGCCTGCTTGTTTCCCACCACACCAGCATTACCAGGAGAAAATATACAAAGGACACTAACTATCTGGGATCGTCCCTTTACTGCAGTGAGTGAATGCAGAAGAAGAGGAAGTTCAGTCGGTAAACAGTAATAATGTCAAAGACACCTGTCATGCCACCAGGTACTGTGGGTTCATGGTGCCAGCTTCCCAATGTTAGACCACTCGAGTGATGTGGTCAAAAGCACATCGGCTGACTTCTCCTCTTCTGCCCTTTATTCACTGAGATGTGGTCAAAAGCACATCGACTGACTTCTCCTTTTCTGCCCATTATTCACTGAGATGTGGTCAAAAGCACATCGACTGACTTCTCCTTTTCTGCCCTTTATTCACTGAGATGTGGTCAAAAGCACATCGGCTGACTTCTCCTTTTCTGCCCTTTATTCACTGAGATGTGGTTCTTGAGAAGAATGTTGCAAACACCTTGGACTGCCAGAATAACTAACAATGATTGCCTGGAAATGGCTAATGAAAGTAGAACATTATATACAACAATGAGAAGGCGACCGAGTTCTCTGGTCATGTGATGAAAAAAAGAGCACTGGAAATATTGTGATGACAGGAATGATTACTGGTAGAAGAGGCAGACCAAGAGAAATTATGGTGACAGTGGCATGAAGGAATATCATCAGTGGAATTGATCCAGAACACTAAAGACCCAGATCTGTAGAGATATATGAATGCCAGCTGGCAAGGCACTTGGTGATGATGATGCCATTTTTTCCCCAGTGTAGTCTAGGCTCCCAACCAACATGTTCCAAGTTGTCTTATTATTTGTCATAACATGTAGCTTGCTCCATGTCCCTCTTCATCTTTTTTCAATTCCACTCTCTAGCTCTCTTCTCAATGTATTTTTGGGTTAGCCTTAATTTGGGTGCACCTGTGGGTTAAATTGTAAAGACTTTCTAGTTATACTTTTCTCAGGTTAAACTGCCAGGTTAAACAGTCTACCTCTTCTACTAGTGATCTTTCCAGTCACCACAATAATTTCCAGTGCAATGGACATGGAACACAGAATGCTGTTCACAATGTTACAGAATGTATTCCTGTCCGTGATAGATTATGGACTTTGAATGTTTACCAAATCAAAGGGTCAGCTGATGAAACTCGAATGCATACAGAATGAAGCCATGCAGGTAATTCTAGGATGTACAAGAGATACACCAGTAGTATGCATGTGATACATACTTGCACTGCCTACCATTGCAGATAGGCTCAAAGTTCTGCAGGCAAAGTCATATCTCAGAGTAACTGTGTACAAAAAGCACCTCCTGCATGAAGCCCTGGGTAGAGCTTAGGGTCACAGACTAAAAATAGGAAGGTCTTGGATGGCACAAGCTGAAGACACAATTGGACATGGGTGCAGGCTTGATAAATCTGAGCGTGGAGAGGAGTAGGTCAAGGTGTCCGAACAAGTTTCAGACTTGTGTAGGGTTCTAATCACTTTAGGTCGTGAGTGTAGAGACTGGCCAGCTGGTGTTGCAGAATCAGAAGTTTAACAAATGATTCATGAAAATTCCCGCCCAGATGGCTCTGTGTTGAGGGGCAGACAAAGTGCATGGGGGTTTATACCAAAGGCAAATGGATGTCGCTTAGTGCAGAAAAGCCTTGCATATGATATCACAACATCTAGCTTGAGAATGGAGGTGAAGACAGTCTCTGCTGTCTTCCGCTGGCTTGAGAATCAGCACATGCCGCGATTGTAATTGACTCACAGAGCATGTTGAGAAAGGTGGAAACAGGCGTGCTCCGTGCAGAGTGGCAAGCATCACCTCAGAGGTCCCGGGTGGTTAGCATCCTTTGCATATTTTCTCCAGGTCATGTAGGAGTGTTGGGAAATGAGCAGGCAGATAGAGACAGGCCGGGTCTGCACCACTTGGTGGTGAATTGATGTATGACAAACTAGATATTGTGAGGGCCCTTTGGGAACGAGTGAACAGTGCGGAGGCTCAGATAGATCATAACGGTCTTAGGAGAATGGTGCTGCGACGGTTACCAGGGGATCTGGCTGATGATCAACACTCAGGGGAAGAATGAGACAGATATACAATCAGACGGTTACTGGTGCCATCGGAATTGGAACTCTTTGCTTGCTGAAGATGGGTACGGAACACTCATGGGAGTGTCCAGAGTGCTCTGATGTCAATTGTTAATTCAACATCCAATGCCAGTGTGGGAAATTGGATAAAGAAATTAACATTAGATGCAGTAAAGCAAACCAAGTATTGGGACAGCTAGCGCCCCTCTTACAGCATAAGACAATCCCAATCAGCACAAAGAGACATCTTATTCAAAGCATATTTATTCTGCCAGACATAGTCACTCACAACAAACTATAAAAGAAAATTAGTAACCATGGAAATGAGATGTCTGAGAAGGGCTGTAGGAGTGACCATAAGAGATAAAATCAGGAATGAGATCATAAGAGAAAAAGTCGGCACAGAACCAATTCTAAATTACATACAAAGACAGTGAAATGGTTTGCCCACTTAGAGAGAATGTCTTGTGACACCATACCATACAAAGCATACATGGAAAGAGAAGAAGGTCGTAGAGCAAGAGGTAGACCAAGAACAAGATGGAAGGATAACATCAGAGAAGCTCTACAACAGCACGATGTGCCTATGGTCGAGGCGGCCAGAAGAGCCAGAAACAGAACCTTTTATCTCCCTCGACACCCACAGCGGTAAAAGAGGAAGTGAAGAAGAAGAAGAAGAATGCCAGTGTCTTTTTTTTTCCTACCTCCTGATTCACTAAAAATTGTTTCCCACAACTCCACTATCGGTTGACTACACTCACCAGAAAATGTCCAGGCCCGCCCATTAGGTTGGACTGACAATTAAATGAAAAGATGTTTGCCTTTATGGGGATCTGAACACAAGACCACCATCTATTAGGCATGACTAGGAAGTCTCCTAAAGGGTACACAGAATGTGACTAACCAACAGATCTATCACAAATATGCAGCAAATAGCAAGATGATGAGTAAACTGTCATACTAAATCCTATATTTTTATATAAGAAAAGAATTATATTGAATATTGAATTATCGACTTTACAATACTCTGGAAACCCCCATAAGCGCTCCGTCCCCATCTTCAGCAGCAAACGAAGAGTTCCGATTCAGAGTGCTAGACACTCCGCTACTGTAGCTCCCAGTTATAAATCTAATCAAAACTCTGAATTATTTGTAAGCTCACAGTGGAAATCAGTGTTAACAGCTCAGTAAAGGCTAACAATCTGTCAGCAGATTGGAGTATACTAAATCTCTTCTAAATACATTTCAAACTTTTAAAAAACCAAACGCATAAAAGAAATTGAAAGCTTGTATCCTTCTCAGTAGGAGAGACTACGCATCCTTATCTGACATCCTATTACAAAATAAAATAAAGAACGCCACTGGGAGCCGTTGTGGAGTAGCGGTTAAATGCTCGCCTGCGGATCCAAAGTTTGCAAGTTTAAATCCAAACGGAGACAGACTTTTTAAAAAATGATTTTGGCTTTCAGGTCGAACCAGCCTTAAATGGGAACCAGAGAAAGTCCCGGGAAGTATCGCGGCCCGCTTGATGTTAACCACATCACCCCCAGCGTGCCATCTGGTCTATAAAATATAGGTCTTGCCTTATTTGCCCAATACGCCTGAAGGCCTGGAGAAGGGTCCTTTACTTTGATGCCAGTGATGCATCAGGCACACGATGCTTGACTCAGATTATTATGCACCAATCAGCCATTCATGGATGATGTGATTGACGTCATGCCAGCCTCCTTTACTTCCCAAGGTCAATGCTTTTTTTTTTTTTTATATGCTAAGATGCCGACTCGACCTCACAACCTTCAGTCCAACAGACCATTGTCTAGCACACCTTACTGCTGACATCCTGTTTTCATAAACTGTCATTTTTTACTGGGTTATTGATTGCTGTGAATGTTAGCAGTCACACAAAAGCTTAACTAAAACTAAATCCCAGTGGATCTAATTAAAAGGGCACAATAAATAACCATGCCAACATCTATTTTTTTTTAATATACTGGGAGATATTTGAGCGACTGTACTCCTAAACAAAGTTACAAGTAATTCAGTGACAACAAAAAGATTCCTGCAATAACAACAACCATGAGTCACTTTGTTTTTGTTTGTTCACTAACTGGGAATAAATCAAGAGAAACAGAATTATAAAATAAACAAAATCAATTGGAATGAACAAAACTGTCAAGACAATAAAATTTGGTAAAAACAGGTTTAAAAGACATCAACATTATGCATGGCATGACAGATGCAACTCTGTTTCACTGAATGAAAATTTGAAAAAATCAAATCCGAGACCTGGTCGAACAGACAGTTTAAGTTTAATAAAAGAGAACAACAGTCAGTTCTAAAAAGAACAGGTAACTGAAAAATAAATTACCCACACACAAGGCAATAAATATTTAAGACAATATTAATTGCCAACTTGCTTTCAGGGGTAAATAAATATAGCGGTGCAATGTATCTGATAATTGTCCTTCCTGTTCAACACAAGGGTTTTCCATAGTTACATCGTAGATGAATTCAGAAATCTCACACAGCTTCATTTAGGATTATTTATCAGATTTTAATTTACACTTTTTTTTTAAATAAGAAAATTTGTTAAGATGTTTTTGTTTTTGATTTCTCCCACATTTAAACTGACAACAAACAACAACATGAAAATTGTATTCTTTATGCAATAGATGAATACAGTATATGTTGTGATTACCTGAGGTGATTGCACGCTAATGGCAAAACATACAGCGTACCAAAACAAAAGTACAAAGCTATACCGTTTGCTGGATGACCTTTGAGTAAACTAAAAGCTAACAACACAGATCTGCAAATAAAGGAATCCAGCTTTGTAACACTGAAAACAATCAAAAACATTCAAAAGTACCCCAGAAATCATGGGAAAATTATGTAGAAACTTTAAAACATGATATAATGATGGCTTCTGAGAGGCAAACAATAAAAACATTATAAATGTCTGCTCTGATATGTAAAAGTATATATTTAGTACCCAAAAAAAATTACTCAAAATAAATAAACATTGTAAAATCACTAAGAAAAATGAATGAATGTGTAAAAGTTGTGAATGTCTAAATTCATTTGTTCTCCATGAATCCTTCTTGAAGTCAGACCGGAGATTCCACCACATTATTGTGCAGACATAATCCCCCAAGAGCAATGACACTGTCTACATGGTTGAACCAATCTGGGGCAACTTTGTTCGTGTGTTCAGCTGTGACGCCAAATCATCCTGGATAGCAATCTGCCGTGCCTTCCCACTGGCAGTGGTTAAAGCTCCATTTGCCAGTTTAGGCATTCCCATACTGCGATTGCTGGAAGAATTTCGTCTGATGGCAGAGTCTGATTTCACTTCACTATTAAAGGCGGGCGGCCTTGGTAGCCGTCTTCTCAGCCAGGCATGTCGTAGTGCCTGTGCTGGTGTGAGTCTCTGCTGCGGATCCCAGTCCAAAGCTCGTCGCATAAAATCTAAAAACAATGGGTCATCACAACCTTTGAGTGCTGTGACCAGATCTTTACTGCCAGGTGGCCCACGAGTTTTTCCTCTTCTTGAACGACCACCTTGTAATACAGTGCTGCCATCTGGCAATGTACTTACAGTGCTGTACCGAGGATACCCTTTTGATGAAATAAAATTACGAGCCCGTTTTGCCTGTTCAAGAAGTTTCTGAGGCGGCATTCCAAACAGCTCAATAATACAAGCCAACTGGTCGCCTTCATCCTCGCCTGGAAACAATGGGTAGCCTGTTAGAAGTTCCGCTAAAATGCAACCTAGGCTCCACATATCGATTGGCATACCGTATTTGGCCCCTACTATTACTTCTGGTGCTCGATAAAACCTAGACTGGATGTACGTGTAAATGCGCTGGTGCTCATAGCAGCTAGAACCAAAATCAATCACCTTAATGCCACTACGTCCTTGTTGCTTGAGCAATATATTTTCAGGTTTGAGATCACAATGAATAATTCGATTCTTATAAAGAGCATCCAAGCACTGCAGAATAGAATGTGCAAATTTCCGAACTAACTGCAAGCTAAATCCCTGGAATTTATTTTTCTTTATCAGCTCATACAAGTTCATGCTTAGAAGTTCGAATGTAATACAAATGTGATTCCTGAATGTGAAGTGTTCATACATATGCACAATGTTCATGTTATTGTCTTTATCCTGCTTTTTCAGGTGTTCTAAAATTCTGATCTCTTCCTGAGCTTGTCTGTGGAAACGTTTCTCATTCCTCACCATTTTTAAAGCTACATGAATTTGGTGCTTATGATCATACGCCTTGACCACCTGTCCAAAGCTACCTTTTCCAATAACTTTCAAGACTTCGAAACGATATGATATATGATCATGAGGCACGTGCACATAAGATCCATTTTCATCGTCATACCCGTTGTTATTTGAGCCTCCTATCACTCCCTGCTTCTTTTTGGCGTTCTGGCCAACAAAGTATACCTCTTGATAACTGAAGATTTCCTGCTGTTCATATGAACTTAGCTTCTGTACGTACTGTTTGACGGCACTTTCAGGACTCAGTCTGTTACCTCTCCTAACGGCAGATCCCTTGCTGCCAGCACTCCCAGCACTGGAACTTGGACGAGCAATCACTTGAGACTGTATCTGGTCATCTCCGCCACCGCCGCCATTTTGAATAATTTCCAGTTTCTCTGGGTGATGCTTATACTGCTCTTCGAACAACTGCTGCACCCTAACACCATGCCCACTACTGCCTCCTCCAACTGTCTGACTTGCAAGAGGTGGAAGATGGTGTGAATGACTACCTTCCATTGTGTGTGTGTACATTGTATTCCCAATCAGCGGTTGTCGATGCTGCCCAACCGGGAGAGGCTTCACTTTAATAGTAGTTGTCATAATTCCATACTTTCCAATTGTTTGGGAGTCTTCCAAACCACTTTTCTTGTTTCTCCGTTACATTTTTCTGAATATTATACCGTGAATAGTCCATAAAACATATGAAATCACAAAGAGAAAGTCACAGAAGCACAAACGAGCGACGATTTTTCGCTCAGTGTTGCCAAACCAGACAAAATGGCCTCCGGTTACTAGGCACGACCCCTATCCGCAGACGTCAAGAGGGTGACGTCATGGAAACTGTGGTCACGTGCCATAAACAAATGGTAATATGAAGGGTTACAGACAGGTTCTAAGAATATCTTGGGTGAAGAAAAGAACAAATGCATCCATACTTCAAGAGCTGAATATTGAAGAGGGTTGGCTAGTAAAGACAATAAAACAAAGAAAATTGAAATATTTTGGTCACTTGAAACGTCATGAAAGTCTAGAGAGAACAATAATGGAGGGGTATATGCCTGGGAACAGAGGAAGAGGAAGGCCAAGGAGAAGATGGGTGCAGGATGTGGCAGATGATCTCCAGATGGGTGTATCAGACGCAGGACATCTTGCTCAGGATAGGAAGGTTTTCCGGAGGGTTGTTATGGCAGCGAGGTTCCGCGAGGGACATGCTACTGAATGAATGAATGAATATGAAGGGAGGAAAATTGACAAATAAGTTTTGTGAATAAACAATCAATCAGTCAGATGTCCCCTTCACGGTGAAGGCTGGCTTTTCTCGAATTGGTTGTACACTCTGTCAGACTGCTGTTAGTCCATTTACTAATACTGTCATTCCCCAATGAATCGCTGACTACCTCTTGCCTTCTATTTACCCCTACAGTATTATTTGAAAATGTGTACAGTAATGAATTCCTTGTTTGTCAGTTTGTCCTTTATTTTAGGCTGAAAATATAATCTCATTGTTTCCTTGCACAGATGAAGGCTCGGGAGGGGGGAAGGGGGCAGGGCATATCCATGCCGATTCCCTTGCAGTAACTCTCTCATGTTTACTTCTTCATTTTTTTTTTTTTTTCATCATTGGATGTACAGTCTCTTAGACAATTGTTCGCCCATCTCTTGGTAATATCATCCCCGTGGCTTTGTTCCTGGCATCATTTTGTCACGGCAGTTGTAATAAGATATTGTGTGGTTAAGTGCCGGCATATTTTAAGACACTTTGTGGCGAGTACCGGCACCTTTCTGGACACTTTATGGTGATCTAATCATCATGTAGCAAGTCCTTTTCAGAACGTCGCTCTCATCACGGTCTGTCTGAAAGAAACTCGGTCTCTCGCCAGCTTTGTGTACTTTCATACTCAAGGAGTTACGTATATCCTGGGCCCATCTTCGTGCTGGTCGGCCATTGTCTCTCCTTCCTGGTACCATACTTTCTGCTTTGATTTTCTCCAATCCGCGATGGCGCTTGATATGACAAAAATATTTCAGCATTCGAGACAAGGTGCTGTTTATTTGCCAATCTTCCTTGATGTTCAAATCGTTTAAAATGTCAGTATTTCTTCTCTTCTTTCTCCATTGTATTCTGATATCTTTCTATAGCATTTCAGCTCAAAAGCCCATATTTTCTATCTTAAGGACTTGGAGATAGTCCACGAAGCACATCCGCATGTTTTAATATTGATTTCCTTGCTGGTGCATAACCATAGACTTTGAATGCTATTTTATCTGTGCATTGCTGTATGATAGCCTTGTGGTGAGTACTAGCATCTTTCTTTTTCTTTTATAAAAACAGCCCCAACCCTTTCACTTGTATCTCTAACTGCTTTTTGTTGGCTCGCCTTTTACTTTTTTTTTTTAATCTACAATATTGCTTAAATAAGAGTGTTTGTTATCTTTTATTTTAGCTAAAAAGTTTTATCTCATCCAGATTTGCATTCTGTGGGATTAACATCTCAAGGATGAGAATCAAACAGCTATAAGTTCTGGAAACCACGTTCAATAATAATACAGCCATATGTCAAGTACATTTTATATTGGAGCACCACAACAAGGTTATGAAGTAGCATGTAATCCAGCGTGGGTGGGTTCTGATTAGTCTAAACTTAATAGTTGAGCGAGTGAGTGACGTTTAACCACGTCAGGACCGCACAACGAGCAAATAACATCTGGTGACACAAAGTGCTACCATTCGGATTAGAATCCCCCAGGTGCAAGTCTCAGAAACCCCGTTCAACCCTAAGGCTATATTAGGTTCCTGATGACGGTTACGAAGTAACCTGAAGTTCAGCCAGGGTAGGCCTTAAACAAATTGTGTCCCATTTAGGGACGGGTTATCTAGTGTCACTTTACTAAATAGTTAATAGACGAATAGTTTTTATTGAAGATCAAAGATAGGTAGGATGTGCCCGTTAGAGAACTATGGGTAGAGTAACCTCTGACCCCGTCTGCTTGTACGTGACGTGTTCTGCTAGACGTTGGCAACTTCCTGCTCAAACTTCCAGCGCAACTTTACGATTAAATCGGAGAATGTTGTCACTTAAAAGGGACAAAAAGGAAGAAGAAGATGGTGAGTGAATTAAATACAAGTAGTAATTTCTCGTACAGATAATAAAGCAGCCTATTAATTAGCTGGTGCAAGCTATTTACCATTTATTTGCCAGTGTGACTAGTTATCGATAACGATAACGACCAATCAACCGGAGGCTACGCTACGGGTTCAGCTACTTATTACTAGACTTCTTCTTCTTCTCTTCCACCTTTTACCTCATCGAAGTGTCGGGGGGGGGGGGATGAGCTCTGTCAAGAGCACTATTTAGACTCATGTTCATTTCTGTAAGGCTGTTCTTAACCCTACCAGACCTAAGGCCCTGAACCTAAATTAAATGTCCCTAACTATAACCTGAGCCAGCGGTATGAAGAACATTTATGAAATTCCCGGGAAACCGGGCCAGCGGTCTTGTAGGGTTAATGCCATCACTCCTTATTTTCCGAGGTCTTCCACTCGCTCTATACCCGTTGTAACGTTTTAGTGTCGCTCGCTGTGTTGGATAATACCAGGGCATTCTTGTTAGGTGTCCAAACCACTATATTTGTTGTTCTTTGATGACTTGTAAGACTGGTTTTATTCCTAGCATTGCGTCTGATTTCATGATTTCATATTCTGTCTTTCCTTGAAACTCCTGCAGCTCTTCTAAGGCATTTCATCTCTGTTGTCACAATTTTACATTCATTGGAGGATGTAAGTGTCAACGTTTGGCATTGATAGCATAGTGTTGGCCAAAAAATAGTTCTGATAAGATTCACTTTAGTACTCCGAGGTATCTGCTTGTGTGTCAACAGGGGAGATAGTTGACCCATTACTTGATTAGCTTTGGCACATCTAGAGGTTATTTCTCTGTTTAGTTTTCACTTACTAGACTATCACTACTAAACCTAAAACTTCACTAAATAGTGGAGATATAATTGTTCTCTTGCTTTAACAGTTAAAACAGAAAGTGAAACCTGTTTATTCGTTTAACATTATGTTAAACATGTGTGGAATAAGAAAACGATACAGTAGCTGAGGACCTATTTGTTCCACCTCAAGTCTGAAGTTCTGAAGAGTAGCTAGTACTAGTACTAGTAGGCTGAATACATCCTATTACTTGTGGCTGTGGCATTTGGTGTCTGTACAGTCTCAGGTCTAACAATACTAGCATTATTAAATATTGTCTGCGTCATAATTTTCTATAAAAAGTGTCAGTAACACCTATAGAAGCTTTGCACAGGAAGAAATATTGGCTCTCCTCCGAATTTCTACCCGATATTATAGGGGCCAAACAAATACCCTAACAGAGCCTCAGTCGTGTGCGATGAACTCATCGCAGCAAAACTATGATTACTTGACAATTTCAAGAGACGCAACACTGCAGACGATAGTAGCAAATGATAATAGCGACCGTTGACTATTTCGAGATATGCAACATTACAGACGATAATAGCAACATGGCAGGGAGACCACACGCTCCGAAGCAGATTAGCGTTGTTGTTGTCTTCACACCTTTCGGTCTGCATAAAACGCAGTTAAACTCACCGCCAACAGTATCCCCTGCGCCGCTACGTGCGGCGCAGATGGGGATCTAAACTAGATGGCTAGGACTCATGAGCAAATAAATTGGAGGAAGTTGCAGGAGATGCTGTAGCAGCTGCTTGTGAGTTCCAGCCATCTAGTTTAACCCCCTAACCAGGCGGCGCGGGGAATACTGTCGGGGGTGCGGCATAGTCGCAGAAACAGGTCCGCAGTTAACATATCGCTGAGACCCTGTTAGAGCATTTGTTTCGTTATTTGGAGCCGATCCTAGTTTTGCCGTGATTGTTCCTCGGCAGGAAGTCTGCATTCTACATATGACTGAGGCCCTGTTAGGGTATTTGTTTGGCCGCCATAATATCGGGTAGAAGTTCGAAGAGGAACCGAAATATTTTCTCCTGAGGTTAAGCACATCTTTACAAGTTATCTGGTTTCTTGACACCCCCCACTGCTGTAGGTGTAAAACACATTTTTCGACTTTCCTTACAGATTACTATGCACTTATCTCTTATGTCAAAGGGCAGTACACATTAGCTATATATTTAGATCCAAATGTTGAATGTAGAATTTAGAATCAATGACACAGTACTCAGGACACTCCCATAAGAACTCCGTCCCCATCTTCAGCAGCAAGCGGAGAGTTCCAGTTACAATGGTACCAGTAACTGTCTGCTTGTACATCCCTGTCGCCCGTCCCTTGAGTGTTGAGCGTCTGCCAGATCCCCTTGTAACTCCCCACAGCGCCATTCTCCTGAGACGGTAATGATTTTTGTGTGCCTCTGTACTGTTCACTCACTCTTGATGGAACCTCACAACATCCAGCGTGTCATACATCAATTCACCACGAAGTGATGCAGAAAATATCTAAAGGACTGTAACTACCTGGGACCTCTGAAGTGATGCCACTCTGCACGAAACATGCCTGTCTCCACCTTTCTCAACATGCTATGTGAGTCAGTTACAATTACGGCATGTGTGTACAGCTGATTCTCAAGCCAGAGGAAGACAGAAGTGACTGCCTCCACCTCCATTTTCAAACTAGACGTGATGTGATATATGCCAGACTTTGTGGTACTAAGCAAGGTCCATTTGCTTTTGCTATGAGCTCCCATGCACTTCATCTGCCCCTCAACACAGGGCCATCTGTATATACAATCACATCACCAGGTGGGAATTGTCATGAATCCTTTGTTGAACTCTTTTTGCAGCACCAGCTGGTCAGTCCCTGCACTCACAACCTAAGGTGATTAGAACCCTACACAAGTCTGAAACTTGCTCTTATACTTTGACCTACTCCTCTCCTTGTCAAAATTTATTAAGCCTGCATATGTCTAATTGTGTCTTCAGCTTGCGCCATTCAAGACCTTCATATTTTCTATAACCCTTAGCTCTACCTGGGGTTTCATGCTTAAATTCAGGGTTCTATCAAAAATGATACCTAGGTACCTCAGTTTGCTTTCTCTTTTGATGTTACTGTTATTAATGGTGAAGCTTGGAACATTAGCTCTTACAATTTAGGTCCAAGTAACCCATTTTCATATGTTATCCAGTTGCTTTGTTCTTTTTTTTTAATGTTCACTGGCTGTAAACTTCAGAAAGTTCTGGTTGTTCGTCCACATCTGGATTTTAGTTGTATTCCAGAACCTACGTGCATGCACATCCATTTTACAGTTAAGAAAGCTGAAGACAGGCATGCTTCGTGCAGAGTGGCAAGCATCACTTCAGAGGTCCCGGGTGGTTAGCATCTTTTGGATGTTTTCTCCAGGTCCTGCCTGTAAAATGAAAAATCTAAAACCAGCAGGCAGAGAGACTGGCTGGCTCTGCACGAGTTGGTGGTGAATTGATGTATGACAAGCTAGATATTGTGAGGGCTCTTTTGGAACGAGTGAACAGTGTGGAGGCGCAGATAGATCGTTACAGTCTGAAGAGAATGGCCCTGCGAAGAGTTACCAGGGGATCTGGCCGACACTTTATACTCAGAATAAGGATGAGACTGATATACAATCAGACGGTTACTGGGGCCATCAGAATTAGAACTCTTTGCTTGCTGCTGAAGATGGGGATGGAGCACTTATGAGAGCTGGTGACTTTCATCGCAGATGAAACTAACAGGTTCTGCAAGGAAGTAATTGAGAAGGCACCTGCCACTCACTATAAGCTCTTATTTGTTCCAATGGACACTTTTTTGTTTTTGTGTGTGCGTGTCTGCTAATGCCAAGAACAATGGAGCAAAGGCTGTTTGCTGAAAACTCTCGCTTTCAGTTAAATAATGTTGAGGGACATATTTTTACTATTGATAACAATGTTGCATTTCTCAGACAACAGTACTAATGCTGGTGGCAATAGATTGTACGAAATTAGTTGTGTTGTTGTCAGTTTGCACACATTGCTTCGGGGTGCTTTGTCACCTTATGATGTGGTTGTTCGTGAATCACTACTCCATTACAAATGAAGGTTATCTTTCAAGCAGTACAAGGAAAGCATTTTTGGCATAAACACTTTTGTTAAATGTGACTGCATTACCAGTTACATTTTAGATTTTCTAGTGTAAACTGGTGTCAACAGTGACATTACTGTGTCAGGATTATGATTATGGAAAGGACTGATACTCTGTCTACATTACCGGCACCCTATCTACAAAAAAGGCCACACACTTATGTAGGTAACCAGTACAGTGTTTAAAACCATTGTAACACATTCTGTCTGATTAATATACAAAAGTTTGATAATTGAATTACTGTAATGCAGATTGATTCCACATTGTTATTGCTCTGTTTTTTCACAGGAGGAGCAAACCCCTTCAACAATCTGGAAAAGAGTACAGTTTTACAAGAGGTTAGTTCCAGACTTTTGTTTGCAGGCTGAGTTCTCATCTTTTTTTTTCCAGATTGTTTGGATCTTATGGTCAACCCAGCATAATAAAATGGGTACTAGTGATATTCTGAGAAGTAAATGGATGGAGGCAATCATCCCTACTTCATACTCCTGAGCAAGAATGGCTAAAGCTGTATTACATCACAGACGTGATGTTTATTTGACATGGCTGTTTGTGTGATGCAAGTTTTCATAGAATCAAGTTTTCATGTTAAAGTTTTTATAGCATGAAGATTAGCATTGAAAAACATAAATTATGAATATAAACAGGCAGCATCAAAATATCAACATAAAAATTAACAAACATTCACCAAAACAAAGTGGGAAATGAGCTGTCTGAGAAAAGTGCAGTCACCCTATTAAAAAAAGAGATTGTACAAGAAATTAGAAAGGTGGGAGCAAAACCTGTAATTAGATTTATTGAAAAACAGAAACTTAAATGCTTTGGGGATCTGGTCAGAATGAATCCAGCTTCACAGTTTGCAAGAGCATAAAACATGAGAATGGAAACATCAATAGGTAGAGGAAAGCCAAGAAGAAGAAAAATGGAGTTAACTTACTGAAACTCAGCATCATCATGCAGCAAACTAACGAGCACTTAGTATGCCAGAAAACGATCATTAGCTGTGTCTGCAACACTTAACATCATTAAGCAAAGAAAGATGTCAGGTAGCTATAAAGCAGAGAAAGATGACAGATAGATATAAAGCAGAAAATATGGTTAGCTTTGATGCTATGCAGGAGGTTATCATATAGTGGGATTGACCGTCATTAGTTGAGGTTCCAGTGTCACTGCAGACGAACTGGCCCAGAACTGATCCGTCCTTCCCTATGTCAGTGGTGATCACACAAAATGTCCTTCACTGTCCCTGTTAAAAACTAGTGAAAAACTTGTCAGTCCCAGCAACATCTTGAAGTTTACACACACACACACACAGATAATGCATAAGGCAGCCTTCAGATGTCAGTCCCACCAGAAATGCTATGTAAGCCAGCATTGGACAGGCAGTAATGCATAAATAGACAAACGTAATCTGCAGCCTGCCCTTTTATTAGTGCTATTCACAACACAAAGCTATTGCAGACATAATACAAAAATATTTCACATGAAATCCACACCTGATAATATTGCACCAAGCACTCAACTGAATAGTTAGACATCCCCTGTTCTGGGGCCCCTACTGCCTTCCTAACAAGCATGTTTTAAGCGTCGACTAACTGGGTGCTTCCTCTGAAGTCAGAGTACATCTGCCTGAGAGGCAAGGAACCAACAATCTGCATACAAAAACAAGTGAGATCTGTAAAACAGATGCGCGTGCAACACTCAGTTTCTGGAACAAGACTAAAGTTCAGAAGTGGCAAACAACCAGTTTACAGCTGGTGAACGTAAAGAAGAAGAAGATTAAATTGGCTAGTTAACCTGCTGTGAATTTGATTGTGTGAATATGTTAATGTGTTATTCACATATTTTGAAAGAGGGATGAAGATTTGGCATTACATGCCAACAAACCTACTGTGGTAAATTGTCAGACAAAGACATAAACTGATTCCACTGTTTTCATTATTAGGCTCGAACCTTCAATGAGACTCCCATCAACCCAAGGAAATGTGGCTACATTTTGACCAAAGTTCTGTATATCATCAACCAGGTAAAACTTGACTGTCAAAAACTGTCACACAAATGTTTTGTCTGCTTTATTGTTGACACTTCTATTGAGTTTCTTTATTGTCCTCATCATTGTCATGGTTTTCCATGGTGGTTGAAACAAGTAGTTGACAGTTTCTGAGACCTGTTTACTGGGATTTTCATAAATTACTGTACTCATTTTTATTGATTGTTGTGTTGGTACATGCACATTTTGGATAACTTGATTATGATACTAAATGATTTGTCACTGTGGCTTTGACTGACTTTACTCTCTTTCTCTCTCTGTCGGTCTCTCTGTCATTCTCTCTCTCTCTGTCTCTCTCTCTGTCTCTCTCTCTCTCTCTCTCTCTCTCTCTCTCTGTATACGTGCGTGCGTGTGTGTATATATATAGGTGTGTGTTTGGGGTTTTTTTTTTTTTTAAGTTACATGCCGCCGTCTGAGTCTGTCCAGCACAATCGCTCTTGGGCAGTGCCTGTTCTACCACATCTCCACAGTCTCTGTGCTTTTCCTGATTTGTGCGTTTACATTCCAAAATTTGTTGCCATAGAGAATAACTAACTGGTTCAACATAACATTTTAGATCTCTTACTGTTACAGAGAATAACAGGTTCAACATAACAGTTTAGAAATCTCCTCTTATAGAGAATAACAGGTTGAACATAACAGTTTAGATATCTCCTGTTATAAAGAATAACAGGTTCAACATAACAGTTTATCTCCTGTTATGGAGAATAACAGGTTCGACATAACATTTAGATCTCTTACTGTTATAAAGAATTACAGGTTTAACATAACAGTTTAGATATCTCCTGTTATAGAGAATAACAGGTTTGACATAACATTTAGATCTCTGAATAACAACTTCTACATAACAGTTTAGATCTTTGAATAACAAGTTTGACATAAGAGTTTAGATATCTCACTGTTATAGAGATTAACAGGTTCAACATAATTTAGATTTTTCACTGTTATAGAGAGTAACAAGTTTGACATAACAGTTTAGATCTTTGAATAACAAGTTCGACATAAGAGTTTAGATCTCTCACTGTTATAGAGATTAACAGGTTGAAGATAACAATTTAGATCTCTCACTGTTATAGAGAGTAACAAGTTCGACATAACAGTTTAGATCTCTCACTGTTATAGAGAGTAACAAGTTTGACATAACAGTTTAGATCTCTCACTGTTATAGAGAGTAACAGGTTTGACATGTCAGTTTAGATCTCTCACTGTTATAGAGAGTAACAGGTTCAGCATGTCAGTTTAGATCTCTCACTGTTATAGAGAGTAACAAGTTCGACATAACAGTTTAGATCTCTCACTGTTATAGAGAGTAACAGGTTTGACATGTCAGTTTAGATCTCTCACTGTTATAGAGAGTAACAAGTTCGACATAACAGTTTAGATCTCTCACTGTTATAGAGAGTAACAAGTTTGACATAACAGTTTAGATCTCTCACTGTTATAGAGAGTAACAGGTTTGACATGTCAGTTTAGATCTCTCACTGTTATAGAGAGTAACAGGTTCAGCATGTCAGTTTAGATCTCTCACTGTTATAGAGAGTAACAGGTTTGACATGTCAGTTTAGATCTCTCACTGTTATAGAGAGTAACAGGTTTGACATGTCAGTTTAGATCTCTCACTGTTATAGAGAGTAACAGGTTTGACATGTCAGTTTAGATCTCTCACTGTTATAGAGAGTAACAGGTTTGACATGTCAGTTTAGATCTCTCACTGTTATAGAGAGTAACAGGTTTGACATGTCAGTTTAGATCTCTCACTGTTATAGAGAGTAACAGGTTCGACATGTCAGTTTAGATCTATCACTATTTCAGGGCTCTGCCATATTCATACTTAATTGTATTTTTCTCGGCAGGGTGAAAGTCTTGGAACGACTGAAGCAACTGAAGCATTCTTTGCAATGACCAAACTGTTTCAATCCAAAGATGTAAGTATAATCTTACACTGAGTGATTCTCTGTATAAATGTTTCTCCTTCATCTCCCAGTGGATCATAGCCCTTAGCCAACTCAAGCAAATGTCAACTTCTTTATGATTGGTTGGATTTTACAGCTCATGTTTTTATCAGATGATCGGCAGCCGAGCCAAGGCACGATCAGTCGCTTGATATGCCGTGATGTTATGCAGACACATTGTGTCAGTGACTCCTTCTCTGTCTTCCCCTGCCACTTGATTGTTTGATTTTCAGGTTGTACACTTTTGCTGCTGGCATTGTTGGTTTCATTCTCATTAGATGGCCAAACCATTTCATTTTTTGATTCTTAATAAACTTGACGATGAGTGTTGTTCCAACAGTTCTTGTGATCACCTGATTTCTCACTCGATCTCTTCTGGTTTTATTCACAGCCATTCTCAAACATCTCATCTCATAGGTGGTTGGTTTTCTTTGGTCTTCTTTTGTCAATGTCCAAGTCTGACATTGTTAACCACAAGTGGGTATAAATATTGTATTTATAATTTGTGTTTTTGTCTCTATTGGGATAGCCGGGTGTTTTAAAATTGGAGCAAGTTGATATGTGACATTGTTGGCATGTTGGATTCTCATTTCTTTCTCATTGTCCATTTTACCATTGTGTGTAAAGATGCTTCCCAAGTATTGTTGTGTGCTATCTGAGTTACACACTAATCAGCACACTACCAAGTGTCTAAAGATGTACTTTCGCTCCCTCACTTGGAAACAGAACTCGACGACAATAGTTCCGTCACATAGCATCTTTAATTGACAGAACACAAGAGGGTATACACCAGCCCCCACATCAACAAAACTGCAGAGACGTAGACATTGATCACAGTTGACATTCGCACATAGTCCATTAGTCCTCACTCGCTCTCTCTCTCAATTTGTAGCGATCTCTCCTTGACCACTACAGCTCCAAGGACTACAGTGTCCCACAATCTGGACACGCCGTACAGCTGAATAAGACGAATTCTCCTATCCACTGGACCTTAATATTATTTCAGCAGACAACCACGGCTGACTGGAGACGGACTTTCCTTGCCGTACTCCAAAAGCACACAGCTTTCGTCAGCTTGTCGAAGGGCTCCGATGACTAACAGGACTTCTACCATAAGTTCCCTCTAGCACACAGCTCTCGTCGGTATCACCCCCCTGTTCTGTTTCACTAGTGGTCCTCCTACGTTTCACTACGTTGCCACCCAGAACAAGTACTACTGGAGCATCCCATCCCCTGGACTTACTTCGCCAGCGGGACCATACCTTCGACCAGTACCGCAACCTCAACACTAACTCAGACCTTGATGCCTGATAGTCGTACGATATTCTTGTCTGTTAGACCCGAGAGAGAAAATCACAGACCCTGACTGGTCTCTGTCTCTCTCGCGCTCTCTCTCTTTGACTCCAACTGCCTCGGACTGACTACTCAGCCCCCCCCCCCCCCCCCCCAATTTATCCCCGTCGAACTCGAGTGGGTTGATGATGTTTACACGAGAGGCACGCTCGTATGGGCGTTCTCGTGAATCATGATCCTGTGGGTGTTCTCGAGACTCACGCTCATGTGTGCGTTCTCGAGGATCACGCTTATGTGGGTGGCTGATGTTACCTGAGAATCACGCTGTCACGTAATTCACACTTTCTCTGTATATCTCGTTAACCATGCTTTCAGCCCCCACACCGTAACCCACGAGTCCACTTTCTCGTGGCACTACCCTTCTCACTGGTCAACATCGAGCCAATGTTGACAATTTCCCGTGAACTCATAGAAGTACTCTCATACCACTGTCCCTTCACACAATATCACACTTTACCCAAATCAGCACGCAACAAGTATTTAAATTCTTGCACTTGTTTCAGACTTTGATCTTTATGTTGATGGTTTGTTTCTCTCTATTTATTCTCATGACTTCTGTTTTTTTTTCAGTATTCATCTTCATGTGATGTTTAAAGCAGCTCTCATTCGGTTTTTTTTATGCGGTCCTGTAGCTTTTTACCTTCACTGTAGAATATGCACTGATCATCGGCAAAGAGCAGCTCGTTGAAATCCTCCTGTTTAATATAACAGTGTTAAAATTTCCATTATTATTTTAAAAAGTTATCTTTCCTTTAGACTTAACAAAGCAGATAGGGAGCCATTTTCTGGTCAAAATGGACGATAGGCACCGTGACTGTTTTTAATCAGGGAAAATGTTTGCTTCTGACAGAGAGTGGCTGTTGCATTTTCCTCCATTTGTATGCTCCCCAAAAAAAAATATAGTTTAGGACCCAGCTACTGAGTTGAATGCATGGCTCAACATTAGGACCTACCGATTTCATTTGGAATGTTGTTTGACCGTCACCAACGTAGTGATGTGAACTATAGATTCAGAAAATGGCATGTGGCTATCGCCACAGAATTGATGATGCCTTATGTAACTAAAATTGATTGTGTGCATGCAACTGTTGATCTGTTTGTAACTGCTGCTGCCATCGCTGATGAATTGCGTTTCAACTGACAGACTTTCTGTGTTGGCACTTCTGATTGCTGCCTTACGCTTTAAATGCATGTGCATGTGGACATGCTGAGACTGCAGTTTGTGTCAGTTTTTCCACAAGGGACAGTGATGGACATTCTGTGTGTTTTTCATTGGCACAGAACTGGAGCAGCTATGGAGTCAGCGTGTGCTGTGAAGCTGAAACTAAGATTACCAAACTGACCAAAGCAAATAAAAAGAGGAATCATACTGCATGGTTAACACACGGTCTCTGCAATTCTGCCTAAGCTGTATGTTGTAAAGAGGAGGACATTCTTGTACATATACAGATTGATTACCAGAAGTGACTTTCCGAACAGACATACTGATATAGAATACGAGCCACATATTATGTCTTCTTCTTTGCTTTCACTGGCTATAAATCCTGGTGAAAAGTTTTGGTTCATCCATTTCTGGAATCTTGTTCCAGAGCTTGAGTTTTGCAAGCAGTGTCATTTTACAGATCTAGTTTATTTGTATACAGACTGTTGATTCCTTGCCTCTCAGGCAGATGCACTGACTTTGAAGGAAACCCCTAATTAGTCAGCTTTTACCTGTTAGGGATTGGTGGGGGCTGGTCTACCCTCCACGCCCCCCCCCCCCCCCAAATTGAGCCCTAAAACCCACAGGAGGACCAGATTATATGTGTTCTTGATACGCAGAGCCACTGTAAGCAGCTGGATCCGCTATCACCACTGACGGTCAGCCTATGGATCATGCTGATATTATTAATGCCCTCAGAGAAATGGGAAGGATAGAGGACTTTGGGGGGCAGTGAATCCACATCACTCGTCAGAATGGCAGACTTAGGAATTAAGATTGGCATAACAAAAAACCAGACGCGCACCAGACACACCAGAAGACTTGTTAATCCAAATAGACTTTTTAGTGTTAGCCATCGGATGTTGGGGTTCATACTGAGGGGAGGATCTGAGCACCTATGGACATGTCCGGAGTGCAATGATGATAACCCAACTAACTAACTAACTGTAAGCAGCGTTTTGTAAATGCAGAATAATATTTTGTAACTGCTTGTAGTGGGAAAAGGTGTACCAACAGATTAAAAGAGAGAAAGATAGTACCAAACGTTAGACATCCCTCTTTTCATTTAAGAGTTTAATGAAGAGTTAAGGTTCTGGTGTTTACAGTGTGATAAACTAGAAACTTACAGTTGTTTTATTTCTTAAACTCTTGTTTTTATAAGATTTTTATTTAGTTCTTTGTTGTTGTTTTTTTTATTAAAACTAATCTTGTCACATTTCTTAGAAGCACAGTCTTTAGATGTGAAAAATCTTTTTCATTTTTTCTGTTAATTAAATTGCTTTTGTTTTTCTGATGTTTTAGCCAATACTGCGTCGGCTTGTGTATCTGGGCATCAAAGAAATGTCCAAGATTGCTCAGGATGTGATCATAGTCACCAGCAGGTAGGCTTATTTTGAAAGTTATCTCTATGTTGGATGAACTGCCCTGCCTGGTGTACAAGATGTGGGAATGTCGTTAAGTGCAGTGATGATCATTCATTTATTCATCAAAGTGGTCAGACCATCGACACCCACTTTATGAGGAATTATTCAAGCAAAAAAAAAAAGAGTAGACTCAAACGAGGCAAATTCTGGATGTGTCGGGCTGAGGATGCCATCGAACATGTTTGCTGCCTACTGACATTAATTTTGGAAATGAATGGATAATTTTGCCTCCCTCTCCAAACATTAATATTACAGTCCATATCACACTTGATGGAAGCTGTAGAGAGCAGATTCCTGGCATTGTTGACACTTTAGTCAGAACACTGATTGATGAAGACCCAGATGAAGGTGATGCTATAGTTTACACAGATGGGTCAGTAATTAGGGGCAAGTGAAGTCATGGGCCTTTACAGTAAGCTCAAAGGGGAAAACCATCAAGGAAATGAATAGTGCCTTTGCTGTTACAACTAGTAGCCTTACAGTGGAAACTGTGGCTGTAACAAGGGCTTTAGCATGGCTTGGTACTCAAAAGTTTACATTCTTAGAGACTCGATGAGTATGCACACTTAAGCATTCTTAGTGACTCAATGAATATGCTTAAAAAAATCCGAGCTGGATTTGGATTTATCAGGCAAGAATGGATTGAAACACTAAGCACTTCACGAATATCTGCCCTAACCTTCATCTTTGTGCCAGGTTATGTGGGTGTGCAAGGGAACGAGCGTGCAGACTAACTTGCTGACACTGCGGTTGCTATGGCTGGCCCAGTACTGGACAGAAGTGATGTTACTTACCCTACCGAGGAGCACGCCAAAGGACATGACCCCATATCCCTAACTAGACTGATGGACATGGGGGTGCAGCCTGGAGCTGCAAGAAATGAACAAGACGTTTCATTAACCAACATAGAACAGGTGTCATCAGTCGTTTTACACTTGTGGAGCTTTTGTGGAGGAGATCGGAGCACCATGTATCTGTCCGGAGTGCTGTGATGATAATCCTATCTAATCAGTAATTCATTCATAGCTGTAGCTAGCCAGGATTCATCATCATTTACAGAAATATTTGTTCCATTGATTTTTAACATCATCTCTTTTTTAACACTTGTGTGGTGGTCATGTAAAACGTGTGTGGTGGTCATGTAAAACGTGTGTGGTGGTCATGTAAAACGTGTGTGGTGGTCATGTAAAATGTGTGTGGTGGTCATGTAACGCTTGTGTGGTGATCATATAACACTTGTATGGTGATCGTGTAACACTTGTATGGTGATCATGAAACACTTGTGTGGTGATCATCAGTTTCCACTGTCATCACTCTTTAGTGCCGTTTATTAGTTCATATACTTACCTCTTTTTATAACAAGGTGCTATCTCTATAAAAATATATATTTGTGTATATATATAAACACACACACACGTACTCACCATTTACTGTCATCTGTCTCTTTATTTTTATTTTTCATGGTAGTCACATACTATTGATGTTCTTCTGGTTTTAAAAAAAGTTAGTTTCATATCCTTTACAGGACATTGCAGAACCAACCCCAGAATTTTTTGGCTGTTGTGGTTTTTCTTGGCAAATTTTACGTTCAGTAGTTTGCCATTGCCCTCTGAACGGTCAGCTCTCGGTACTACTGCCAAAACCAATGCAAGACAAATTGTCCACAGCTAGGATCGAACCCGGTACCTTGGCATTACGAAGTGCGTTTGCAACGCCTAAGCCACAGATGCCGAAATGGTCAAATTGGGACTTTAACTTTCTAGAACCGGCTCAGGTGTTGAGTTTCCTGTTAGTACATTGCCACATAACTGAAATTTCTCTTTTAGTTCCTATGATGAATTTCCTTTGTCTCATGACCTCTTAAGAAAATATTAATTTCATGTTTTGACCCTCCACGACGTAGCACATATAATACTATATTTCTTGTGCAAACAGAATTGTTCCTTCACCTCCTCCTCCTGTGTCTTCCCTTTTTTTTGCCATCAAGACTCAGAATCTTTTTATGAATGTTTGTCTCCGTAGGCTGATGTGACCTGCATTGGTTAAAACATACTGTACAGCAGTCTTGAAGATATCTTGGTTGTTGTTGTTGTTGTCCCCTGTCCAGAAGTGTCCAGTAATGACAGGACCAACAATGATCTGTGTATGTGACACCAGGTCAGACCCTTCTGCCGGACACCAGCCTTGGTGTAAAATACTGTAGTGACAGTCATAACAGGGTGGTGGACACACATGGATGAACATGGGCGTGCTACTCTCTCAGCTTTAATTTCTTGGGTTTTCACAGTAAAGGTAAAGGACCCTTTCCCACGCCTCTAAGGCATATTGTGTATATAGGGCTTGACCTATATTTTATAGACCAATCGGCACTTGGTGGGTGATGTCAGCATCACGCCGGCCGCTTTTACTTCCCAGGACTACGTGGTTCCCACTCAAGGCTGGGTCGACCTGGGAGACAAGGTCATTTTTGAAAAAAATCTGGTCCTTGTCAGGAACCAAACCCACGACCTTCTGATCCGCAGGCGAGTGCCTAGCCACTAGACCTTTCACAGTGAATGCTGTGTTATAAATTGCATTCCTTATTCTTTTTCAGTCTGATGAAAGACATGACGGGCAAAGAGGATCAGTTCAGAGGTCCTGCCATTCGTGCCCTTTGTTCTGTCACGGATGTAAGTTACTCTGTTTTTCTTTATTGCAAGCTTGCCTGTGTAGTGAATATCTTTATGTTGTTGACATACAGCAGTATCAGTTTAATCTCCAGCTGGGTATGGGGATTTTGTTCTAGACTTATGCTGTAAACCAGGGCCATTCAACTGCAGGGGGGGGGGGGGGTGCCGCCAAACAAGTGGCCCGCAGATCATTGCCACTTGTATTGTATTCATGATCTTTCAGTGCTGGGGCAGTGATGATCACCATTAAAATAATGTTGGCCCTGAGTAAACTTAGTTGAATAGCCTTTATGTGGGCTTTGTGGACTTGCTGTCAATGATGATAAAGATTATAAACAAACACACACATTGTAACTTGCAGGAAATTTAGACAAGAAGATAAAAAAATCTCACTTTCAAAACAATTACAGTTATTCATGCTGGCAGGAAAGATACAGAATCAACCCAGTGACAGCTACCACCTTCTTGACCACTAGGCACAGTTCACCATCCTTCACCTCAGTGCATGGACCATAGTGCATGGCTCGACAGACGTAATAAATGCATGCAGTAGCTTTGCTCTCTGCTTCTTCACTTTACAAGTGTGGACTATATTAACTACCTTTAATTACCACTATTCATGGTGCAGCCAGACTTTTTTTTTTAAAGAATGGTCTTGGCTCCCAGGTCAGCCCATCTTTGAATGGATACCAGGTACAATCGTGGAGAGTAAAGGTGGTAGCATTATGCTTACCACGTCACCCACCCAATACCAATTGATCTTTAAAATATAGGTCTAGCCCAAAACATGTGCAGGTGTGGAAAAGGATCCTTTACTTTTTTGACCAGTGTTTAGGGCATTAAGATCATGAGCCTGAGGATTTGAGGCCACATAGCCACTGCAGTCATGACAGACGAAGATTTTGTCTTTGTGTTTGTTTGTCCTGACAGAGGATCACACCTGGCTCCCCCCCCCCCCCCCCCCCCCCCATATGCAATTGTGGTTTTGTTACTTGGGGCATGTGAAGCAAATAAAGGTAATTTACGTTAGCTTAAAGTCTGAACATGTCCGATAACTGTTTAGGCCCCCCCCCCTCCCCCCCCCCCCCAATCTTTGTTTTGTTAAAAAGGTAACCTGTAGTCTGTCTGTTTCAGCATTCCATGCTGCAAAGCATTGAGCGCTACATGAAGCAAGCCATAGTGGACAAAGTTCCTGGAGTCTCCAGTGCTGCTCTAGTCTCTGCTCTGGTGAGTGCTATTCCTTCAGGAGTTTACAGGGCTTCAAAAGGAAGCAGTCATGTCTAGCTATCATTTTACCAATTCCTATTTATATTTATTAGTGTCTTCTGTTTAGATCCAAAGTAGAAAAGAAAAAACTCAACAAGACTAATGTAGGGTTATATTCCAGATCGAGTTCTTGAAAGTAAGTTGTAGCATTGTGATAATTTGAAAACGTTTTTTTTTCCCTCTGTTTGGACTGTTGTGACATGAGTATTTTTGACATTCTTGGGCTGTGTTTTGACATCATTATTTGTCACATTTTCCAGCACCTTGGAAAGGGCAGCCATGAGGTCATCAAGAGATGGGTCAATGAAGCTCAGGAGGCTGTCAACAGTGACAATGTTATGGTTCAGGTAACTGCTGCGTTAGTTTCCTACTGTTTGTATGCAAGCTTACATTTGAGTTGGGGTCTCCGCTGCAAAGTGGTCAAGCTATTCGCCTCACACCATGAAGGCACTTTATAAAGAGATCCCTGGGGATCGTCACCAGGGCTCTGAAGTTTGTGCTTTATGTGTCACTTTTGGCAGGCGGCTAGCCATTTTGCAGAGAGATACTGAACTGTGTGGGAGCAAACCTGGTGGAATGAAGTCAGGAAGCATTGGCAAACTGTTGAACATAAAATTGCCTAGCAAAAGCAGTCAGACACCCTGGGTTCGGTTCTTTAAGTGCCTGTAGCTTAGGCTTTGTGAACACGCTTCATAATGCCATCGTGCCAGGTTTGATCCCAGCTGCAAGCGATTTACCACCAGACCGGTTTGTGTGTGGTTTCAACGGTGGCATTGAGGATCAACCGTTCAGAACACAATAGCAAACTACTGACTGTAAATTTGCCTAGAAAACTACAACAGCCCAAAATTCTGGGGTTGGTTCTACAACGTCTTGCGAAGGATGCACAACTAACTTAAAATTGTGTGTATATACAACTAAATATTTGTTAAAATAGTGCACAGCTCTTATGGGTAGACACTTTTGAAGATAAGATTTACTGGTCATGAAGTTAAAACATTGCAGCGCAGCTGTTTGTTTTTGTGAGCGACCCAGATGTGTTTCATAATGTAAAATACATTTTAGAATTTATGTCATTTTAACCAAATCTAAGACATCCCCACTCCTAATATAAATTATTACATATATGTACAGTCATTTGTTGCGTGTATTTATAATTATAAATATTTAATTAGGCTAAAATAAGCGCATTAACAAAATCTTGAAAAATTACTTTATGCAACCATATTTGAAAGAAATTAGAGTTTAAAAGGGTATGCTTTACACTCAAGATTTTCCGATAATTAATTGCACAGCTACTGCTTATGTCAACACTTATGAGAAAAAGAAGATAGCAGTACACTGGGTACATTATGGGAGACACAGAGATAAAGTCACTGAAATGGGAAGCAAGTAGACTGAGGAAACTAGGATATTTAAGAGAAACCCTAAAATGAATTATTGTTGAGAGAGGCCAAAGGTGCTAGACTGGATTCCATCCATGATATCGGAAGGATTGCACAACATAGCACAGAATAGAAGACTAGCCTGTCAGCTATAACGGCATAACAAGATGATGATGACTTGTATGATTAGTTTACTATTGAAGGACTCATGTTGTTTTCAGTTCCATGCCTTGGGTCTGCTGTACCACATCAGGAAGTCAGACAAGCTGGCCGTGAACAAGCTGGTCAGCAAGTTCAGCAAACACACACTCAAGTCACCCTATGCTTATTGTCTGCTGGTGAGTGAGTGCTAGTAAGCTGTTGTATGACTGTTTGACTGTTTAACCCATCATGTCCTACAGATTTATTGTCAAGAGTTAATAGAACGCACCCAGTAGTCATTTCCACACTTTTGACCAGCAAGGAAAGTCAATATGCTTTACTTGAGGGTGGAACAAAGAGACTGAACAAACAAACATACATAGGCTTTGTCTGATTGCTTTCTCATTTGTGTGTATGTGTGGACTAATAAACAAACAGTTGAAGATGTTTTGTGCGTGTCCTCTGGAAGGCATATCAAAAAACATATACTGGACCACTTCTTCTTTATCTTTGCTTGCTCTTAAACATGCAGTCGACACTCTATTTTAGTTTACTGCTTGGCTGTGTTATTTGACCCAACATATCCAATCTCAGCAAACTCCTAAGTGGTTGCCTTTTATGACATGCTTGTTCTGGTGGATCTATTCTTGTTTTACCTTAGAATGGGGTCAGGAACCCACACAGGGAGCTAGTCCCCTGCATCAGCACTGAACTTTCAGCTGTCTTTAGACAGTTTACAAGAAGTTGAATCTTATCAGAACTATTTTTTGGCCAACACTATGCTATCAATGCCAAACGTGGACACTCCAATGAACGTAAAATTGTGACAACAGTGATGAAATGCCCTAGAAGAGCTGCAGGAGTTTCAAGGAAAGACAGAATACGAAATTGGACGAATGCTAGGAATAAAGCCAGTCTTACAGGTCATCAAAGAACAAAAAGTGAAGTGGTTTGGACACCTAACAAGAATGGCCTGGTACTATCTGCCACAACGAGCCACACTAAAACATTACAACAGGTATAGAGCGAGTGGAAGACCTCGGAAAATATGGAGTGATGGCATTAAGAACAGCCTTACAGAAATAAACATCAGTCTTAATAGTGCTCTTGACAGAGCTCATCAACGAACTTTACATCTCCCCCCGACATTTTGATGAGGTACAAGGTGGAAGAGAAGAAAAAGAAGACAAGAAGTTGAAAGTTTTGCTGCTTAGAAGGATGTTGAAAGTTATTTTGTTCTAGAAGAATGTTGACAGTTAAATTGTTTATAACAAAGTTGACAGCTGTTTTAGTTTAGAACAATGTTGACAATTGTTTTGTTTAGAACAGTGTCGAAAGTTATGTTGTTTAGAACAGTGTCGACAGTTATGTTGTTTAGAACAGTGTCGAAAGTTATGTTGTTTAGAACAGTGTCGAAAGTTATGTTGTTTAGAACAGTGTGGAAAGTTATGTTGTTTAGAACAGTGTGGAAAGTTATGTTGTTTAGAACAGTGTCGAAAGTTATGTTGTTTAGAACAGTGTCGAAAGTTATGTTGTTTAGAACAGTGTGGAAAGTTATGTTGTTTAGAACAGTGTCGAAAGTTATGTTGTTTAGAACAATGTCGAAAGTTATGTTGTTTAGAACAGTGTCGAAAGTTATGTTGTTTAGAACAGTGTCGAAAGTTATGTTGTTTAGAACAGTGTCGAAAGTTATGTTGTTTAGAACAGTGTCGAAAGTTATGTTGTTTAGAACTGTGTGGAAAGTTATGTTGTTTAGAACAATGTTGAAAGTTATGTTGTTTAGAACAGTGTCGAAAGTTATGTTGTTTAGAACAGTGTCGAAAGTTATGTTGTTTAGAACAGTGTCGAAAGTTATGTTGTTTAGAACAATTTTGTGAAGACTGTGGACGGAAGTCAGTCTGAATGCTTAAGTATTAACAGGTACAAGAATTAAAAGATCACTCCTCAAAATCATAAGAACAAGAGAAATAAAATTTATATGGCATATCAACAGAAGAGATACAGTTCAAAACTTAGCTGAGGAAAATACTAAACAAGAAACACGGGGATAGACAGAATGTTACAGATGAGAAATTTAAAAGGCTGGAAAATATTGGGAAACAAATAATAATATAAACACCACCAAATAAAAATATAAACAGGACCAACTTCATTACCTACCATTTGGAGAAGCAATTTGAGACTAAAGAACTCAAAACACACACACGCACACAAAACATTTGAGTTCGAATGAGCACTTTCCGGATGTGTACATGATCAAAGATGGTGAAGAAGAAGAAATCAGCAATATTGATTCTACATGGTTTATGAAAAGATATCAAACCAAATTGCAACATACTCCACTCAATGGACATCTAAACAGAATACAGCCACAACACTCCCCAGAGTGCCAGCTATAACTACCCCTACGAAACTGTTGAACACCATCTCTTTGAGTGCCCAAAACTGAGCGAGACTAGAAGAATGCTACTTCCTCCGAGACCAGACAAGTGGAACACCTTGTATGGAGGAAAAGAACAGCTTGTGAAAACATGCAAATTCCACTACATGGCATTGGGCCAAAGGGTGAAAGCTCATGCGCCGCTGGATCGATAACAACAATCAAACCAAATTAAATGTAGACCTAGTAAGCTTTACAGTATCACAAACAAACCACAAGTAAATGTTGCGGCTATTGAACCCTCATCAGCATATACATTAATCTACAGTACCACTAGTACCAACAAGAAAAGACAAAATTAACTTAACTGGGGTATCTCCAATAGAAACGGTTTATATTTCAATCATCCTGTTAAAATGATTAGGTGTCACAGTCTGTATCTGAATTGTGTACTTATTTGTCTAAACGTGTTTCAATATATCTCATTTTGCAGATTCGCATTGCTGCCAAACTCATTGAGGAAGAAGATGCTGGCTCCGACAGCCCCATGTTTGACTTTATTGAAAGCTGCCTCCGCCACAAATCTGAAATGGTGATTTATGAGGCAGCCCATGCCATTGTCCAGTTGAAAAACACAACAGCTAAAGACTTAGCTCCAGCAGTTTCTGTGCTTCAGCTTTTCTGTAGCTCCCCCAAGCCAACCCTCCGGTTTGCTGCTGTTAGAACTTTAAACAAGGTAGGTGTTTTATTCAACAAGTAATGTTTGACATTGTGATTACACTGATGTAATGACTCATTTTCTTATCCGTATCTCATTGTCATAAATCATGATGAAGTGGGGGTGTTAAAACATTGTATGAGATGACAGACTAAATGTCATGTTGGAAAACTTCACGAAGGAAATGGTATTATTGTGTAAAGGCTAGCCAAATAGCCATAAAAAACGAGAATTACAAGGAGTGTATGGGAACATTCTAGAATGTAAGGAACAGGCTATTTAAGCCAGGAGAAACGGCATTAGAGCAGTCTTATTCCAGTCTGGTGTCGATGGAGTGTATGGAGTGAGTAAATCTTGAATGAAGCGTACCCTGAATAAAGAGTGACTGCTCTAACTCCCTGACTTAGAGAAATTCTGGCCAGTAATCCATGGAGTCATGAAAGTGATAATACAGAAAGCAGCAACTGTGTTTTTCTGATATGATTTGTGAAGTTGCGATGTGTTTGTTTGGAATGAAGTGATAGTGTTCATTCTTATGACTATTGTAAGTAAGACTTTGCTGTTACATATGGCTATCACCCTAGACATCTCTTCATCTGACATTGTCTCAAGTAAAAGCATCGTTACAGAATAAACAGTGTTATCGGCTGTGTTACTGTTAGTCTCGAGTGTGTCAGAGTAAACCGCAGTCATTGGAGAGCCAAGGAAGAGTTATGGCAATGACAGTGACTATTTTTATGCACATATTTGTATATAAACCACCATTGTAACCATCTGAGAGCAAGGGAGAAATGCCACTGTTCGGCAGACTGTGGTAACAACACCGTGCATCACATTCATTGAGAAGCAGAAGATTCAGTGGTTTGGTCATGTCATTAAAAGGCAGCCACAACAACTATTGATGCAGGCACTACACCTAAACAGATCTGATATGGAAGCAAGAGGACGCCCTAGGAGAAGATGGAGTGATGATATTCTACATACACACTGAATAACAGTAGCAATGCCACTTACTGAGCAGTGAATCGCAGATTGTTGCTTCCTATGCAAAAATGGAAATGGATGAGGATGGAACATAGGTAAGGCTATGAAAGTGTAGTTCATCTCTGTAGAGATGGACCAAACTGCTGAGAGAACATCCTGTACAGTGAAGTTCATCCTTGAGTTTATTACTATTCATCACCTGTTTGTAAACAAATAAGCCCTGTTATATATGACATGTTTGTCTGCAGAGGTGACTTGAGTTGGTGCTAGATTGGCTACCTCAGCCCATTGATAAGTGTAGCAGCAAAATCTAACCAGTTATAAGTGCCTGTGCTCCACTGAGAGATGATCAAAAGAAAACATCAAATGCACCAAGAACACACGGAGTAGATGGTTTCTGAGACAGTACACCTGATCTTAATGCAAAGATAACACGTGATGACTGTTAATTGTACTTCACATGATGACTGTTAATTGTACTTCACATGATGACTGTTAATTCTGCTTCATGTGATGACTGTTAATTCTGCTTCACATCATAACTGTTAATTCTGTTTTATGTGATAACTGGTAATTCTGCTTCATGTGATAACTGTTAATTCTGCTTCATGTGATGACTGTTAATTCTACTTTATGTGATGACTGTTAATTCTACTTCATGTGATGACTGTTAATTCTACTTCATGTGATGACTGTTAATTCTGCTTTATGTGATGACTGTTAATTCTACTTTATGTGATGACTGTTAATTCTACTTCATGTGATGACTGTTAATTCTGCTTCATGTGATGACTGTTAATTCTACTTCATGTGATGACTGTTAATTCTGCTTCATGTGATGACTGTTAATTCTGCTTCATGTGATGACTGTTAATTCTACTTCATGTGATGACTGTTAATTCTACTTTATGTGATAACTGTTAATTCTACTTCATGTGATGACTGTTAATTCTACTTTATGTGATGACTGTTAATTCTACTTTATGTGATAACTGTTAATTCTACTTCATGTGATGACTGTTAATTCTGCTTTATGTGATGACTGTTAATTCTGCTTCATGTGATGACTGTTAATTCTGCTTTATGTGATGACTGTTAATTCTGCTTCACTTGATGACTGTTAATTCTACTTTATGTGATGACTGTTAATTCTACTTTATGTGATGACTGTTAATTCTGCTTTATGTGATGACTGTTAATTCTACTTCATGTGATGACTGTTAATTCTACTTCATGTGATGACTGTTAATTCTGCTTTATGTGATGACTGTTAATTCTGCTTTATGTGATGACTGTTAATTCTGCTTTATGTGATAACTGTTAATTCTACTTCATGTGATGACTGTTAATTCTGCTTTATGTGATGACTGTTAATTCTGCTTTATGTGATGACTGTTAATTCTGCTTTATGTGATGACTGTTAATTCTACTTCATGTGATGACTTGTTATTCTGCTTTATGTGATGACTGTTAATTCTGCTTTATGTGATAACTGTTAATTCTACTTCATGTGATGACTGTTAATTCTGCTTTATGTGATGACTGTTAATTCTGCTTTATGTGATGACTGTTAATTCTACTTCATGTGATCACTGTTAATTCTGCTTCACGTGATGACTGTTAATTCTACTTCATGTGATCACTGTTAATTCTACTTCATGTGATCACTGTTAATTCTACTCCATGTGATGACTGTTAATTCTACTTCATGTGATGACTGTTAATTCTACTTCATGTGATGACTGTTAATTCTGCTTCATGTGATGACTGTTAATTCTGCTTCATGTGATGACTGTTAATTCTGCTTCATGTGATGACTGTTAATTCTGCTTCACGTGATGACTGTTAATTCTGCTTCACATGATAACTGTTAATTCTGCTTCACGTGATGACTGTTAATTCTGCTTCACGTGATGACTGTTAATTCTGCTTTACTTGATGACTGTTAATTCTGCTTCATGTGATGACTGTTAATTCTGCTTCATGTGATGACTGTTAATTCTGCTTCACGTGATGACTGTTAATTCTACTTCACGTGATCACTGTTAATTCTACTTCATGTGATGACTGTTAATTCTGCTTCATGTGATGACTGTTAATTCTACTTTATGTGATGACTGTTAATTCTGCTTCATGTGATGACTGTTAATTCTGCTTCATGTGATGACTGTTAATTCTGCTTTATGTGATGACTGTTAATTCTGCTTCATGTGATGACTGTTAATTCTGCTTTATGTGATGACTGTTAATTCTGCTTTATGTGATGACTGTTAATTCTGCTTCACGTGATAACTGTTAATTCTGCTTCACGTGATGACTGTTAATTCTGCTTCACGTGATGACTGTTAATTCTGCTTCACGTGATGACTGTTAATTCTGCTTCACTTGATGACTGTTAATTCTGCTTCACGTGATGACTGTTAATTCTGCTTCACTTGATGACTGTTAATTCTGCTTCACGTGATAACTGTTAATTCTGCTTCATGTGATGACTGTTAATTCTGCTTCATGTGATGACTGTTAATTCTGCTTCATGTGATGACTGTTAATTCTGCTTCATGTGATGACTGTTATTTCTGCTTCATGTGATGACTGTTAATTCTGCTTCACGTGATGACTGTTAATTCTGCTTCACGTGATGACTGTTAATTCTGCTTCACTTGATGACTGTTAATTCTGCTTCACGTGATGACTGTTAATTCTGCTTCACTTGATGACTGTTAATTCTACTTTATGTGATAACTGTTAATTCTACTTCATGTGATGACTGTTAATTCTGCTTTATGTGATGACTGTTAATTCTGCTTCATGTGATGACTGTTAATTCTGCTTTATGTGATGACTGTTAATTCTGCTTCACTTGATGACTGTTAATTCTACTTTATGTGATGACTGTTAATTCTACTTTATGTGATGACTGTTAATTCTGCTTTATGTGATGACTGTTAATTCTACTTCATGTGATGACTGTTAATTCTACTTCATGTGATGACTGTTAATTCTGCTTTATGTGATGACTGTTAATTCTGCTTTATGTGATGACTGTTAATTCTGCTTTATGTGATAACTGTTAATTCTACTTCATGTGATGACTGTTAATTCTGCTTTATGTGATGACTGTTAATTCTGCTTTATGTGATGACTGTTAATTCTGCTTTATGTGATGACTGTTAATTCTACTTCATGTGATGACTTGTTATTCTGCTTTATGTGATGACTGTTAATTCTGCTTTATGTGATAACTGTTAATTCTACTTCATGTGATGACTGTTAATTCTGCTTTATGTGATGACTGTTAATTCTGCTTTATGTGATGACTGTTAATTCTACTTCATGTGATCACTGTTAATTCTGCTTCACGTGATGACTGTTAATTCTACTTCATGTGATCACTGTTAATTCTACTTCATGTGATCACTGTTAATTCTACTCCATGTGATGACTGTTAATTCTACTTCATGTGATGACTGTTAATTCTACTTCATGTGATGACTGTTAATTCTGCTTCATGTGATGACTGTTAATTCTGCTTCATGTGATGACTGTTAATTCTGCTTCACGTGATGACTGTTAATTCTGCTTCACTTGATGACTGTTAATTCTGCTTCATGTGATAACTGTTAATTCTGCTTCATGTGATGACTGTTGATTCTGCTTCATGTGATGACTGTTGATTCTGCTTCATGTGATGACTGTTGATTCTACTTCATGTGATGACTGTTAATTCTACTTCACATTTCTAATTAACCAGGTGGCAATCAAGCATCCAGCTGCAGTAACCGCCTGCAACCTTGACCTAGAAAACCTGATTACAGACGTCAACCGCAGCATTGCCACACTGGCCATCACAACCTTGCTGAAGACTGGCAACGAAAGCAGTGTAGATCGTCTCATGAAGCAGATCTCAACTTTCATGTCCGAGATTTCTGATGAGTTCAAGATTGTGGTGGTTCAGGCCATCCGCTCTCTGTGCTCCAAGTTTCCCCGGAAACACAATGTGCTGATGACTTTCCTCTCGCAGATGTTGAGGGACGAGGTTGGTAGCCATTTAAAGTTTTATTTGACAGATGTTATGGCTGTTCTTCTTCTACTTCTTTTGATCATATCCTTGATTAGTTTTTTTTTTGTTTCTATGTAGTTGAGTACGGTGGTACTCTCTGGGCCAGAATTCACTTCTTAATGGGCGGTACAAGGGACAGTCTTGCATGACACATTTTTCTGTTAGTGTGCACAGCCCTCATGTGCACAGTTATAAGCATAGGCTTGTAAAATTATGCTCCCCCCCCCCCCCCCCCCCCCCCCCCCCCCCCCCCAAAAAAAACATGCATCATACTATGGAAGAGCATCTGTACTTGGAAACAGTTGACAGTACACAAGATAGAAAGCTACGGACGGATGTGATTACCAGGCTTGCTGTGGGGTTCCATGGCTCCATTTTGGGGAACAAAGAATAGACACCCCCCCCCCCCCAACAGGCATATTAGTAGAAGGTGGCTAATTAGGAATGTTGCCTAAGAGTCAGATTGCATCTGCCTGAGAGGCAAGAAACCAACATTCTGCATATAAGCCAGATCAGTAAATTGGATGTGCACGCAAAACTCAAGACCAAAGATCAGGAGTGAACAAACAACCAAAAGTTTGTGATGTTTTCAGTCGAGGAACGCTAAGAAAAAGATTACCAAAGCCCTACATCATTTGTCTCCCTGCAGGAGTGTAGTATGTAGGATTAACATCTCATGTACGAGACTCAAACAGGAGCAAATCCTAGGACCTCCCTTTGGCCATGTTACACAGTTATTGTGAGGTGGCCTCTAGCTAAGAAGTAGTCCAGTGTGGTTGTGTGAAATGTTTCAGTCATTGCCACTTTTGTTGGTTTCTGACAGGGAGGCTTTGATTACAAGAAGGAAATTGTTGATTGCATCATTGCAACTATTGAGGAGAACGCAGAGGCCAAGGAGGCTGGTGAGTAAACACAGACAGTGTGTGTGTAGTTAGCAACATATGCTTGTGTTCATACTTGTTGTGTTGTGTGTAAGTTTCTGTGTATCACACATAGTAGGTAAATAAGTTCAAACTGTTCTTTCTGCGGGTAATACTTATTATATAATTATAATTCTATGTAAATCTATTGTCCTTCCTTGTGGATATGATCCACGAGTACATTTCCTATTGTTCTGTCATCTTTAAATCTGTTCTTCTTCTTCCTGGATCCTTTTGTCATAAAACTTGTATCAGGAGTCCGGTAGACTTTATGAAAGCTGTCATGCGGTTCCAGATCCTAAATCTGTTGAGTCTAGTTACATTGTGCAGCAATTATATCCAAGCACGTAGATACACATGAACATTTCTGTGGTCTTGTCTCCAGGCCTTGCTCACCTTTGTGAGTTCATCGAGGATTGTGAGCACACAGTCCTGGCAACAAAGATCCTCCACCTCTTGGGCCGGGAGGGTCCTCGGACACCCACGCCCTCCAAGTACATCAGGTTCATCTACAACAGGGTCATTCTGGAGAATGCTGCTGTCCGTGCAGGTCAGTTGTGGTTACGTCAGCCTTCGTTGTTGCTTCATGGGTAATTGTCCAGGGACATGATCTATGAATAAATGTGTCAGAAGAAGCTCATCGGAAGTCAGATTAAATCATATTTATACTTTAACTGTGGGGAAATAGAATCCTGTGTGTACTTAAGCTGTAAGGTCATGACTCCATAGCTCAGAGATTAATGATTGTGTTTCACAATCCTCAACAAACCATGGTTCATATTGTCTTTAGCAGGCGATTTAGGTCAGAAAATTATTCTTACAACTTTCTGGCATTGTAACACGAGTCATACTGACATTGTAACAAGAGTCGCACTGACATTGTAACAAAAGTCATACTGACATTGTAACAAGAGTCATACTGATATTGTAACAAAAGTCATATTGACATTGTAGCAAGAGTCATACTGACATTGTAACAAAAGTCACACTGACATTGTAACAAAAGTCATACTGACATTGTAACAAAAGTCATACTGACACTGTAACAAAAGTCATTCAGACATTGTAACAAAAGTCATACTGACATTGTAACAAAAGTCATACTGACATTGTAACAAAAGTCATACTGACATTGTAACAAGAGTCATACTGACATTGTAACAAGAGTCACGCTGACATTGTAACAAAAGTCATACTGACATTGTAACAAAAGTCATACTGACATTGTAACAAGAGTCATACTGACATTGTAACAAGAGTCATATTGATATTGTAACAAGAGTCATACTGATATTGTAACAAGAGTCATACGGATATTGTAACAAAAGTCATACTGACATTGTAACAAAAGTCACGCTGACATTGTAACAAGAGTCATACTGACATTGTAACAAGAGTCATACTGATATTGTAACAAAAGTTATACTGACATTGTAACAAAAGTCATACTAACATTGTAACAAGAGTCATACTGACATTGTAACAAAAGTCATGCTAACATTGTAACAAGAGTCACGCTGACATTGTAACAAAAGTCATACTGGCATTGTAACAAAAGTCATACTGACATTGTAACAAAGTCATACTGTAATTGTAACAAAAGTCATACTGTAATTGTAACAAAAGTCATACTGACATTGTAACAAAAGTCATACTGACATTGTAACAAGAGTCAGGCTGACATTGTAAGCGGAGTCACTCTGCCATTTTAACGAGTCACACTGGCATTGTTATTAAATTCACACTGGCATTGTTATTAAAGTCACACTGGTATTGTAACGAGAGTGACACTGGCATTGTAACAAAACTCACATTGAAAAGAGATTAGGACCTCACAGTGTAATATTTCCAAAGACAGCACACATCTACTGTAGCGAACCTCCTCTGTGGAGCTGACACACATTTTGTTGGTTGTAGTATGCATTGTGGCTCTGTAGCCTAGAGGTTAGTGAATCGGTTTAACAGTTTCATTATTTCTGAGTACTGTGGCTTACTGTCTATTGTGAATAGTTTTTTTTATTGGAAGAAATTGGGCCTTATCATGTAATATACTTAAAAACAGCAGTGAGAACACTGTAGCAAACCTACATTATGGAGATGGTAGAGAAAGATATTTAAAAAAATATTGTAATGTCTGTTTGTTTTTGTTTTAATGGCTCTCAGAAATACTTCCAGCTTATCGGCATTGGTCAGAAGGAAAAATGCTGTAAAAATATTTTTGTTTTAGTAATCCAGCGGCTTATGTTATCATTGCTGTTTTGTTCACCACTTTTTCAAATGGGAGAGAGAGAGGGACATTTCATTTGATTTTCTATGGCCCAGGAACAGAGAGAGTATGGAGGGTGACTCCAGTGCAGTGAAGTTGAAACTTCGACTAAGACTAGGATTGTTGTTTCTTTAACTGAAACGCTTCTGTTTTTCTTCAATATCAGCTGCCGTCAGTGCTATTGCCAAGTTTGGAGCTCACTGTGATGACCTGCTCAACAGTTGTGTTGTGCTGTTGGAACGGTAGGCCAGATTTTCAGAACCCTACGTTATTGCAATCTCAGCATATGTTTTCATTGTTTTATACTGCAAGTTGAGATTTGTCTTATTCTATGTATAAACAGCTCTTTGATACCTCGAACTGGCTAACTGATGCAGATGGACTTTTGTGGGGTGACTATCATTCTAATGTTGAAATACAGTTGCTACAGAAGTCACTTCCATATGAACCAGTACATTGATTTAGCACTGGCTTCTTATGCTTTTCGTAACTTCTTAATTAGGAAAACAAAATAGGAGGATGTCTTGTGAAAATTCTTCCCAAAATCCTTAATGAACAAACAAACAGGTTAAAATAAATTTTTGTTAAATGCTGTTTAAAAAATTGTTTATACATGTATGTAAAGAAATATAAAAGAAATAATCAGTAAACTCATTTAACAGAGCAAAGCATTAAATAGTCCCCAGGGCCTCAAAATATGTATCAGGTGCATAAGTCCGTGACTTCTGTTAGTGAGACTGTGGAGGCAATTTGACATCAGCATGGCTTTAAAAAAGCCATATGGTTCATTAGAATCCTCTGCCCTACCCACATGCTGTTTTTAGTAAATATATTCATATCTTTGCCTCCTAATTGCTGCGCAGATGCGAACAGAACAAATGACATTAAACTGCACTTCTCGTAAACAGGTCACTGTGGCCTTTACAGGAATGTGGCAGCAGTGGAATGGCAGGGTTCAGGGCTGCCTGGGGCCACAGGGTTGTTAGGATACAGCAATAAAGGACATTTTTTATGCCTGTGGTATGTAGGGAATAAGATGCTAGACTCATATTTTTATAGGCCAGTTCACACTTGATGAACATACGGGCCATCTTTACTTTCCCCTACATTGCCTGATATCTATTTATGTATGTTAGGCTGGATCAGTGGGAGCCAAGGTTAGTTTTGGAGGGGGAAAAAACAACAGACTCAATGTGGATTTGATACCTAGTCATTTTCACTGTCAGGTGAGCAGCAAGCCACTGCACTACCACGGCTCCTTCTTTGTAAGGTGTTATAGTCAAAACCTAGATTTCCAACAGAATCTATGTACAAATAATGTTAAAATGTGAAGACATGATTGGAGTTTGTAGCTCTAGAGATGAGACTGGAGCATGTAGCTCTGGAGATAAGATTGAAGCATTAGCTCTGGAGATAATATTGGAGCATGTGGCTCTAGAGATTAGATTGAAGCATTAGCTATGGAGATAATATTGGAGCATGTGGCTCTAGAGATAAGATTGAAGCACGTGGCTCTAAAGATTAGAGCTTGTAGCTCTAGAAAAAAGATAGGAGCATGTAGTTCTAGAGACAAGATTGAAGCATGTAACTGGAGAGTATTGGAGCTTGTAGCTTTAGAGACACATTTGGAGCTTGTAGCTCTAGAAATAAGATTGGAGCATGTAGTTCTAGAGACAAGATTGGAGCATGTAACTGGAGAGTATTGGAGCTTGTAGCTTTAGAGACACAATTGGAGCTTGTAGCTCTAAAGATTAGATTAGAGCATGTAGTTCTAGAGACAAGACTGGAGCATGTAGTTCTAGAGACAGCATTGGAGCATGCTGTTCTAGAGACCAGATTAGAGTTGTAACTCTAGAGGCAAGATTGGGGTATGTAGTTCCAGAAATAAGAATTCATCTTGTAGCTCTATGTCCTAACTCTTTTCAGCTGCCAGCTGGATTCTGATGATGAAGTGAGAGACAGGGCAACTTTCTTTGTCAATGTGCTCAAGCAACAGCAGAAGGCTCTCAGCTCTGCCTACATCCTCAATGGTAAGTTCTGCTTTTATCCTCAATGGTAAGTTCTGCCTGCATCTTCAATGGTAAGTTCTGCTTTTATCCTCAATGGTAAGTTCTGCTTTAAATTTCATTCTGTGGTTTTTAATTATGTATTTGTACATCCAACTAGTTTTACCTTCCGTTATTTGCTGATTTTAGTTATCAAGTGATTTGCCCATTTAGAGCGAATGACGTGTGATGCCATATCATACAAGGAATACTCAAAAAGAGAAGGTAGAGCATGAGGTAGACCACAAATACATGGAAAGATAACATCAGAGAAACTCTACAACAGCACAATGTGTCTAAAGTCGAGGCTGCCAGAAAATCATGAAGCAGAGCCTTATATCTCCCTCAGCATCTGAAGAGGTAAAAAGAGGAATGAAGAAGAAATCTCTGAAAATTTGCATTAAATCATCCCTTCCAGTTTAGTTTGATCTGCAATTATGTGTTTTTTTAAATGTGTCTGTATGTTAGGACTACAAGTTTCTGTTGTTGGACTGGAGCGAGCCTTGCATCAGTACACCCTGGAGCCATCTGAGACTCCGTTTGACATGAAGTCAGTTCCCCTGGCCACGCAGCCAATCACAGAACAAAGAGGTAGGATATTCTTAGCCACTGCTGTGTATAGATTCTGTGTGGTGGGTTGGATTGACCTGACCCACACAAGACTTGAGGTGACGCCTGGCTGGAGTAGCCATTACAAGTGCCCTAATCGTAACTTCTCTAGAGATTGAACCTGGTATCTGAAATCTGCTTTATGGGGCCTGCCATCTATATTAAGATGTTTTATTTAAATCTCATGGCTATGCTTCTTCAGGTAGCAGCCTGGAGAGGACAGATCAGTTGCTCGATTGGTGGGTACCAGTAAACTGTACGAGTATAAAAACAGTCATCATTGCCACCTGCAGTACTCCGAGAATGAGAAAGGATTACAGAAAAAAGTTTGAAAGGGATGTAACAGAACAACATAAGGATCTCCTTAAATAAAATTAACTACATGACTAGTAATGACAGAAACATGTAAATATTTTGAATGGGCACTCGTTACAAATGTGTGTTGTTTAGCCATGATTTAGATGTACAACCTAGCATCTGCCTGCTGCCTTAAATATATGTCCCTTTGAGGTATCTCAGCAAGTCAAGATATTCTTCTTCTGCCAATTTTTCCCCAGTGAAGATAGGCCTTTAACCATCTCATGCCAAGATCTTTACCTTCAACCATCTCATGGCAAGATCTTCACTAAACAAAATCTTTACCTTCAGCCAGTCATGGCAAGACCTTTACCTTCAAACAACTCATGCCAAGATCTTTACCTTTAACCATCTCATGCCAAGATCATTACCTTTAACCATCTCATGCCAAGATTTTTACCTTTAACCATCTCATGGCAAGACCTTTACCTTCAGCGAACAAAATCTTTACATTCAGCCAGTCATGCCAAGACCTTTACCTTCAACCAACTCATGCCAAGATCTTTACCTTGAACTATCTCATACCAAGATCTTTACCTTCAACTATCTCATACCAAGATCTTTACCTTGAACTATCTCATGCCAAGATCTTTACCTTCAGCTACCTCATGCCAAGATCTTTACTTTCAATTATTTATTAGATTTAGCAAGTCAAAATTTCTGCAGCATGTGCTAGCCAGTCCCAGGCATCCATTCTCAAACAGCGTTTATAGTATGAATGGCAGATTACAGAGGTCTGGTTGTTCCAGTGATGAGAAGGCTGTATTCTCATGCAGGAGACCCGGGGTTGATCTTCGGTGTGAGATGGAGATTTTTTCTGGAGACTTAAAGATATCTCAGTAACAGTTGCAAAGACTAAATTCATGAATTGCTATAAAATGTTAGTAAACACTTATTTAACTCCTTCAATACTAGACCGCGCGTGATGTCTTCATTAGTTACTCTATTTATTACTTACCCTCACCAGTTTTGCTCCAAACGGATGTTGAATTTATTCGCTTGTAATTCTTTTTCATAGATTTATCTGTTGATATTGTGGTTGAATTGTTATATTGTGGCCATTCTGTTCCACTTGCTAAATTAACTCTTATTTTTGAAGACATGAATAGTTTTTATAGTTTTTAAGAAATAGGTGTCTGGGCCCTTTAGAGTTAGGAAAAAAAAGGATGGCCATATGGCACATCCTGAGGAGAAACTGATAGAGAATTTCCAAGCAGGTACCTCTTCTTCTTCTTCTTCTTCTTCGCGTTCACCAGCTGTACACTCTGGCAGAAAGTTCTTGTTGCTCGTCCACTACTGAACTGCAGTCCTGCTCCAGAACCTAAGTGTTGCATGTGCATCAGTTTTACAGATCTAATTCTCTTGAATACAGACTGTTGGTTCCTTGCCTCTCCAGCAGATGCACTCCGACTTTAAAGAAACTCCCCAATTAGTCAACTCTTACAACATGCTTTTGGGGAGGCAGTGGGTCTATTCTTGTTTTCCCCACAATGGGGCCCTGGAACCCACACGGGGGCAAGCAGGTACTAAAATGGGAAGTAAGTATGTTGAGGAAACGAGAACATTCAAGAGAAACTGTGCCATGAAATTTCAGAAATGCAGGATTGGATTCCATCTATTATGGTGCGAAGGATATAACAGTGGAAGAATTGACTGTGACTTGCATTTGACATACACATGTCACAGGTGGATGGTTAAGGCTAAATATGAAACACTTTGTTCAGTTCTAGGAATATAAGCTGACCTGAGATGCTTCTGTTGTGGTTAACAACAATTTCATGCTTTATCAACTCATTTATACAGGGAAAGAATAATTTGAAATTTTACGGCTAAACGTTTTTCTGTTTTCTTTGTAATTTTAGTTCGTGATGTACCTGGCGAACTTCCCAGCTCGAAACCTGCCCAGGACAAGGTGGCCGCCACTAGGCAGGATGTTTACCAGGAGCAGCTGGCTCAGGTAAGTGGCTGGGACAGACACCTGGTGTTGGGGAAACAGCTCTTTGCTCTGTTGGGTTAATGTAGAAAGACACTGTTTGGTGCTGTTTGCTCTGTTGAGTTAATGTAGAAAGACACTGTTTGGTGCTGTTTGCTCTGTTGGGTTAGATGTAGAAAGACACTGTTTGGAGCTGTTTGCTGTGCTGGGTTAGATGTAGAAAGACACTGTTTGGAGCTGTTAGATGTAGAAAGACACTGTTTGGAGCTGTTAGATGTAGAAAGACACTGTTTGGAGCTGTTTGCTCTGTTGAGTTAATGTAGAAAGACACTGTTTGGTGCTGTTTGCTCTGTTGAGTTAATGTAGAAAGACACTGTTTGGAGCTGTTTGCTCTGTTGAGTTAATGTAGAAAGACACTGTTTGGTGCTGTTTGCTCTGTTGAGTTAATGTAGAAAGACACTGTTTGGAGCTGTTTGCTGTGTTGGGTTAGATGTAGAAAGACACTGTTTGGAGCTGTTTGCTGTGTTGGGTTAGATGTAGAAAGACACTGTTTGGAGCTGTTAGATGTAGAAAGACACTGTTTGGAGCTGTTAGATGTAGAAAGACACTGTTTGGAGCTGTTAGATGTAGAAAGACACTGTTTGGAGCTGTTTGCTGTGTTGGGTTAGATGTAGAAAGTCACTGTTTGGGAGCTGTTTGCTGTGTTGGGTTAGATGTAGAAAGACACTGTTTGGAGCTGTTTGCTGTGTTGGGTTAGATGTAGAAAGACACTGTTTGGAGCTGTTAGATGTAGAAAGACACTGTTTGGAGCTGTTAGATGTAGAAAGACACTGTTTGGAGCTGTTAGATGTAGAAAGACACTGTTTGGGAGCTGTTTGCTGTGTTGGGTTAGATGTAGAAAGTCACTGTTTGGGAGCTGTTTGCTGTGTTGGGTTAGATGTAGAAAGTCACTGTTTGGGAGCTGTTTGCTGTGTTGGGTTAGATGTAGAAAGACACTGTTTGGAGCTGTTTGCTGTGTTGGGTTAGATGTAGAAAGTCACTGTTTGGGAGCTGTTTGCTGTGTTGGGTTAGATGTAGAAAGACACTGTTTGGAGCTGTTTGCTGGGTTGGGTTAGATGTAGAAAGACACTGTTTAGAGCTGTTAGATGTAGAAAGTCACTGTTAGATGTAGAAAGTCACTGTTTAGAGCTGTTAGATGTAGAAAGACACTGTTTAGAGCTGTTAGATGTAGAAAGACACTGTTTAGAGCTGTTAGATGTAGAAAGACACTGTTTAGAGCTGTTAGATGTAGAAAGTCACTGTTTAGAGCTGTTAGATGTAGAAAGACACTGTTTAGAGCTGTTAGATGTAGAAAGACACTGTTTAGAGCTGTTAGATGTAGAAAGACACTGTTTAGAGCTGTTAGATGTAGAAAGTCACTGTTTGAAATAGACCCATAGCCACTTAACAAGCATGTCATTACAGGTTACTGATTAAGAATATACTGAAATCGGATGTTTCGGGCTGAAAGATGTAGATTTAGCATTTTAACCCCTTTGCCCTGGAACAAAACCAAAAGTAGGTCATGACCCCATTAGTAGTCCAGAAAAAAATTGGAAGGGAAAAAAAACCATTTTTCACAGGTCGCTAATAAATTCATTAAAAATGTATTTATGACAGTTTTGTGGAAATTTTTTGTCCCAGAAGCATGTAAAGATGTATGAAATGATTCATCAGTAAACACTGACGAGACAAGCATTTAATGGAATACATCCCCAGGGTTTCAAAGACCCACATTTGCCAGGTGACTCATGCCATAACCCCATGCCCTCTATCACTGAGGCTTATGGGAAAATATGTTATTTTGGCTCTAAAAAAAACATTTAGCTGCGGGAAAAAATCTTTAAAGCTATTATAAGTTGATGTATTATTATAATAATCTCCTAAACATTTGCTTAGGCGCAGATTCAGCCAATAGCATTAAGTATGCCACTCATAAACAGGTCACTATAGGCAATTCAGAAAGTGACATTTATAGGGAATTGGACCAACCGGAAGTGTTGGTTTTGAGCTTCTTGAGGCGAAAGAGTTAAAGGAGAATGCAGAAAAGAAGCACATCCATCTACAGCCACTGTTACCTTATATATGTATAGTGTGCGTATGCACGTACGCACACACATGCACCCAGGCTCACTGGTGAATAATTCAACCTGTACAAGTACTAATGGGTGTGATTACAGGTGCCTGAACTTGCCAATCTTGGACCTCTGTTTAAATCCTCCAGCCCGGTGGAGGTGACAGAGTCAGAGACTGAATACTATGTCCAGTGTATCAAGCACACGTTCAGCAACTACATTGTGTTCCAGGTAAGTGAGTGAGTGGATGAGAGAGAAAGAGAGATAGCATCCTTTCTTTTCAGTTACCTATCTATGTATGTCAAAGAGAAGCCAGTGGCCAGGTGGCTAGAAGTCAATCTGTTGAATCCTGAGATAGTTATGAACGTCTTGACAAGCAGAGCTCTCTTATGTCAGTCTAAGATGAAATAAAACGGGAACAGCCTTGATACTTTGGCCTTATCATGGGTTGTTGGAAGCCTAAAAGAAGTTCACCTCCTGGCCTAAAGGTCTAGGGTTTAAATGTGCATTGAGGCAGATTTTTTCTTCAGAATTGGCCCTGCCCTTCAAGTCGACCCAGTCTAAAAATGGGTGCCAGGTAATATCCTGGAAAATAAAGGTGGCCGACTTGAGATCCTAGAGATATTACATATACACAGGTGGCTGAGTGACATATGTTTTAGTTAAGGAGTCAGTAGAGTAAATGCACAGAAGTGACTGAGTGATGTGTTTCTTAGTTAAGGAGTCAGTAGAGTAAATGTACACAAGTGATTGAGTGATGTGTTTCTTGGTTAAGGAGTCAGTAGAGTAAATGCACACAAGTGATTGAATGATGTGTTTCTTAGTTAAGGAGTCAGTAGAGTAAATGCACACAAGTGATTGAATGATGTGTTTCTTAGTTAAGGAGTCAGTAGAGTAAATGCACACAAGTGATTGAGTTATGTGTTTCTTAGTTAAGGAGTCAGTAGAGTAAATGTACACAAGTGATTGAGTTATGTGTTTCTTAGTTAAGGAGTCAGTAGAGTAAATGTACACAAGTGATTGAGTGATGTGTTTCTTGGTTAAGGAGTCAGTAGAGTAAATGTACACAAGTGATTGAGTGATGTGTTTCTTGGTTAAGGAGTCAGTAGAGTAAATGCACACAAGTGACTGAATGATGTGTTTCTTAGTTAAGGAGTCAGTAGAGTAAATGCACACAAGTAATTGAATGATGTGTTTCTTAGTTAAGGAGTCAGTAGAGTAAATGCACACAAGTGATTGAGTTATGTGTTTCTTAGTTAAGGAGTCAGTAGAGTAAATGTACACAAGTGATTTGAGTTATGTGTTTCTTAGTTAAGGAGTCGGTAGAGTAAATGTACACAAGTGATTGAGTGATGTGTTTCTTGGTTAAGGAGTCAGTAGAGTAAATGTACACAAGTGATTGAGTGATGTGTTTCTTAGTTAAGAAGTCAGTAGAGTAAATGTACACAAGTGATTGAGTGATGTGTTTCTTAGTTAAGGAGTCAGTAGAGTAAATGTACACAAGTGATTGAGTGATGTGTTTCTTAGTTAAGGAGTCAGTAGAGTAAATGTACACAAGTGATTGAGTGATGTGTTTCTTAGTTAAGGAGTCAGTAGAGTAAATGTACACAAGTGATTGAGTGATGTGTTTCTTAGTTAAGGAGTCAGTAGAGTAAATGTACACAAGTGATTGAGTGATGTGTTTCTTAGTTAAGGAGTCAGTAGAGTAAATGTACACAAGTGATTGAGTGATGTGTTTCTTGGTTAAGGAGTCAGTAGAGTAAATGCACACAAGTGATTGAATGATGTGTTTCTTAGTTAAGGAGTCAGTAGAGTAAATGCACACAAGTGATTTAGTGATGTGTTTCTTAGTTAAGGAGTCAGTAGAGTAAATGTACACAAGTGATTTAGTGATGTGTTTCTTGGTTAAGGAGTCAGTAGAGTAAATGTACACAAGTGATTGAATGATGTGTTTCTTAGTTAAGGAGTCAGTAGAGTAAATGCACACAAGTGATTGAATGATGTGTTTCTTAGTTAAGGAGTCAGTAGAGTAAATGCACACAAGTGATTGAGTGATGTGTTTCTTAGTTAAGGAGTCAGTAGAGTAAATGTACACAAGTGATTGAATGATGTGTTTCTTAGTTAAGGAGTCAGTAGAGTAAATGCACAGAAGTGATTGAATGATGTGTTTCTTAGTTAAGGAGTCAGTAGAGTAAATGCACACAAGTGATTGAATGATGTGTTTCTTAGTTAAGGAGTCAGTAGAGTAAATGCACAGAAGTGATTGAATGATGTGTTTCTTGGTTAAGGAGTCAGTAGAGTAAATGCACACAAGTGATTGAGTGATGTGTTTCTTAGTTAAGGAGTCAGTAGAGTAAATGTACACAAGTGATTTAGTGATGTGTTTCTTGGTTAAGGAGTCAGTAGAGTAAATGTACACAAGTGATTGAGTGATGTGTTTCTTGGTTAAGGAGTCAGTAGAGTAAATGTACACAAGTGATTGAGTGATGTGTTTCTTAGTTAAGGAGTCAGTAGAGTAAATGTACACAAGTGACTGAGTGATGTGTTTCTTAGTTAAGGAGTCAGTAGAGTAAATGTACACAAGTGATTAAGTGATGTATGTCCTAGTTAAGAAGTCTAGAGTAAATGTACACACGTGATTGAATGATGAATGTCTTAGTTAAGAAGTCTAGAGTAAATGTACACACGTGATTGAATGATGAATGTCTTAGTCAAGAAGTCAGTAGAGTAAATGTACACAAGTGATTAAGTGATGTGTTTCTTAGTTAAGGAGTCGGTAGAGTAAATGTACACAAGTGATTGAGTGATGTGTTTCTTAGTTAAGAAGTCTAGAGTAAATGTACACAAGTGATTAAGTGATGTGTTTCTTAGTTAAGGAGTCGGTAGAGTAAATGTACACAAGTGATTGAGTGATGTGTTTCTTAGTTAAGAAGTCTAGAGTAAATGTACACAAGTGATTGAATGATGAATGTCTTAGTTAAGAAGTCAATAGAGTAAATGTACACAAGTGATTGAATGATGAATGTCTTAGTTAAGAAGTCAATAGAGTAAATGCACACTCCTTAATCACAACTGATTAAGTGATGTTTATCTTAGTTAAGGAAGATCCTAAGTTTTGTTTGATTGCTTGAGCCAAGATCAATTTGGAAAAATGTCTGCCTGAGCCTGGCAAGTGAGTGTTTAGCCAGTATTCTATCGTGACAGCTGATACTGTGACATAATTTCTAATGCAGCTATCTCTGTGTGGTTCTATGTAGGATTATTGCAACTAACGTAGAAATGTGTGTGTTTCTAGTTTGACTGCACAAACACTCTGAATGATCAGCTTCTGGAGAAAGTCACTGTGGAAATGGAGCCAGCTGAAGGCTTCGAGGTGACCAAGTATGTGCCTTGTGCTAGTCTGCCCTACAACAAGCCAGGCACCACCTACACACTGGTCAAGCTGCCCAGTGAACCTACCCAGGGTCAGTATACTATCATCATCATCCTTATACCATAGGTCCTTCTCTTAGCATAATAAAAACAAATTATAAATATTGACTGCAGCTCAATGGCTTAGAGGTTATAATTTCATAATTGTCTATTACTAGGATTCGTGCCCTGCAGTGGACAGTTAAATGTTCTTATGCATTTCGGACAATGGTACGAGAGTTACACCGCAGAAGAGATATGAGCCTCACCACATAATGTTCCCACCAAAGACAGTAGTGGGGCACGGTAGCCAACCTTCGTCATAGAGACACCACATATGTTATAAATATTGATTAACACTGTTTGAAGAGAAGCAGAACATTTCTTTGCTTAGCTTGGTAGTGAAAGCAAATATTGAAGCTTTATCATCCACTGGCTTCTGTTTCTTATTCATAATTTGTGCACTTATTTTCAGTTTTTCAGGAGTGTTCTGATTTTGTTTGTCTTTCAGTGACCGGCACATTTGCTTGTACTCTGAAGTTTGTGGTGAAAGACTGCGATCCTCAGACAGGAGAACCAGATGAAGAAGGGTACAGTGATGAGTATGTGGTGAGTACAGTGATGAGTATGTGGTAAGTACAATGATGAGTATGTGGTGAGTACAGTGATGAGTATGTGGTAAGTACAATGATGAGTATGTGGTGAGTACAGTGATGAGTATGTGGTGAGTATGTGATGAGTATGTGGTGAGTACAATGATGAGTATGTGGTGAGTACAGTGATGAGTATGTGGTAAGTACAATGATGAGTATGTGGTGAGTACAGTGATGAGTATGTGGTGAGTACAGTGATGAGTATGTGGTGAGTACAGTGATGAGTATGTGGTGAGTATGTGATGAGTATGTGGTGAGTACAGTGATGAGTATGTGGTGAGTACAGTGATGAGTATGTGATGAGTATGTGGTGAGTATGTGATGAGTATGTGGTGAGTATGTGATGAGTATGTGATGAGTATGTGGTAAGTACAGTGATGAGTATGTGGTGAGTATGTGATGAGTATGTGGTGAGTATGTGGTAAGTACAATGATGAGTATGTGGTAAGTACAGTGATGAGTATGGGGTGAGTATGTGATGAGTATGTGGTGAGTATGTGGTAAGTACAATGATGAGTATGTGGTAAGTACAGTGATGAGTATGTGATGAGTATGTGGTAAGTACAATGATGAGTATGTGGTAAGTACAGTGATGAGTATGTGGTGAGTATGTGATGAGTATGTGGTGAGTATGTGGTAAGTACAATGATGAGTATGTGGTAAGTACAGTGATGAGTATGTGATGAGTATGTGGTGAGTATGTGGTAAGTACAATGATGAGTATGTGGTAAGTACAGTGATGAGTATGTGGTAAGTATGTGATGAGTATGTGGTGAGTATGTGATGAGTATGTGGTGAGTATGTGATGAGTATGTGGTAAGTACAGTGATGAGTATGTGGTGAGTACAGTGATGAGTATGTGGTGAGTATGTGGTGAGTACAGTGATGAGTATGTGGTGAGTACAGTGATGATTACAGTGATGAGTATGTGTTGAGTACAGTGATGAGTATGTGGTGAGTACAATGATGAGTATGTGGTGAGTACAATGATGAGTATGTGGTGAGTACAGTGATGAGTATGTGGTGAGTACAGTGATGAGTATGTGATGAGTATGTGGTAAGTACTTTTTCATTTAATGTTCCATACTTTGTCATCAAATATAGAATTATAATTAAGATCTGGATGCATTTTTGTTGTTGTTTGTTGTTGCTTTGTGTTAGGCCCAAACTGTAGTCACTTAAGCAACATCTAACAGGCTGAAAGGAGTTAAAGGTTGTCTGGGATTAGAGGAGTTGTTAAAGCTTTCCTAGATAGGAGTTAAAGCTGTCCTAGATAGGAGTTACAGTTAAAGCTGTCCTAGATAGGAGTTAAAGGTAAAGCTGTCTTGGATAGGAGTTAAAGTTAAAGCTGTCTTAGATAAATTTACAATTTTTGTGTGTGCATAGAATTTAAATTTAAAGCTATTTTGGATAGGAGCTATAGTTAAAATTGTTTTACAATGGTGTTAAAACTTTCTTAAATAGAAGTTAAAAGTTCAAATTGTCTTAAGATAGGAGTTAAAATTTTTAGATGGGAGTTAAAAATTAAAAATATCTTAGTATTTAGAGTTATCTTAGATGGGAGTTAAAATTAAAACTCTTAGATAGGAGTTAAAAAAAAGCTGTCTTAAATGAGAATTAAAATGTCTTAGATGGGAGTTGAAATTACAAATGTCTTAGATGGGAGTTGAAATTAAAAGTGTCTTAGATGGGAGTTGAAATTAAAAGTGTCTTAGATGGGAGTTGAAATTCAAAGTGTCTTAGATGGGAGTTGAAATTCAAAGTGTCTTAGATGGGAGTTGAAATTCAAAGTGTCTTAGATGGGAGAGGAATTTTAAAATGACTTAGATGGGGGCTAAAGTAAAAACTGTCTTAGACAGGGCTTAAAGCTTACACTGTCTTAGACAAGAGTTAAAGTTTAAACTTTCTTAGATAGGAGTAAAAGTAACATCTGAGATAGGAGAAGTTAAAGTTAAAACTGTCATGTGTAAAAGTTAAAACTGTCAGGTATAGGAGAAATTAATGTTGAAATTATCAAGTACAAGGGAAGTTAAAGTTAAAACTGTCAGGTATAGAAGTTCAATTTAAAACTATCAGGTATAGAAGAAATTAAAATTATAATGTACAGGAGGGGTTAAAGTTGAAACTTTTAAGTATAGAAGACATTAAAGTTAAAATTGTCTTAAGGTAGGAGAAGTTCAAAAGTTTAAACTTTCAAGACAGGGGAAGTTAAAGTTTAAACTGTCTATAATTGGAGTATAAGTAACAACTATCTGAGTTGAAACTGTCCGAGATAGGATGAAATAAAGTTCAAACTTGCAGGTATAGGAGGGGTTAAAGTGAAAACTGAGATAGGAGGAATTAAAGAAAAACTGTCAGACATAGTAGGGGTTAAAGTTAAAACTGTCTGAGATAGGAGGAGTTAAACTTATAACTGTCAAGATAGGAGGAGTTAAAGTTAAAACTGTCAGAAGAAGTTACAATTGTAACTGTCAGGTACAGGAAAGGTTAAAGTTAAAACTGTTGAGATAGGAGGGATTCAAGTTAAAACTGTCAGGTATAGGAGGGGTTAAAGTTAAAATTGTGAGGTATAGGAGGGGTTAAAACTAAAACTATCAGAGAGAGGGGGAGTTGAAGTGAAAACTGTGAGAAATAATAATTAAAGAGGCAGCCTGAATATAGTGGAGTAAAGTTAGGGACACAGGGATTTAAAAGAGCATCAGTGACAATGGGTTAATGTAACAGCTGACGAGGGTATGAGTACAGTGAAGTTACACCTGTTTTTTTCCCTTGTCAGCTGGAAGATGTTGAAGTCAATGTGGCCGACCATGTACAGAAGGTGATGAAGCCCAACTTTGCTGCCTCCTGGGAGGAAGTTGGCCCTGAGAACGAGCTCGAGGACACGTATGCTCTATCCAGCATGAGCACTATAGAAGGTCAGTATTCTGGAACTTGTTTTGTTTCCACAGTAAATCACTAGATAACCCTGTCTGATGTGTGTCCCACAGGAAATCACTAGTTAACCCTGTTTGTTGCGTGTCCCACAGGAAATCACTAGTTAACCCTGTTTGATGCGTGTCCCACAGGAAATCACTAGTTAACCCTGTCTGATGTGTGTCCCACAGGAAATCACTAGTTAACCCTGTTTGATGCGTGTCCCACAGGAAACCACTAGTTAACCCTGTTTGATGCGTGTCCCACAGGAAATCACTAGTTAACCCTGTTTGATGCGTGTCCCACAGGAAATCACTAGTTAACCCTGTTTGATGCGTGTCCCACAGGAAATCACTAGTTAACCCTGTCCGATGTGTGTCCCACAGGAAATCACTAGTTAACCCTGTCCGATGTGTGTCCTGCAGGAAATCACTAGTTAACCCTGTCTGATGTGTGTCCATCTTGGTGTGGTAGCCAGTTTTATTTTGAGTTCCAGTGACTACCAAGTGCTGGACAGGCCAAAGGATAGAAGCCAGATGAAGAGGGAGGCAAAACAGAACAAATACTTGTTGTGTAACAGCCCTCGTGGATGTGTACTGTTACCAACTCTGTCAGTACTAGTACTGTTACTTTAGAGTTTCTCTCTCTCTTTCTTTCTCTTTCTCTCTTTGTCTCTCGCTCTCTCTGTCTGTCTCTCTCTCTCTGTCTCTCTCTCTTTTTTTTCTCTCTCTCTTTGTCTCTTGCTCTCTCTCTCTCTCTCTGTCTCTGTCTGTCCGTAAAGCTTATGTGTTCCACTGTCCATGGCTTTACTTTATGTAATACCAACATTATGACACACATCGGCAAGACATCAGCAGTTCTTAAAGGCTTGAACAAAATACAGAACTCTGAATTGTCAAGTTTTAGAACCAGATAACATATTTTCTATTGTCATGTTATTGCATTGTTAACATATGACCATAAAAGTGTGGGGAACCACTAAAGACATGCAACAAAAGTTAAATGCACTCAGAAACAGTTGCCTGCAGAAAATGATGAACATAAACTGGGATGAATTCAAGAGGGTGAAGAAATAAGAGACATGTCGGTGCAACCACTAGTATCAACAGTTGTAAGACAGAGAAGATGACGCTATACTGGACACATACTACTGAGAAGAAACGAGTAGAGAATCAACAGACAGGCACTGAAATAGGAAATAGAGGGACTGGGAAAATAAGGACATCCAAGAAAAAATCCTTTGGTGAGCGTTGATGAGAGAAGCCACAGGTGCTGGACTGGGTTCCATCTATGGTATGCAAGTGATTGCACAGGTTATCACAGAATGGAGGAAAAGACTGTAAGTCATGTGAGACATAGAATGGCACAAGAGGATAGTGAATAAGATCATAATGTACCCTGTTCTTAGGCATGCGAAAAATCCTAATTCCCCATCTACATGGTGACCAGTTTTGGATCAGGTCTGTGTTCTTGTCTCACTTATTTCTCGTCTCACTTATACTGTGTAGCTAAGCCAGTTAGGCACTTTGCTGTTTATGATTATTTCTTGGTCTTCCTCTTGTCTTGTCATGTTTGTCAGATGTCAGTCAGTTTTGATTTCTCCTTCTACCGTGCTCAAAATATTTTGATTTAATATAATTCCATTTGTCGTATTCACAGAGGCCATCAAAAACATAATCCAGTACATGGGCCTGCAGCCATGCGAGCGTTCAGACAAGGTGGGCGAAGGCAAGAGCTCTCACACACTTTACCTGGCCGGGGTGTTTCGAGGAGGACATGACGCCTTGGTGAGAGCCAAACTGGCCTTGGATACGTCAGGGGTAACCATGCAGCTGACAGTGAGGTCAACAGATCCGAGTGTATCCGAGATCCTGGCCACTGCTGTGGCTTAGTTATCACGAATTGGCTTAGATTTATTCTAGGGTTCTTATTTAGCATCATTATTGTGTAGTTTGTTGTTTATCCTTTGTCCCATGTGGTCTCCTGCAGCTCTTTGCATTTGAAAAATAAAAGTTGTGTGCCACCGGTGTCTTTGGAAATTTGCTGTGCGGCCTCCGAGGCCCTCGGGGGGGAGGGGGGGGGGGTGTTAGGCCCACTCCCTTCCTATCAAGAATGCTGTAAAAGGTGACTAACTCAGGATTTTTCCTCCTCTTAGAGTGCCTGAGAGGTGAAAACCAATAGGCTGCATACAAAAAAAGCAGATCTGTAAAACAGACCTGCACACAACATTCAAGTTCTGGAAGAAGACTAATGTCCAGAAGTGGATGAACAACCAGAACTTTCCATTGGAGTTTACAGCCGGTCGACACTAAGAAGATGATGAGAATAATCTCTAGTGAGGCCACAATCTCTTTCAGGCTCCTTGCCTACCCTCCCAACATTTGGTTTCATATGTCTCAGATCGTTTGTCCTGAAGAGATTTGTTTCTGTCTGTCTGCTACCAGAGTATTAACTCCAAAGAAACTGTTGCAGAACTCAGTGTTCCATTGGGGTCTGCAAAACCAACACTTTAGCAACACACACTTGCAGTGGTATAATGCAGGCATGATGGGGAGAACTCTCCGGGGGACCAAAGATATGGTTCTTCTTATCAGAAATTCCTCTTATCCAGATAGGACAACGCAAGAAAAATTGCAAAGCATAAATTGTTTTTCTAAACAGAAGTTTGCCACATCTGAGATTGCCTGAAACGATCACATTGCATGATGATTCTAGAAGCCAGACTGAGAACTAAGTCTGAGAAATAATCCGTGGAGAAATGTCCCAAGATCCTGACCAGTGAAGTCCTGATCTGCGATCTGGGTTAATCTCCTGGATCGGACATTCCTGGTGTGCTCTGAATACAACATGTTTCTTTGAGGCCTATATATTTGAATTTATCGTTGTTGATTACTGTTATTATGATTGATGATTTTATTATTGGTCTCAGTCAGGGATGGGCAACTTTTTTTTTTTAATCTGCAGACCAAATTTATAATAATTAAAATGGCCGTAGGCCATATTTAAAAATGCTATTATAACCATAACACCCAGGTTTCATTGCAAAATGATATCTGTGTGGGATAATTTAGGATCATAATCCCTCGCTATGCCTCTGGCCAGACAGGCTCACCCACTGAACTGAAGCTCTTCTATATATTCCTAAATTTGTCTTTTCAAGCTGGTTATTTGCAGAAATTGTATAACAGGGAAAGTTGGGGAGGAAGGGTAAGGCAGATTATTTAGTGATATTCCACCCTTGAGGGTCAGTTTAGATCCCCCCTGGCCATAGTTTGCCCATCCCTGCTCTAGATGATTGAAGAGGAAAGGTTAAATATCATATGGTTGAGGTAATCTATTAGCTGTTACTGAAGGTTGAAGTGTGAAACCTTCACATATGCTAGGCCATAGTATTCAAGGTGAGGTAGCCACTTCCTCTACTCATCGCCCTTCCTCTCTAAATATTTGCCAGGAAATGTGTTTTGTAGCCATTGTAATTTTCCAGTTATTAATCAAGTAAATGTTTGTATTTTAATTGTGACACTGTATTGTAGTTTGATTTGGGAAACATTAAACATCCCCATGGTTATGGTGGTAGAAAATGTCAGCCATGTCTTTGTGCTTATTTTGTGTACACACCCATACATTGTCTTTGATGTTTTGTTGTGAATGACCACGTCTGGCACTGGTAGCATAAGGTCGGAATGAATATACTTAGTTATGAGATATCTCTTTGTGCTGATTAGGATTGCCTTATACTGTAAGAGGGGGGCTAGCTGTCCTAGTACCTAGCCTGCTTTACTGCATCGGATGTCAGTTTTTTCGCCCAATTTACCATCTTCAGTGAATGTTGTTCCAAGATATTTAAATCAGATGCCTGTTTAATGTGTGCATGCTCTAATGCTACGTTTATATCTTCTTCTTTTGCATATTTTTTTTTTGGGGGGGGGGGGGGGCATATATCTTCAAATGGGTGGTTGGCATGCTGCGTTGTGGTTTACAGCTATGGCCCCCTTACAAAAAACACAGCTCTAAAATCCACAGGGGGATAATGTGTGCCTACCTTATGATACCTACCTTCGACCTTTTGCTTCCAACATGGCTTTTATTAACAAACAAACAAAAAAGCATTATGTAGTTTACTGCGACCAAATGTTTTACGTGTTGTGTTTTTTTTTGGTTTTTTTTACTGTGGAATACAAGCTTTTACTGATTTATAGATTTTCAAAATGAAACTAAAACTGCACATACAAACACAAACTACAAGTCAACACAGACTTTCAAAACTAAAATATTACTTTGTACACAATATAACCCACTAGTCTTATCAGAACTGATCTACAACAAATCACAACAACAGAATCATGTCGGCAGCAACATTTATTCTGCCACAGGGCATGGTATGTATGACACATGTCACATAAATAGACATGAAATCCCAATCACATATTGTTTCTATTGCACATCCCGGGTTGACGAAGACAAGCGGTTGAGGGAGGAAAATTATAGTTTACAAACAATACCTATGGTCCACAAATATAAAACACATCCTAGTTATTCATTTTGTTAAATGTATGTGGACATTTTAACTCCATAAAGGCCATATCAGGTATAGGGAATGATCATATCATGTGTAGGAGATGATCATATCACGTGTAGGAGATGATCATATCAGGTCTAGGGGATGATCATATCAGGTGTAGAGAATGATCATAGGTGTAGGGAATGATCATATCAGGTGTAGGGAATGATCATGTCAGGTGTAGGGGATGATCATTTCAGGTATAGGGAATGATCATATCATGTGTAGGGGATGATCATATCAGGTGTAGGGAATATCACGTGTAGGGAATGATCGTATCAGGTGTAGGGAATGATCATATTACGTGTAGGGGATGATCATATCAGGTGTAGGGAATGATCATATCAGGTGTAGGGGATGATCATATCAGGTGTAGGGGATGATCATATCAGGTGTAGGGAATTATCATATCAGTTGTAGGGGGTGATCATATCACGTGTAGGGAATTATCATATCACGTGTAGGGGATGATCATATCCCGTGTAGGGGATGATCATATCAGGTGTAGGGAAGGTTGATATCAGGTGTAAGGAATGATGATATCAGGTATAGGGAAAGAGTATATCAGGTGTACGGAATGATGATAGCATGTGTAGGGAATGATGATAGCATGTGTAGGGAATGAGCATATGAGGTGTAGGAGATGATCATATCACGTGTAGGAGATGATCATATCAGGTCTAGGGGATGATCATATCAGGTGTAGAGAATGATCATAGGTGTAGGGAATGATCATATCAGGTGTAGGGAATGATCATATCAGGTGTAGGGAATGATCATATCAGGTGTAGGGAATGATCATGTCAGGTGTAGGGAATGATCATATCAGGTGTAGGGAATGATCACAAAGGGGCAGGCTCATTAGTAAGACAAGGTAAAAACATTTGTGCTTTGTTTATATTTGTCTTGAGTTAACTACACTGCAAACACTGATAAGTAGCAGCATAACAGAGCTAACTTAAACAGCCTTCATTTTCTTTACATCCACTGGCCGTAAACTCTGGGGAAAGTTCTGGTTCTTTGTCCACTACCGGAGTTTAGTCTTGCTAAAGAACCTGAGCTTTGCACGCATATCGTTTTTACACATGTGACTTTTTTGTATACAGACAGTTGATCCCTCACCACTCAGACAGATGCACTCTTGACTTTGAAGATCAGTCATCTATTACAACATGTCAGTTAGGGTGCAATGGGTCTGTTCTTGTTTCTCCACAACTCAAAGGGGAAGCAAACAGTAAAGTTTAACGGTTAGCTTTAAGTGACAAAGTAAGGATAATACAGTAAACAAAAGGTAAAGATAAGCAAACAAAGTAACAAAGTTAAAGCTAAACAAAAAGTAAACGATTACAGAGTTAACTCTAAACAAAAAAAGTCAAGGATAACCGAGTAAACTTTAAACAAAAAAGTCAAGGATAACAGAGTTAACTTTAAATTAAAAAGTTAAGGATAACAAGAGTTAACTTTAAACAAAAAAGTCAAGGATAACCGAGTAAACTTTAAACAAAAAAGTCAAGGATAACAGAGTTAACTTTAAAAAAAAAATCTAATAAAATAGAGTTAATTTTAAACAAACAAAAAAGTCAAGGATAACTGAGTTAACTTTAAACAAACAAAAAAGTCAAGGATAACAGAGTTAACTTTAAACAAAAAAGTCAGGGATAACAGAGTTTACTTTAAACAAAAAAGTCAAGGATAACAGAGTTAATTTTAAACAAAAAAGTCAAGGACAGAGTTTACTTTAAACAAAAAAGTCAAGGATAACAGAGTTAAATTTAAACAAAAAAGTCAAGGATAACAGAGTTAAATTTAAACAAAAAAGTCAAGGATAACAGAGTTAAATTTAAACAAAAAAGTCAAGAATAACAGAGTTAAATTTAAACAAAAAAGTCAAGGATAATATAGTTAAACAAAAAGTAAGGACCCCATTTTCATGAACTGAGGTGTTTTAAGCATGTGGTCATATGTTAATGCCTTTGGGACACTAATGTGTCTGATAGGGTAAACATCAGGCTTGCTGACTTTACTTCCTAAGAAATTTCCTGGTACTAATTCTTAGGTTGGGCTGTACTGAGAGCCAAGATATTTGCTGAAAGATTTGAAAGCATGACCAATGTGACAGTAGACTGTGAGTGTGGGTGGGTCCCTTCATAATTTAATGACTTAGTTGCATATTCTTCACAGGACATTGCGGAACCAACCCCAGCATTTACTGGCTGTTTTGGTTCTACTAGTTCAATAGTCTGCTGCCATTACTTCCCGAACAGTCAGCTATTCATAAGTCTGTTGAAACCAATGCAAGGCGATCTGCTGCCAAACTGCCCACAGCTGGAACTGAACCGAGCATCTCAGAATTATCAAGTGCATTTGCAATGTCTATAACGCAGCCGCTGATTCTTGGGACGGATGGCTTAAGGCGGACAGGGGATAGTTGGCTACAGAGATATACATGATAGATGGCTACAGAGATATACATGATAGATGGCTACAGAGATATACATGATAGATGGCTACAGAGATATACATGATAGATGGCTACAGAGATATACATGATAGATGGCTACAGAGATATACATGATAGATGGCTATAGAGATATACATGATAGATGGCTACAGAGATATACATGATACATGGCTACAGAGATATACATGATAGATGGCTACAGGAGACAGATTGTTAGAGGACAAACATGGGATAAGTGGCTACAGACAGACATGAGATAGACTACAGATAGACATGAGATAAATGGCTAGGGGACAGACATGGGATAAATGGCTACAGACAGACAAAAGATAGATGGTTAGGGGACAGACATAGCATCGATGGCTACAGAGACATGATAAATGGCTAGACAGACAGACATAAGATAGATGGTTAGGGGACAGACATAGTATAGATGGCCACAGAGACATGATAAATGGCTACAGACAGACAAATAGCTACAGACAGCCCCAGTAGATATATGATAAATGACTACAGACAGACATGAGAAAGATGACTTAAGACAGACATGAGACAGATGGCCAGGGGACAGACTGAAAACAGCTACAGAAAGACAAATAGCTACAGACAGACATTAGATGACTACAGACAGGTTCGCGATCTTTAGCTATACAGACATATATTAGATAGTTGGCTATACAGACAGACATGAGATAAACAGCTACAAACAACAAGATAGATGGCTACTGACATGAGATAGATGGCAACAGACATACATGAGCAGATATGAGATGGATGGCTTGAGGACAGAAAAATGGCTACAGATGGATAAGAGATAGATGGTTATACAGATAGATAGATCTCTAAAGACAGATATTAGATAGATGACTACAGACATATGTTAGATAGATGACAACAGGCAGACATTAGATAGATGGCTACAGACAGACATTAGAAAGATGACTAAGGACAGACATGAGATAGATGACTACAGATAGACATGAAATAGATGGCTACACAGACAGACATGAGATTGATGGCTACAGACATACATTAGATAGGTGACTAGACAGAAATGAGATAGATGGCTATACAGACAGACATTAGATAAATGGCTACAGACAGACATTAGATAGGTGACTACAGACAGACATCAGATACATAACCACAGACAAGGTGACAACATCACACAGCATGGACTATAAGAAGGTTGAATGCAAGACCTTCTGGGACTGTAAGTAGAGACATAATTCTCCCCCCCCCCCCCCACCCTAAACATACAACTCAAGATAAAATAGAGAATTCAATAATTCCATCCTGACCTACTTATCTTCACTCAGTTCACAAGCATACCTAAAAAAATTCAAATCAATGTTATGCCAAAGAGCCAACATAAATGGAATGAAGTCTTTAAAAAAATGGAATGACAATAATATTGTTTCATTATGAAAAATATTTCAAGCTTCCATACAACTATCCTCAAAATGTAACCCAGAAAACATTACAAATATTTCCATATCAGACCTGGAAAAAAATTTCCCCCCAAAAAAGTGACAATACTTGCAATAAATCAACATAAAATTGCACATAAATTTATTTAATGCATGAAAATATACACACAAATAAAAAAAGCCACTTACAGTCAGGTACTTTACTAAGTTACAGTCAGGTATTTCACTAAGTTACAGTCAGGTACTTCACTAAGTTACAGTCAGGTACTTCACTAAGTTACAGTCAGGTACTTCACTAAGTTACAGACAGGTACTTCACTAAGTTACAGTCAGGTACTTCACTAAGTTACAGTCAGGTACTTCACTAAGTTACAGTCAGGTACTTCACTAAGTTACAGTCAGGTACTTCACTAAGTTACAGACAGGTACTTCACTAAGTTACAGTCAGGTACTTCACTAAGTTACAGTCAGGTACTTCACTAAGTTACAGTCAGGTACTTCACTAAGTTACAGTCAGGTACTTCACTAAGTTACAGTCAGGTACTTCACTAAGTTACAGTCAGGTACTTCACTAAGTTACAGACAGGTACTTCACTAAGTTACAGACAGGTACTTCACTAAGCTTCAGGTTGTTATATGTTGTTCTGGCTGAAGAAAACCAAGATATATCACAAAAGCTGCAACTAAGAACATTACAAATGCAATGTCTGACAGACAATATTTCAGTCATTGAGACAAGATGCTGTTTATTAGCCAATCTTCCACGTGTTCAGATCTTTTAGAATGCCAGCATTTCTTTTCTTCTTGGTCTATGGTATTATGAGGATCTTTCTACAGAATTTTAGTTAAAAAGCTCCTATTTTCTTTTTTTTCATGACTGCAAAATAGTCTGTGAATCACATTCGTATCTTGCTGCAGGGAAAATGCATGCCTTCAAAAAGTTGGCCCAGATTTCCTTGCCATTACTTAACCACAGACTTTTGATTCTGTTTAATCTTTGCATTGCTATGGCCAACCTCCATTTGACTTCTGTCGAACAGTCTCGGCTGCTGTTTATTATAGAGCTTAGACATGCAAAACTGGATATTTTCTATTTCTTCATCATTTATTGGTTTTTTTTTTATTGCAAGCACTTTTGTCTGTGGATTGTTACTTTCTTCTTACTGCAAAGGACAGGAGCACCAATCAGTCAATTAAAAAATATACTTCAGCTCATCTCATCTTGATCCCCTTGTACCTTGTGGTGTCGAAGCAAAGTATAAATTACGGGAAAGAGCCTGTTTCCGTGCTTTGTAAACTGGTATTCCCAGGGACTTAGTAATTCCCTGTTTTTCGCTTGCATGGTCAGTCTCTTCTTCACTTGCCGTCTGCTCTGTACATCATGGCTTGCTGTGGTATGCTGTCTGCTGACAACCACTTTTATGGCCAAACCATTTCACCTGTTGTCTTCTAATGAAATCCAGAGCTGCTGCTACTTCTGCTATTCTCCTTCAGATTTCATCGTTTCTGATCTATCTCTTATTGTTATATTGAGAGCGGCCCTTCGTAAGAATTTTATTTTACTTGTCATTTTTCTCTTTTTTTTCTGTGACTGTCCATGTCTGACATTGATAATATACTTCATACGAATCAAAAATAGTTGTTCAGTTTACAGATAGCTTGGTGATGCTGTGAGCCAAGTGGAGTTGCTGAAATGGTAGAGTGTCGCAACCGCTGGGTGATGGGTCAAGTGCCGAGTGGAGTTTTTGAAATGGTAGAGTATTGCAACCGCTGGGTGATGCGTCGAGTGCCGAGTGGAGTAGCTGAAATGGTAGAGTACTGCAACCGCTGGGTGATGTATCGAGTGCCAAGTGGAGTTGCTGAAACTGTAGAGTACTGCAACCGCTGGGTGATGGGTCGAGAGCCGAGTGGAGTTGCTGAAATGGTAGAGTATTGCAACCGCTGGGTGACGGGTCGAGAGCCGAGTGGAGTTGCTGAAATAGTATAGTACTGCAACCGCAGGGTGATGGGTCGAGTGGCGAGAGGAGTTGCTTAAATGGTAGAGTACTGCAACCGCTGGGTGATGGGTCGAGAGCCGAGTGGAGTTGCTGAAATGGTATACTGCAACCGCTAGGTGTTGGGTCAAGTGCCGAGTAGAGCAGTTGGAATGGTAGAGTACTGTGTTTTGGGTAGGGTAGAGCAGATGTTTTAGTCAAGCCCATGCTTGTCTTGACCATTTCAAAATCAATCATAGACAACTGAACACTAAAACACAGTCCCATACACCTATGCACCAAATGTTAAAGCATGAATAAAAGTAAATATCTACAACAAGTTAAAACACAGCCATAACAAATTATATATGTATTGTATAATTAATGTTAAAATTATTATGCTATTCGTACACATATAATGCCTTGAGCTGGAGTCAACAGTGGTATCGAGAACTGACCGTTCACAACCGATGGCCAAAAAAAAAATAATAGTGTCAAATTGTCTGGTCAAACCACGTCAGCTAAAAAAAAATGCTGTTCATAGGTTGCTGTCTAGAAGCCCAATGAACGCACGATGCGCCGATTTTACGTCTCTCTTGACTACCCCTTGGGCCTGTGATGTTAAACTTCTGGGACTCAAAGAGTTAAGAAAAAGTCCTTGAGCCTGAGGGAATTCAAATAATACTACCATGGGACAGAAAGAGTTAATGTACCAGCTTGGACAGAATAGGTTAAACTGGGATTTCTGGGACCATGTGGTTAAGCAGTCTGTCTCTTGCTCTGAAGGTCATGTGTTCATCCAGTTCAATGGTGCAATGTTTACAGATATCACTGAAGATCATCACTGGAGCTAAGCAGCTTGTGCTTGGTGTGACGTTTTCATCTAGCAGTTCTACAGAGACAGACCAACCCAGTACAATGAGTTCAATCCTTTTCGACTTTAAACTACTATCTGCCACTGGATATCTAACCTTTGTCTGTTACCTCTAGTTATACTCTCGTGCTCAAAGTTAATATTTAGTATGTCCTGTCCGTTATTTACAATTCCTCTCTTTTGTCCTCGACTATACAATCTATTTCTTTCTTTAACCCACACGTGTGTGTATGAGCGTGTGTGCACGCGCTTACACACACATACATATACACAAATGTGTAAAGTAATCTAAAAGTCTGAAATTTCACCCCTATAAATGGATTTAACCAAACTATATGAAGAAATAATTTAATATAAATATGAGGAAACATGACTGCATACCATTATGAACAAAATTGATTAATACTGTGAGGAAAAATATACTGTCCATAAATAAAAGAAGGCATTTAGTTCAACTACTTCTAGCATGAAAATGGAGATAGAAGCTGTAACAAGAGCATTTGCATGACTTGCAACTCGTGCATTGATACTGACAGACTCATTAAGCTTGCTTCAAAGAGAATCAAACTGGCAAACTCCAAACAGAACGGGTTGAAAGAAGGCAGAAGCCCCACCCCAAGGGCTGTACATACTGGAAAACATTGGGGTGAAAGAAAATAAAAGAGCCGACAATTTGGCCGTATCTGCAGTGGCTAGTGGAGGAAGAAGTCTGGACAGGGCAGACATACTGAATGTGCTGCGTTCCAGAGATGCTTTCACCACATGCATTATGGTATGGAATGAAAACAAGCAGATAACCCACATACAAATAATAAATAATGTGTGCTGTTCAACAGCAAATAATAGATATTACAATAACAATACACTACAGTAGAATTCATCTGATCTACAGGCAGTCAAGGTAGGGACGTACCTGCTAGCCCATGTAGTTGTGGGTTCAAAACCCTCTCCAATGTGAAGATTGTTCTCATCGACCTGCAATGGGTTCCCAGGAGGTGTAGTCTAAAGTGTTTGAGCATTTACTGAAAGAAAGACATCAGCATCATCATGACATCATGATCATCATCCAGCTGTGCCATTTGATGTCACATAAGGCTCACGGTGGAGATACAAGACAGCCAGCAAGATATTTACTACACCCGCGGTTCTCACTGTATTTGTATGTTGTAATTCCAAACAGCTCATACATGTGGACCCTATTCGTTGTAACAGACATTGTGGACTTACAACACATAATAAATACTAGAATCATTTTTTTAAAGTTAAAATACAAAATTGCTTGCACTCTAAAGAAGGTATTTGTTTGTTGTTTTGTGAATATTATCACAGAGCCCTTCAATTTGTGCAGCAGAATACCAAACTGAAAAGTCTGGACTTCGTCACTTATCCTTTCCCAAATGGTCTAATCTTTTCTTCTTCTTTGCGTTCACCAGCTGTTAACTCCGGTGGAAAGTTCTGGTTGCTCATCCACTTTTGGACTGCAGTCCTGTTCCAGAACCTGAGTGTTGCGTGTGCATCTGTTTTACAGATCTGACTCATTTGTATGCAGCTGCTGGTTCCTTGCCTCTCAGGCAGATGCATTCTGACTTTGAAGGAAGCTCCCAATTAGTCGACTCTTATGACATGCTTTTAGGCAGGCAGTGGGTCTATTCTTGTTTTCCCTATAATAGGGCCCCAAAACCCACACAGGGACTGGTCTAATCAAATAGGGGGTTAGCAGCTTGATCTCTTCCGACTCTGGTATCTCTGTCTGAAAGCATAAGAGTTGTCTTCTTCACATTTACTTTATATTTCTCTACAACTCATCACATTTACTTTATATTTCTCTACAACTCATCACATTTACTTTATATTTCTCTACAACTCATCACATTTACTGTGTAAACAATACCTTTAGGTTTCTAACTATTTGAGTCCCAGGGAACGCATCACGCGCTAACTGGTTACAACCCAGCGGCCCAATCAACACGTGACAAGTGAAGGTTTCTAATTTACCCCTGACCAGTAATAAAATGCAGACTGCTCAATTACAACTCCCTTTGGAGTTCTTTGTGTCAGGTATCAGACATGCTTATTTGGAAATGTGGTTTAAAAGACAAATATATAGTATATTTGTGAGGTTTACCGGATTACTAAGTGTTTGTTTGAAAACAATATGGCCACCAAGCAGTTCTCTACATGCATGCCAACACAATTTACGGCTTTAGAAGCTTCACATTTAAATAAAGCACTTGTTTATTAGATGTATCCGAATTTAGATAGATTACATTGCGAAGTAGACCTGTTTCAGCCATTTATAGAGTGAAACTTTGATGAGGGATAGCTCTAATATGTACCTCACACAAAGCATACAACGGTAACAAAGTCGGCTGGCACAAATAGAATTAATATTAATTAGTGAAAAGATGATTTTCTTCAGTGTCAGTTAGTTCTAGTTGCTATTCCCCACTATAATTTAGGAACATAGCTACAAAATTACAGGCAAATTGAATGTTTTATATACTTCATTTTGTGTGAAGATACCAATTGTTTTGGGAAGTCAGTTTTTTTAACCAAATAATGGTGCTCTGTTATGATGCTTCAAAAGATTCTCTGGAACAGAATCTAATGTACAGATACAATTTATATTTAACTTATACATTACTAAGGGGTTCATATTCATTTGTTTTTCAGTTTAGATATATTTCCTTGAGTGCCATGGTGGTGATTTACCAATTTCTGTAAACATACCGTCCGTTTATTTACTAATATTTAATTATCAAAGCATTTATTTGTTGTAATAGTATTCTATTATTATTCATCAACAATCCCTGGTCACTTTGATGTATAATATGTGTATGTTGCACAGCAGTTGAATTAGTATGGTATGTTTTAATGTGTTACACTTGTGAAATTAACAAATTGCATTACCACCCCTTGGGGCTTTGATGCTAAACCCCCTGGGACTCAGAGTTAACAAATAAAACGACCAAATGTAACCGTCAGCCTAAAAGATAATCTCCACACAAACACATACAAATGGTATTTGTCTAATAAAGTTAAACGTTACACTGACACATGAATACGCCATAAAAAAACAACGCACTGCTACGAACATGCCACGAAATCAACTGAAAAGTTTACTACTCACTTTCTAAGTCTACTGAAAAGTTAATTTTTACTGACGTGCTACAGCTATATGAAATTTACATTTGATAGCTTGTCAAGATTACAAAAAATTATTTTTTTACCGATCAGTCTGCAATAAAGTTAACAGTTGCTGATTTAACCACCTTTACAGGAAAACTTAGCATTTACTGACTTGACAAACTTGATAAGAAAGTTAACATTTACTGACTTGTCTGCAAGAAAGTTCACATTTATGGACTTCTCTGCAAGAAATTTCACATTTACTGACTTGTCTGCAAGAAAGTTAACATTTACTGAGTTAACCAACTTTAACAGAATGTTAATGTTGACTGACATTCCAAACATACAAGAAGTTTTAAATTCACTGAATGGCTAACTCTACAAGACAGTTCATATATTCACACTCTGGATATCCAAAATTGTCAACAATAACAAATTAATATGTGCTATACACAGAGCATGTGTCAACTTAAAAATGACTAGAAACATAATACAAGAAGCTGGGTATGCTGAGATTGAACAAACTCTTAATATATGGCATCCATTGATGCAAGTCTTTGAATATGCTGCTGAAACAATGGTGGAAATATAAGCGCCAGCAAGTTTACAAATTAATAATAATAAGTGAAAAATGGTCACAAGAATTCTACTGCTTCAAACATTTAAAACACTGAAACATAATTTCTGGTACATGAAATGATCTGCCTTAGAAGTATAGAATGTAACACCCCCGCCTGCCCGCTCAACCAATGCAAATATAAGATGGTAGAATGGCACAGGAGTTGGGGTGTCTGTGCAGGTTTTGAAGTTGCTGAGTATGAATCCCAGTATACGGCTGGAAATTGTAATAAAAACTGTTCAATGTCTATTCAACCTGATCTCTTGGGCAGTGAGATTGGATACTCAGTCCTCTCGAACTACAGCAAACATTAGATGACCCCATATATATGTATATATATTATATATAAACAATTCTTCAGTAAGTTAAAATTGTTAATGAGCACGTAAATAAAAGAGTTACAGCACTGGCAAAATGTCTAAACTAGATAACTACACACAGTAGAATATTTATAGTATGTATAAACTGCCAAACACACACTGGGACAAGAGGGTGGAATGGCTTAGATGTTGTGATGTACAACTCTGACTTAACCAAGCCTAGTTTCGTTTACTCTGTAAATAGTTACTTCAACAAACTGAGAAAAGTATACTCTTCTCCAGATCCTCTGGTAGGGAATTAGAGAGCTAGCCTTTTTTTTTTTTCCTAACCAAGGGCAAAAACTCAGAGTTCCTATGTGCATGTTAAAAATTCTTTTGCAGTTGGAGATGGGGAAAAAAACCAAAAAAGAACAGGCCACTGCAATAACTAATTTTAAAATTAGAAAAATCACACAAAAATATGACTAGACACTTGTCTGCCGGCCTGAAGGTCAAGGCGTCAAATCCGAATCAAGGTCAATTCTTGTTTTCAAACTTGAGCGTGGCTACCAGGTTCAGCCAGCCTAAACTGGGTACCAGGTTCAGCCAGCCTAAACTGGGTACCAGGTTCAGGCAGCCAAAACTGGCTACCAGGTTCAGCCAGCCTAAACTGGCTACCAGGTTCAGCCAGCCTAAACTGGGTACCAGGTTCAGGCAGCCAAAACTGGCTACCAGGTTCAGCCAGCCTAAACTGGCTACCAGGTTCAGCCAGCCTAAACTGGCTACCAGGTTCAGCCAGCCTAAACTGGCTACCAGGTTCAGCCAGCCTAAACTGGGTACCAGGTTCAGGCAGCCAAAACTGGCTACCAGGTTCAGCCAGCCTAAACTGGCTACCAGGTTCAGCCAGCCTAAACTGGGTACCAGGTTCAGCCAGCCTAAACTGGCTCCCAGGTTCAGCCAGCCTAAACTGGGTACCTGGTAATGTCTTGGGAAGTAAAGGCTATCAGCATAATGGTGACCACATCAGCCACCGAGAGCCAACTGATTTATACAAGAAAATAACAAGCATCACATGCTTGATGCCCCACCACTGGCATAAAAGGAACTTTGACCCACCCTCAAATACTTATATGACATAATATACATACATTTAGACCTGGATACAGAGTTTGTGCGCTGTGCTGAGATTATCTGCATTTTCTATGGGAGAGACTGAAGCATTTATGGAGATACCCATGTGCAATGAGAATAATCCTGTACTAAAATGCCAAAAAAGCATAAGGGACTTTTATTAGTGCTTCAGTTTGTGCACTGAGCGTAAAATCTGTTCTTGCTATATGGATGGGAAGATTAGAGTAACAATGAACAGTTTCCCACCCTGATGAACACGGTACTTAACCTAATCAAACATTGTGCAAAGTATTCAAAGGAAGAAACTTCACAGCCATGGAGCAACAAAATTAGACTCCAAATGTAATAAATACATACACAAAGGATGCCAGAAATTAAAGACTTTAGCAACTAGGGCCCATGTCAGCAGAGTCTTTGTCTCTGTCCAGGTTGGCCTGTTGAGCTCTGAGGTATTCGGTGTACATCTGCCTGGCCAGGTGCAGCACGCGGTTGGCATTGTGCCTGCGGACCAGCCTGTCAAAGTGCATGGCTATTTCCTCATAGCACATCCCCTGGCTGATGATATGCTCTCGATGTTGCGTGAGAAGGGTCAGGCTCATGAACATTAGAAAAGGGTTCCCTGCACCAAATTCCTGTGGAGGGGGAAGCTTTGAGAGATCTCGCACTGGAAGCTTTGTAGAAGAGCTCACCGCGAATCCTGAAATTTCAGCAGCCTCACTGGTCTCCAGTGTCTCAGATATGTGTGAGTCGGATGAGTTCCTGGTGATATCTTCTATTTTGTCAATCCCTTGGGAGATAACTGCAGGAGGGTATTTCTGTCTGTTGACTAGTGGTGCAGATTTGTGAGGTGAAGCAACAGAGTCATTCCAGGTGCTGTTGAAAGGTCGCCGTTTGGGTGAAGCTAGAAGTCGTTTCATGCTTTGAAAGAGACCAGTGTTGGAGTCTGTGTTAGAGGAGTCATTGCTGTGCACATCAGCTTGTACACTGATTGTGTTCTCCTGATCAGATTCACTGTTTATGGAGGAGGGAGTCAGGTCAGCTGTAGTGTCTGATGTCTCTGAAGAATAGTTTGTATTAGAATCCAGAGACAAAGCAAACTGTATATGCTTGTCACCTGCTTCGGAAGACTCAGAGGTGACAGAGCTCAGACTAGAGCTTCTATCAGCCTCCAGATCAGAACTGGAGTCTCTGCATTGAAGCTGAGGGTTGTCAATGCTGAGGATCATATCATCAGATTTAGCATGCCTAAGCTGGCCATCAGTTGAAAGGTCAGTGTGAAAAGAGTAATCACTAGTATCATAGGAGCTGTTTGCTTTGACAAATGGTTTAATGCTGTCAGTACTTCTGCTGTCACCATTACAGACAACAGATTCATCTTCATCATTCCCATCTCTGAGCCCTTTTACAAAGTTGCCATCAAGATCTTGTGAAGCAGCTGACCCTTCTTGAAGGACCTGATCAATACTGTTAGATTTCTGCTGCATGGAACGAGTCATTAGATTATCCACCTCTGGAAAATCAGTGCCTCTGTCTTCACCGTCTCCTGGGGATGTGTCGTAAGAGACAGTATTCTGAATGGTGCAGTGGTTACCAAAGTGCGCTGTTGATTCGATGTTCAATGTGTCATTGGTACCAGTTTGGGCAGCCAGACTAGTTACAGGTAAATTTGGCTGGCTGACTTTCTGGCGAGCTCCTACCCGGCGCATGGCCAGGAGTTTTGCATACATGGCATGCTGGAACGAAAAAGTCGGCGAGCAGGGAGAGCTAGAAAGTAGCCGGCTAGAATAATCTGGGTCTACCAGAGCTAGCTCATGCTCCGGAGGATTTGGTGGCAAAGTTGCCCACATGACTTCCAACACATATAGAGCATCTGTGAAGGGAAATTCTCTTTTGAATTCCAGCAGAAACCAACGATAGCAGAAGAGCATGTCACTTGCAGAACTCTGAGCCAAATGAGCATGCAAAGCTGGATCACACATGTGCAGTAAGTCAGACAGATGCCGGAACTTGGTCATGATGGCACTGCCCTCTGTGGTGAAATTCTCTCGTAGTCGGTTCATAAGAGCACAGAAACAAATATAAGCCTGACCTTCATCTTTCTGAGTCACCAGCAGCGGGGAGGCCAGGTCACTCATGCCCTGGCAATATGAGATGTCCGGATGAGTGAGGGCGTAGGTCACAAGGAGATGAAATAAAGACAAAGTGTTCTCATTCTCATCATTCCCAGCATAAAAGCCATGAGATCTGTCTGTACGCAGCACGTCCTTCTTCACCATACCCGCTATATACTTGACTTCCTCTGTAGCTGTATTGTTCCAGAATTTTTCTCTCCATTCATCTCTCAACTTTCTATATTCTTCCTCTTTTCGCTTCATGTAATCGAAACGATCCCTGCCCGACATGTCTGCGGGATAAATGTTCAGTAGATGTCGCCAAGCGACTCTGCGTAAAGAAGGTTCAATGCCTCCTTGATATATTGCCAGACGAAACTCATTAGGCCTGACCATGAAACCTGCATTATCCAGGTAACTGTGGAACTCCATGTCGGACATTGCAGCTTTCAGTGGCTTGATCACTTCATTTTCTGCCTGCTTTAAACCTGCATCAAAACAGACAAGCAAACACAAGAATTAATGATGAGTTATGTTGTCATTTATTTCTAAAAATATGGAATATATTATTTCAATTTGCCTGCACAGAAGTGGCTGGTAGAGAGTTTATTTGGAGGATTCTTGTAAGATTCTTCTTCTTATTTTCTCTATTCCTGGAATGCCTCGCTGCATCACAGCAAGAAGATATCTCTGGAACAGGCCCCTCTGTTCGCTTTTTAAAAAGTACTTTTCAGTGTCTCTGATATTTCTGAGATCTATATTCTACTATCTCCCAGTCCTTGAGAAAGAGAATAGGGGGTTTTGAGCTGAAGTGCTGCAGAGAGATTCTCAGAATGTCTTGGACAAAGGGCAGGAGAAGTGTTGACATCTTGAGGTATCTGAACGTTGGGGAAGATTGGCCAGTGGGCGGCATCCTGTCTTGGGGGCTGGTCCCAGGGGGGTGGGGGGGGGAACCTCACCGGCACGGAGATGGGCACAGGATATAGGTGACTCCTTGAATGTGAAAGTGCATAGGGCCGGGGAGCTGGCAAGAGACCGAGTTTCTTTAAGGCAAACCGTGATGAGAGCGACGCTCTGCAAAGGACCTGCTACATGATGATGATGATGTTCTGTGTGCTCGACCTCTGGATTTTTCACTGCTGTATCTGTATAAATTGCTCTCTGTGGTGCCATGTCTGAGGTCAATCTTGTTACATAGCCAAACCATTTGATTTGTTGTCTACCTATAAGTTGAGTATTGGTTCTGTGCCTACTCTCCTCCTGATATCATTGTTCCTAAGTCGATCTTTCCTCATTACACCTAGCATTGTACATAAACACTTCATTTCTGCCGCGATTATTTTCCTTCTGTCTTCTGAAGACAATGTCAATGTTGAACATTGATAGCATAGCGTTGGTGTGTGTTGTCTATCAAGATGATGATGACCACTCTTTCTCATCAAGTAACGAAGATGACTGATAAGGCTGATGCGGCCCGAAAAGTTCTTGGACAGTGAGGACAGGGAATGAGCGTTGTGCCAGGGAGGGGATCTCCTGCAGTCACCTTTCTGTCCATCCTTTTGCGTTGGTAAGAATACTGTGTTGCACAGTGTTCTTTTAGTGTTCATATTCACACACTTGCAGTTCAAAATTGGTGCCATTTGGACTAAAACTTGACTGGCTTTACTGCATCTTCGCTGGATTTCTTTATTAATTCTTCCGTCTTCTGAAAAAATGTTCCCCAGATATGTAAGATTGTTCCCTGATAAACATTATTCTTTCATTCAATCATTAACTTCTTATATATAAGTGTCATGGCACTGTCCTGCTGTTGTAGTTGTATGACTATATCTCTGCTGATTACTCTCTTACACCATCACTGACTGTTTATTACCTGATTGTCTTGGGTGTTGACTACTTACTCTCTTACACCATCACTGACTGTTTATTACCTGATTGTCTTGGGTGTAAACTACTTACTCTCTTACACCATCACTGACTGTTTATTACCTGATTGTCTTGGGTGTAAACTACTTACTCTCTTACACCATCACTGCCTGTTTATTACCTGATTGTCTTGGGTGTAAACTACTTACTCTCTTACACCATCACTGCCTGTTTATTACCTGATTGTCTTGGGTGTAAACTACTTACTCTCTTACACCATCACTGACTGTTTATTACCTGATTGTCTTGGGTGTAAACTACTTACTCTCTTACACCATCACTGACTATTTATTACCTGATTGTCTTGGGTGTTGACTACTTACTCTCTTACACCATCACTGCCTGTTTATTACCTGATTGTCTTGGGTGTTGACTACTTACTCTCTTACACCATCACTGCCTGTTTATTACCTGATTGTCTTGGGTGTAAACTACTAACTCTCTTACACCATCACTGCCTGTTTATTACCTGATTGTCTTGGGTGTAAACTACTTACTCTCTTACACCATCACTGCCTGTTTATTACCTGATTGTCTTGGGTGTTGACTACTTACTCTCTTACACCATCACTGCCTGTTTATTACCTGATTGTCTTGGGTGTTGACTACTTACTCTCTTACACCATCACTGCCTATTTATTACCTGATTGTCTTGGGTGTAAACTACTTACTCTCTTACACCATCACTGCCTGTTTATTACCTGATTGTCTTGGGTGTAAACTACTTACTCTCTTACACCATCACTGCCTGTTTATTACCTGATTGTCTTGGGTGTAAACTACTTACTCTCTTATACCATCACTGCCTGTTTATTACCTGATTGTCTTGGGTGTAAACTACTTACTTTCTTACACCATCACTGACTATTTATTACCTGATTGTCTTGGGTGTAAACTACTTACTCTCTTACACCATCACTGCCTGTTTATTACCTGATTGTCTTGGGTGTAAACTACTTACTCTCTTACACCATCACTGCCTGTTTATTACCTGATTGTCTTGGGTGTAAACTACTTACTCTCTTACACCATCACTGACTATTTATTACCTGATTGTCTTGGGTGTAAACTACTTACTCTCTTACACCATCACTGACTATTTATTACCTGATTGTCTTGGGTGTAAACTACTTACTCTCTTACACCATCACTGCCTGTTTATTACCTGATTGTCTTGGGTGTAAACTACTTACTCTCTTACACCATCACTGACTATTTATTACCTGATTGTCTTGGGTGTAAACTACTTACTCTCTTACACCATCACTGCCTGTTTATTACCTGATTGTCTTGGGTGTAAACTACTTACTCTCTTATACTTATATATCTTGAAATTCATATTTTCTTCTCACTTTCCTTTCTCTTATCTCTTCTCAACATATTACACATCCCCAAACCTAGAATAGACTTGTACAAAACAAGCTTGGCGTACTCTGCAGCTCATCTGTGGAACCAACTTCCACAACCAATCAAAAATATCAACAACCCCGTATAAATACAATTGGAAGCTTTTTGAATATTATTTCACTACAGACTATATGCCCCCTTAGAAGATAATAATTTCCTAAGAATACTGTTGATTTCCACCAAGATTTATTATATTTAGTTTTATAATTGTTTTCAAATGTAGGCATACTTAGGGTACATTGTTACAAAGATGTTGTTGATGATGCCTATTAATACTATTATTATTATATTATTATCTGCTAAAACAATGTGTGCATAAATAATGAATGCATGGTGTGAGGCCAGAAGGGCAGAATGTAAGACGGGCCTGTGTGCCCAATTCTTAACCCTTTGAAAATAAAGTTTGTTTGTTCATTTGTTTTCTCTTTCTCCTCAAATATCTTCTGTGTCTCTCCGTCTCTTTACTTCCATATTTTTTTTTAATATCTCTCTCTCTCTCAACCCTATCTCTTACCCACAGAATCCTAGAAACAGGTTTCCTAAATGGGACCTGGTCAGTGTAGACAGAATTGATATTTACATCAAACTGTAGCACATCTGCCTGAGGTGAGGAACTAACAGTCTGCACACAATAAGTCAGATCTGTAAAATTACTGTGCACATAATATTTAAGTGCTGGAACAAGATGAAAATCCAGACATAGACAAACAACCAAGGCTTTCCACTGCAGTCTAGAACCAACGGATGCAGAAAAATAGGAAAAACAGACTTAGCTTGTAAAATAGTTGTTGGTTGTTATTCTTTTATTCAATTGTTAGTTTGTCATGGCATTGTCACACTGTTGGCTGTTGTAGATGTTGCATTAGGAAATCTCCACCAGTTACTCTCATATACTTGATCAATGTAGACAGAATCAATATTTTCATCAAAGTGTAGCACATCTGTCTAAGGTAAGGAACCAATAGTCTATATGTAATAATTCAGATCTGTAAAACTGGTGTGCATATAGCATTCAAGTCCTGGAATAGGATCAAAGTCCAGACACTGACACATACAAAATCACCAAGACTTTCTGCTGCTATTCACAGCCAATGAATGCAGAAGAAGCGACAGAAGAAGTGGCAGCAGAAGAAGAATATAAATAAGTTTACAAATGCAGTAATTAACACATTTTGAGCAAAAAATGTTTTTCCCAACAGACAAAGTGAACTATGAAGATTACTCCAACATTCACTGACCCATGGCTCTCTGCATGGAGTTGACTGTTCTGCCCAAATTTTGTGTGATGGTGCCAGTGATCGACCCAAGGATGGAATTTTTGTCCAGCAGGCTTGATATTCTATGCTGAGGAACTTCTGTAGGTGCTATGACGTCCCAATCTTCCATCTCTGGAAACAAAATAATTGTTACAACTGTAATAATAAAAACAGAACAAATTAAAGAATCTCACCACATGGTAGTGAAGAGTTCCAGTTGCTAAGTGGTCAAACAACAGGCCTTGATCTCTTAAAGTTGTAGGTTCATCACAGACCATGTTCAAGAGTGCAATTTCTATGGAGATGCATGAGGATTGTCATTGGAGCTACAGATTTTGTGCTATATGATACACTCTGGGCAAGTGATTAGCCATTCTACAGAGAGACACAATTCATGTGGGGTCAAACCTGGTGCAACGAAGTCGATCCACTAAAATACTCTTTAAGCAGGCTGTGCTGTTAATTCATGCATTGTTTTTCATTAAACATGCTTGACAGTAATAATAATGTCACTTTTTAATAAGATCAAAGTCTCAATAAATGATAATAAGGTACCTCCTTCTTTTTAAGTTGCCTGTCTCTCCAATCCTATCTGTCATGTATTATTTTTTATGAAGCTGGTGTTTATATTATAACTTGTTGCCTGGTGCTTGTATTATTCCTTACCTAGCAGGTTAAGACTTTCAATTTTATCTTTTTTTTTTAGTCTGCCTCAGCTTATCTTGCCTAGTATTTTTCAAAACAAAGAAATATGTCTAGTCAAGCTCTTCTGATGATATGTCCCATACATTTCCTAATACTTCAATCTATTTTTTAAACTCTGTCAAAAATGCTAAATATTCTTCTGGGGAAAAAACAAACCTCTGGTGCCTTCAATTTCTGCAATTTATCAATCAATGCCTGGCATTTTCATGCACATAAATACAAATTTTCAATAAGCAGATTTCATACAAGTCATTTTGGAGGGGGAAGGGGGGGGGGGGGGGGGGGGGGGGTTAAAAAAATTCATAAAGAATACAACAATTAATTTCACTAAATGCTTATGATAATAAGCATTTATGAAAGTTTTTACAATAGCATTTGTAAGAAATTTTTGGTGCTTTATTAATATCCTACCCCAAGCAGGGGGAATCCACAGGTCACGGGACAGTCTAATATTTCAGGGGGTGGTAGATATGCTGCATGCATTCGTAGGACCAAGGCTGCATGCAGTTGTGGGACCTAGGCTGCACTCTCTCGTGTGACATAGGTGAGTTGGGGTTAGGGCCAGTTCTAGATGTGTTGGGGTCATTAAAAGCATCAAAAAGCCAGAAAACTCAGTGATACCACCCTTTAAAATGTTCGACTGTCCTGTGACATCATCTGGGGTAGGATATCACGAAAGAACCTAATTTTCAAAGCTATCAATAAGTGAACTCTGACAGCTAACCTTCTTCAAAGGGCCGCAGGTCAACCTTAAGCTTGAGACAAGGATCAGCAGCACATTGGAAAGCTGCATCCATATCCCAGTCAGACAACATGGAAAGGTAGACAGCCTGGCCCTCGGAGTCACGAGCCAGGTAGCTGATGGTGAAGTCACTGTTGAGATACAAAATACATTTCCTTAACAATTATGATGTACTCATAAGCCACACAGTATAGTGTATTTTAAAAATCCCACGCTATAATCTTTTTCTTCGCATTCACCAGCTGTAAACTCTGGCGGAAAGTTCTGGTTGTTCATCCACCTTTGGACTGCAGTCCTGTTCCAGAACCTGAGTGTTGCGTGTGCATCCATTTTACAGATCTGAATCATTCGTATGCAGACTGCTGGTTCCTTGCCTCTCAGGCAGATGCATTCAGACTTTGAAGGAAGCTCCCAATTAGTCGACTCTTACGACATGCTTTTAGGTAGGCAGTGGGTCTATTTTTGTTTTCCTCCACAACAGGACACTGAAACCCACACAGGGACCACATTATAATGTATTTCATTAACCCCACACTATGATGTATTTTATAAACCATACACTATAATGTATTTCTTAAACCATACACTATAATGTATTTCATCGACAACATACCATAATGTATTTCATTAACCACGCACTATAATGTATTTCATTAACCATGCACTATAATGTATTTCATTAACCACACACCTGGTCTCCTGGTAGTGAGATCGGACGCCCATGTGCATTGTCGCGCACGTAAAAAATCCCTTGGCAGTTGGAAATTGAAAAGAGTAGCCTAATGGCACTGTCCGGGAAATATTTGGAGTTAAAAATCTACCCAAAGTTTTTCAGGATTCTCAGCGGTGCTACAGAGCCTGTGCCCTGTGCTGAGCTTCTTCAGACTCAGACTTGAGTTAAAAGAAGAACGGAGCACTTAAGGGTTACTACCCGTGTGCCATGATGTTGGACTGTTGCTCAAACCTCAAACCTCATAAACCACACACTATAATGAATTTCATAAACCACACAGTACAGCGTATATCATAAACATAAAGGCTTGAGAATATAATCCTATATTAAAAGGCAGCTAACAAAGTATAATACCTGTTTATATCAAATGCCCTGGCTAAGATTCCCTGCAGCATCTCAAACGATGTTATCTGAGGATCAATGGAAAATTTCTTGTACTCTGGCTGCATCCTCCCATCACATTTCTGCAACAAATCATAGACAGAACTCATGGAAGTAACTCCACAAAATAAAACTGTAGTTGTAACATTACAGACAGATATATATGCATCTACAGCAGAGCTAGTCCAATGGCGGCCGGCAGGCCAAATCTAGCCCATGGAAACTTTAGAAGTGGCCAATGGATCATAGCTAAATGTATTCTATCAATGATCTTTCTATGCTGGCGCTCGGGCCTCTGACTCATGACAATCCACATTTTCAATATTTTGGCACCAGAGTAAACTTAGCTGAACAGCCCTGATCTACAGCTTGTTTGGCACCAGGCAGTAGCAGCTTTGCAACAAACAAGACATTAAATGGATTGTGGCATCAAACTGACAGAGAATACCTACATTGTAAGTCTAATTTAACAGGGGGGAGGGGGGGAGGGGGAGAGTAGAAGTTCTAGAAGATATTCAACACTGAGGGGGAAACAGGTGGAATTAGTCAGGTTGGCTCTTCAATAGCATCTGAAGAAGGAGACAGAGCATGTGTAGGAATGTCTCGAGTGCAGTGACTTCAATTCTGGATTCATTTTTTAATTCATTCATACAAGACACCAAACAGGTATCTTACTTTTTTCTGAACTGAAAGAAAGAATGGCTGCTGGATGGCATCAGCACCCAAGTGTTGAAGAGATCCATAAAGTAAACAACGGATAATAAGACTGCAATCTAAAATGCATGACTTTATCTGGACAACAAATGCTGAAGAAGCTGTATGCGTCGGTCAAGAAGAACAACTATTACAGCCATGCAGCAAACAGAAACAATACAATTATGACCTCAAAAAAAGATAAAGAAGAGAGAGAAGAAGGAGTAATGCATATTATCAAAAGAGTACTGCAGTAAGGATTAGAAGAATGACTCAAACAACTACTAATAAACTTCAAACATTTATTTTGGTGCATTTGCAGAGTTTTAAAAAACCTTATAAAACACTTCGTCATAGGAAAATCATTGCTGAGCATACAGAGAAAACTAAAATGATTCAGGTCAACAGGTCAGGAAGACAGGGTGGTTTTGGACAGGACTGAGAAGGCATGATAATTATAATATTAGAATCCTCTTAAACTGGAAGCCATGGGGCAAACAAAATCCAGTGATATATCAATATACGGAAAGGAGAGAGAAAGTGGGTAATACTGTAAGATTTAATAAGCTGCAGTAGATGGCTGATGCCGGGTTCGATCCCAGCTGCGTGCCATGCGCCTTGCATTGGTTGACAGTGGTATCAATGTCAAGAGGCAAAAGAAGTGCTTGGGGCTTCTTAGCAAAAGTTAATGGTCAACGTTTGGTGTAGGAGAGCCTAGCATATGATACCACAACATCCAGCTTAAGAATGGAGGTGGAGGCGGTCACTGCAGCTTTCTGCTGGCTAGAGAACACGACACACACACACATCGTGATTGTAGCTGATTCAGAAAGCATGTTGAGAAAGATCAGAACAGGTATGCTTTGTGCAGAGCGGCATGCTTCGCTGCGGAAAACACGGATGAGGAGTATTGTCTGGATTTTTTTCACTGGGCACGCCGGTGTGTTGGGAAATGAACACGCGGACAGACTAGCTGGCTCTGCACAACTTGGTGGAATACTGCTACATGATAGGGCAGATGTGGTTAGTGCCTTGTGGGAGAGCGTGTACAATTCGAAGGAGCAGATGGATCAACAGTCTGGTGAGATTGATGCAGTTGGGGGTGACGAGAGGTTCTGGCAGATGCTCGAGGTTCAGAGGAAAGGCAAGACGGACGTTTAATCAGAAAGCTACTGGTACAATTAGTATCGGAACTCTTCGCTGGCTGCTGAAGATGGGGACAGAGCGCTTATGGGAATGCCCCGAGTGCTGTGATGTTGGTTCTTTAATCAAATCAATCAAATCAAATCACAGTGGTATCAGGGGACCGATAGTCCAGAAAGCAATGGCAAACTACTGGACATAAATTTGCCTAGAGAAACCACACAACAGCCAGGGGGTGCTGAGGTTGGTTCTGCAATGCCCTGTAAAGGATACGCAAGTAACCTAGTAGATGGCTAAAGGATAACTTGGTTGAGTACCTATGCTCCAATGAGGCACGGAGGCAGAGGAAGAATTTCACCTTTTAATAGGAAAATACACCATAAAATCACACTAACAGCAATACCTCCCTTCTGTGTTTATGTAAAACTAGGCCACACAGTCTTTGTCATGTTTTAATAAATCTGAGCATACCCTAACTGTGCAAAAACCTACTAACCTGGCCTACTTTTTACTATCTACACTGACCGGCTATGATGAAGAAATTGCTCTCTTATCATATCTCATCATACTATAGGCCATAATTCTTGATTGCAACAGACACTTCATGTGCTAATTACCCTCTCGTGACCTGTCACCTTCACAATGCTTCAGTTTTCATCTATATGAAAAATGCTGCCCTTATTTGCATGTGTTTTCTTTGAGCCTAATCATCAACTGTTTCCGGTGTTAGCTTAAAGATTCTTCTGGTTGTTCATCCACCTCTTGTTCCAGAAGCTCAGTGTTGCATGCACATCAGTTTTACAGATCTGACTTATCTGTATGGAGACTGTTGGTTCCTTGCCTTGCAGGCAGATGCACTCTGACTTCTAAGGAAGCCCCCAAGTCAACTCTTATAACATGCTGGGGCAGTGGGTCTATTCTTGGTTTCCCCACAATGGGGCCCCAGAACCCACATGGCAACAGAGATACAACTGTTTGCACTGTTACCTTAAACATTCAACTGTTTTCACTGTTACCTCAAACATTCAACTGCTTCAATTGGTAACATAAATATTCAACTGTTATCTTGAAGATAACTCTTTAAATCTCAAGGAATCCATCACGTACTTATTTGTTACTGCACAATCGCACAATCAGTGCGTGACACGCACAAGTTTTTAACTTACATCTGACCAGTGTAAAACCGGAATCGTACAACTGAAACTTCCTCTCCAGTTGGCTGTGTTCAATATCACACAAAATGACCATCAGGTTTATTTAGAAACTTGGTTTAAAGCCTAACATATAGTATGTTTGCGAGCATAACTGAGTTACTAAGTGTCTGTGTGAAAATAATATGGTCACCAAGCAGTATCTACATGAATGCCAGCATGATATACGGCTTAGAAGCCTCAAATTTAAATAAAACATGTGTTTATCAGATTCATCCTAAGTTGGATAGAAAAAGTTTCGAAGCAGACTTGTTTTAGTCATTTATAGTCACATTGTGATGAGGGATAGCTCTAATATGTGCCTCATGCAAAGCCCACAAAGATAGCAAAGTCAGCTGGTACAATGAGAATAAATATTAGTGAAAAAGGCAATTTTCTTCAAATTCAGTTAGTTCTAGTGCCAATCCCCTTATTATTTAGGAATATAACTACAAAATTAAAGACACACTGAGTGTTATATAAACTTCATTTCCCAGTGGGTTCCGGTGCCCCATTGTGAGGAAAACAAGAAGAGATCCACTGCCTTCCAAAAAAAGAATCGTGTATGAGTCAACTACATGTGAGGGCTTCTTTTGAATTGAGAGTGCATCTGCCTGAGAAGCAAGGAACCAACAGTCTGCATGCAAATAAGTCAGAAATGTAAAATGGATGTGCAACAATACTCAGGATCTGGAACAAGACTAAAGTCCAGAAGTGGACAAACAACCAGAATTTTCCGCTGGAGTTTATAGCTGATGAAAGTGAAGAAGAAAATAAAGATTTTGAGTGAAGATAATGTTTTGGGAAGTCAATTCTCTTTACCAAATAATGATGTTATCTTAAAGATTCAACTGTTTTCACTGTTACCTTAACGATTCAACTGTTTCCACTGTTACCATAAATATTCACCTGTTTCAATTGTTATCGGTAAATTATGTCTGTCTTGACACTAGCTCTTTACAGTTTAGTTCAGGATTGGTTGGATTTTGCACACTAAAATTTCTACTGTATACTACAGGAAAGACATTTTTTAGTTCTTTCAGCTAGAAATATTCCTAAGTACAGTCAGTCATCTTTCTATATACTTGTTTTAAGATGACGATTGACACTGAAAAAAATACTATCATTTAGAATCGAGATATATGGTTCACTGAAGAATCTTTTTTTAATTTTTTTTTTTTTTTTTTTTTAGCTTTTATCAAGCTGTTATGGTCTCAAAATTAAAAAAAAAAAACACACCTAACCCTAACATAAAAGAACATGACAAAGTAACCAGTGCATGAATTTATTTTATATAGTGTACACAATGAAAGACGCATCTCTGCTATTTTTTGTTTCCACCTTTAAACTGATCACATGAATAAAACAGACAACTCACTTTCACTTTTATGCGGATGACTTCTTTATGATCCAAATTATAAAACCCAGCCATTGTTTTCAATTATGTGTGGTCTAGATCCAGGCTCGATGTGTTGTTGTTTTTTTTGTGTCTTCTTTTTTTTTTTTTTTTTTGAAATATTTCTTTTCGATGTCTGTTTTATTTTTGCTTCCGCTTTAGTTACATAAAATGTTGGTTCGAAGACTGTTCATTCCTGATGTCTGCCTAAAGTCGTGTAAATCCATTACTTATCTGCCTGGAAGAAAACAAACAGATCGATCAATGATGAACTGGCGACCATCGTCTGCTCTCATCAAGCAAAGGGTAGCTCTTCTGTGGCTGAGGTGAGCGTTGTCTGCTACAGCCTCGCTTCAGACACTGGCTAGACAACTCTAGATTCAATTATTTATTGTAATTTAAAATAATCAGAGGATGGTGCTGTCGAAATGAGGCAAAATAATATAATTAATAGGTGAACTGAATATATAAAGGAACCATAGAATGGTAATAGACCAGATATACTACTTTACATGAAGAAAATAAAGCTGCCTAGGCCATATATCTTAGAGTCTATGGCTTCTTGCAATCAGATAAATATTGTAATATATAAATATAAAAGTAACCGTAGGGATGGTGCTGTAGTAATGAGGCGAAAATGTTTTGATGGTTTTAATAATTTGAAGAATAATAAGAAGGCGATATACAAGACACTGACGATTGTCCACCAACATTTCCTGCAAGTGTTTTACCAGAATTCAGAAGTTGAGGATGCAATCCATTACATTACACGAAGAAAGAAAGGAAGTCTGGACTAGACATCTTCTTCTTTAAAAGCCTATGGCGTTGGTAATCATCTTTCTACAGCCTTCTGTCTCGTGTAATTTCTGAATCTTGTTTGACATAGGTGGCCTATATGCCATGATGTCAGCCTGTCACACGTCTTCTCCTCTTCTTCAACTTTCATGACTTCCTTAGTTGTTAGTCAAGGTTCAAACGTCACTGCAGAAAGGTCTTCCCATAAGTGATCTGGCCCAGTTCTGCCAGTAAAAATCATAATGCAATAACATAATACTTTTTACTCTCCCGTGTAAAGAACTAGTGAAAAACTGATTCTATGAGCGTGATCCGGCGGGTCGAGGCAGGCTCATCACGTAGACAGTAGATTGATTCATCGCAAAAGGCTCATGTGAGTGCAGTTACTTTTATATTGGAATGCGGGTGTTACTGGCAATGAAAGAGCTGCTAGACTGGCTTTCTCTGCATTAGTTGCAGGTGGTCGGCTATGGATCACGCCGACACTGTCAATGCCCTTAGAGAGATAGTACGTTCCGAGATTTTGGAAGCAATGTGTCTACATAAGTGTTAAGTATACGAGAACTGAGAGTTAAGATCAGCACGGTCAAGCATGAGAAGCACATCGGACGCACAAAAAGTCTTGTCTACCAGCATAGAGCTGGCACTATTGACTGCACGACGCTGATGAATACGTTGAAGGAATCAGTGCACCTAAGGATTGGTGTGGAGTGTAGTGAAGATAATCCAACTAATAGCAGTCCTATCAACATCTTGAAGCTCCTACACGCAGAATAAATGCATAAGGCAGCCGTCAAAAGCACCATCCTTAACAGTCTGTCACTAGAATTAGATCTGATACAGTCATTTATGAAAGCCGGCATTTAAGCATACAATAATGCATAAGTACACGCTATTCCGAAAGTAATCGACCGCCCACCATTTTTAGTGTAGTTGACAACACAAAACCGCTGTGGCATATCGGGGGTCTAGGTGACGGTGGGAGGGTCACTCCCCAGGAAATCCACAGCTCCCAGTGTTGTACCAAACACCCAACTAATTAGCTGGGCGACAGAACTTTCTACTCCCAACAATACATTGGGAAATTGCATGCTAGAAACTGCTTTTCAAAGCATCAGTGACTAGTTAGCCTATCCGCGATCTGACATTGTGTACTCTAGTTTTGTCTTTCTCAAGAGGTGACCAAATAATGTAGACTGAAAGGTCAACATAAAATTATAGATACGGTGGTTGTGGAAAGTGAAAGAATGGGTCTTGTCTTGTCTTGTCCACAATTGCCTCACAGCTTAGTGGGGAGTCGCAGTTTTCTATCCTGGGCCAGGTGTGTTGCACGTGTTGTTGTTAGTCCATGTTGCCTCAGGATCTCTGATATATTGTCTATCCATCGTACTCTCGGTCTGCCTCTTGCTCTAGGGCAGTAGTGCTGTTCGTTGTATGCTCGTAGAGGCAGTTGGTCGGTTTGCATTCGCATCAAGTGGCCAAACCACTCTATTTGTTGCTTCTTTGTGTATTGCAGGCATGGTGTGGTTCCTACAATTGCTCTAATGTTCTCGTTTCGAACTCTGTCTCTCCTTGTGACATTGGCAGCCTTACGTAAGCATCTCATTTCGCACGTCGTGATCTTTTTCTCCTGTGCTCTTGTTAGGGACCAGGTTTGGCATTGGTAGCAGAGGGTTGGTATAAACATGCAATTTATCAGTTGTCGTTTTAGTGCCATAGTGATGCTTGGGTGTTTTAGCAGTGGGGAGAGTTGGTAAGTTACCGCGTTTGCCTTTTGACATCTTGCCTCAAGTTCCCTATCAATTCTTCCATGGGTCACGGCTTGAATAACAAAACGATTCTTCTTTTTCTTCTTCTTTGTTCACCGGCTCTAAGTTCCGACAGAAAGTCCCCGGTTTTCATACTTTTGGACTTTGTACCAGAACATGAGTTTTGCGTGCACATCCGTTTTACTGGCTTTTTTGTGTGCAGTATTTTTTTTCTGCCTCTCGGGCAAATGTAATCCGACTTCAAAGAAAGACGTCTTTCCTATTTCTAGGATGACTGTTGCCATTGTTTCGTGGGACATGATGTTGCCTTATTTGTGTGGTATTATTTGTGTCCCTTTGTCTACAGATGTTGCCCCTGGAGAACCTCTTTAAGGCAACCTCGAGTAGACTAATCAGCCCTCAAGGGAAGGCAGGGGCAGATCAAGGGCATACCCCGCCATCCGAAGTGGCTTTCATAAATGCAGAGCCGATAAATGATGCTCTGGTCCTGGTCTCACCCAAGGAATCGTCACGTCCTGCACTGATTGATTTGATTCAAGAACCGACATCACAGCACTCGGGGTATTCCCATAAACGCTCCGTCTCCATCTTCAGCAGAAAGTGAAGAGTTCCGATACTAATGGTGCCGTCTTGCCTTTCCTCTGAGCTTCGAGCATCTGCCAGAACCTCTCACCCCCAAGTGCATCAATCTCACCACACTGTGGTGATCAATCTGCTCCTCCGAACTGCACAAGCTCTCCCACAAGGCACTAACCACGTCTGCCTTACCATGCCTCAGTATTCCACCAAGCTGTGCAGAGCCAGCAAGTCTGTCCGCCTGTTCATTTCCCAACACACCGGCATACCCTGGTGAAAAAATCCAGACAATACTCCTCACCCGTGTCTTCCGCAGCGAGGCATGCCACTCTGCATGCCTGTCCTGATCTTCCTCCGCATGCTTTCCGAGTCAGTTACAACCACAATGTGTGTGTGTGTGTGTGTGTGTCATGTTCTCTAGCCAGTGAAAAGCCGCAGTGACCGCCTCCACCTCCATTCTTAAACTGGATGTTGTGGTATCATATGCTAGGTTCTCCTGCGCCAAACGTCGACCATTAACTTTTGCTAAGAAACCCCAAGCACTTCTTTTGCCTCTTGACACTGAACCGTATGTGTAAATAATCAAATCTTCTGAGCGAGCATTATCTTGAATTAACTGCTGAATTTTCACCTATGTGGCATCTGCTGGCTAGTCTCTGCATTCCCGGTTCAGCGTGATTATGACCCTACACAAGTCTGTTCAGGTGGCACTTTGACCCACTGCTCTCCTCGCCTAATGTTCTCAAGGATGCAAACCTGTCTAATTTTGTCTTCTGCCTGAGCCATCCATGACTTCCCTCTTATCAGCAGCTGAAGCTCAACCCAGAGCTTCGTCCTGCACATGACTGCTTAACCTCACAACCGTATGTTGAGCTTTCCACTAGTCACAGGCTGTACCCTCCGGAGATTAGCAATGTGCAGCCCGCAGGTCCAGGACTTCGATGACCACACAAATTTGGCACATTCTTCTTCATTACGTTAGACACCTTGAACGTTGCTTCAACTGTGCCCTTAGCACGACAGTATGGAGAGGCATGCACCAGGCATGGGTTTCCCTGTTTGGTCCCAACACTCGGGCAAGTAGGGCCAGTGGATACGGGCATCTGAACCGTTTTGCCAATTAGTAGGATTTCTGACGGTCGGACATTGAGACTTTGCTTGTGTACCATCTGAGCCTAACCAGCAGACTGACACTGGCTGTCAAGGTGTACCTCAACGCGGTGACGACGTTGAGGAGTGATTAGGAAGATAGAATTGTATCGCGAGAAAACGCCCATAGGAGTTGTTGCTGGTCTAAGCTGTGGGTAAATCTCTTGGTCTAGGGCAGAGTCTCAGCAGTTTAGTTTTCCTTTCACTTGACAGACTTTTAACCAAGAATGTCATTTAGTGGTACATTCGGCAAGCGGATTTTCCTCATGTTCTAAATTAGTTTTTGATAGACGTTTTCACCCATGCATTGGGGGTGAGCTGATGAGAGTCAGACTAGACCCTACATCCCTGGGGGCCACCAGCTACGATATCCACTGCCAGCTCTGTTAATGCTCATAATAGCGCACGACAAGGACGTGCAGCAGGAGTCTTGCATGGGGTTTCGTAAAACCAGCACAGAGAAGGTTGGTGCCCTAGGTGGGGAACGGAGTATCTCCTTATAGACATCCCATCGGACATAATTTTCTGCAACGCTTGTGACCAAAATCACTGCGCCACACAGAAAAACTAAAGTAGTGGCAAGGCAATAACACCCCCCCCCCCCCCCCCAAAAAAAAAAAAAAATTCTTCCCTGAATGTATAATTAAAGTATATGGCGTAATTTTTGAACAAACAATGAATAGGACTGCACAAGGTGAAAGATATAATACTGAGGCAAAGAACAAAATAGAATAGACAGTAACTGCATTTTATAAAACGGAGAACATCTTTTGAAATAAATACCTGTCGTTTTTCTTCTTCTTCTTCTGCCCTTTAACCCTTAATGGTGCATAGGCCCTCATCCAACTCCCGCCAAGTAATTCTATCCTTTGCTATCACATGCAGCTTACCCCGTGTCTACCTTTTTTCGTCACCCTCTCTCGTTCCCTTGCTGGTTCCAGTTTAAAGCCTTTCTAGTTGTATTGTTCTCATGTTTTCTCAGTATGTGTTCTATCCAAGCCAACATCCTTTCCTCACCTCTTTAGTAACTGGAATTTGTTTAGTTCTCTCCTTGAGCTCAACATTAGGGATTTTATTATACCATGAAATTCCATCTATTCTGCGTAGGCACCAAAATAACAGTCGTTGGAAGTAGGAAAAAGAATTCCCAAGGAACGGATTATGCCTTGATGCAACGAATACGTTGCTGGAAGAAAACAACATGTGCAGTCTAGACATATGAGGAATAATCAACGGCAAATAAGACTGTTTTGGAGGACTTCACTGGTGCGCCGAAAAAGCGTCATTTGGGGATTTGTTATCAGGGTAGCCGAATTTTTTTTTTTTTTTTTTTTGCGACCGAAGAGAGAGAGAGAAGGGGGGGAGGGGGGGGGGAGATATAGTACCAAATATTTTTTTTTCAAAGGTATCATAACATATAATAATTTATAATTTAAAAACCGTTTTAAAAACACGTGGATATAAGCTGGCTTTCCTTATATTTGATCAGAATTGAAGGATAGATACAGTTAAATATTCAAAACAATAAATTGTGCAGTCTATTGTGTGTGTCTTCTTTTTTTTCAAATCCACTAGAGGAAAACATTGCTTTGAATTAAAATATTGATGCCAACTTTCTAAAACGTACCAAAACATCAGGCGTATTACCAAAAGTAGTTTTGCGCGGCAAGGGTCAAATAGTATGAAAGTACCAACTCCGACAGCCTTATGTTGAATTAAGAATCGACATAACAGCAGTTGGGACACTCCCATAATCACTCCGGCCCCATCGTCATCAGCAAGCGAAGAGTTTCAATTCCGATGGTACCAGTAACTGTCTGACTGTATATCCGTCTCGCCCTTCCCTTGAGTGTTGAGAGTCGTCCACATCCCACGGTAACCTCTCGCAGCGCCATTCTCCCCAGACCGTAATGATCTATTTGTGCCTCCGCACTGTTCACTCGCTCCCAAAGGACCCTCACAACATTTAGCTTGTCATACATCAATTCACGACCTAGCGTTCAGGCAGGTTCAGTGCGAAGACAATGGCTTGAATCATTACAGAAGTCCACTGTGCGTGGAGTCACCTTTATTTTTGTTCCGGGATACCCAGGCGTCGATGGAAATGAAAGAGCTGACAGGTTGGCTGGATCTGCTATCACTACCGACGGTCAGCCTATGGATCATGCTGATATTATCAATGCCCCCAGAGAAATGGGAAGGATAGAGGACTTTGATGGCAGTGAATCCACATCACTCGCCAGAATGGCAGACTTGGGAATTAAGATCGGCACAGCAAAAAACCAGACGCACACCAGAAGACTTGTTAATCAACACAGAACTGGTACTATTAGCCATCGGACGTTGGGGTTCATACTGAGGGGAGGATCTGAGCACCTATGGACATGTCCGGAGTGCAATGATGATAACCCAACTAACTAGCTAACTAACTGACTAACTAGCGTTGCAGAACCAGCCAGTCTGCGTGCTCATTTTCCAACATCAGCGTGACCTGGAGAAAATCTCCAAAGGACGCTAACTATCAGGAACCTCTGAAGTGATGCTTGCCACTCTGCACGGAGCATACCTGTCTCCACCTTTCTCGACAGGCTCTGTGAGTCAGTTACAATCACTGCAGCCCTGTTTGTTATTTAGTCTGCCGCCCATGATTAACTTTTATTCATTAGGATTGGTCATAATTTATAAGAAGGACAATCTTTGATGCCTAAAATTATATGATCAGTTCAAACAACAATATCCTGTTCAACTCATCCAAGTTTTAATTTGGATTTCCTTTAAATTTACGATGACTCTTCTACATGAGAAAACTAATGTTGAATATATTTTGTATGGGCATAGTGAAACGGAAATTACGGTTCTGTGGTTATACCAAGCTACAAAATATTCAATTTAATGTTAATACAAAACACTGTTTAAAATAATTTAGAAACAGAAAATGTTTTAAAAGTTTGTTGGTATAATGCAAGACAATCGTGTAAAAGGTAATACTTCATTCATTCATTCAGTAGCATGTCCCTCGCGGAACCTCGCTGCCATAACAACCCTCCGGAAAACCTTCCTATCCTGAGCAAGATGTCCTGCGTCTGATACACCCATCTGGAGATCATCTGCCACATCCTGCACCCATCTTCTCCTTGGCCTTCCTCTTCCTCTCTTCCCAGGCATATACCCCTCCATTATTGTTCTCTCTAGACTTCCATGACGTTTCAAGTGACCAAAATATTTCAATTTTCTTTGTTTTATTGTCTTTACTAGCCAACCCTCTTCAATATTCAGCTCTTGAAGTATGGATGCATTTGTTCTTTTCTTTACCCAAGATATTCTTAGAACCTGTCTGTAACATTTATATTCAAATGCATTTATGCGCTGTTCCGCTTGTAGGTAATACTTAAAGTGCCTAATTTATTAATGATTTAATACGGATACACAATCATGATAAAGACATAAATGCACTGCTTCTGCACCAGTTAGTGGTAAATTGATGCGTAATTTAGACTTGGTCCCCCTGTGTGGGTTACGAGGCCCCATTGGGGTTGGGGGAGGGGAGAGAGCCCACAAAAATAGACTCGTTGCCTCCCTAACAAGCATTTCGTAGAAGTAAACCAATAAAGAAATCCATTTGAAGTCGGAGTAGATCTGCCCGAGTGGCAAGGTATCAAAATAAAATTTGCCAGGCGAGCATAACAAATCTCCACGCAAAACAAGTTCTGGAAGATGACTAGATCAACGCCTTCTCCATGCAAGACTGACAAACAAATTTACAGCCACCTTCACCATTGGCCATCGGAATTGGAACGCTGCTCTGGGTGCCAAAGATGGAAACTGAGCACTTATGGAAGTTTCCTCAGTGCTGTGATATCGGTTCCTAATTCAGCTCTGTTCAAGCGGTGCTTTCAGCAGTACCGACGGCCCCGGTTCAACAGACATAAATTATGGAAGTAAGTTTGAGCTCATAAGTGAGCTCATAGGTGTATCACTAAGGAATACATTAAAGAATAAAATCATTAAAAGCTGAAGTTAATAAAATTTAGATCAGGAGCGTGGCACAAAGAAAACATTGGTGCGGGCGAGGGGATCAGAAGGTCTGAGTCCCTTATAAATGTTCTATGGGGTATCATGAGGCCTAAATCTTGTTTATGTGCACTATAATAATAAGCCGACTAGTAAATAAATATAATAATAAATATATTTGAAATGGCATACATAAACAAATACTTAAAAAATAACTTGAACACATGGATGATGGTGTTTTTAAAAACATTCCCATAAACGCTCCGTTCTCATCTTCAGCAGACAGCGAAGAGTTCCAATTTCGATGGGCAGTAGTAGTTTGATTGTTTGTCCAGGACCATCGGTCTTGGTTTATCCATATTGCTTTTCCTCTGAGTGTAAAGTGGCGGTCAGATGCCCTGGTCGCTCCCACTAATCAGAGATGAGGGAAGGTAAGCCACTTTACATATTTTATAGGGTTAGGGCTCATTACTCCTCTTAAATTTTTCCCGGGTGGGGCCTCAGTGTGTCTGTGCCCCTATGTTCTTACCTCACTGATTCATGCCATTCCCTCTTAGAGGGAATGTAGTCCGGCGTTCCGAGCAAGAAATTTTATATATACCTAAAAATTACGATTTTTTTAAATAACATTCATTGAACATAGAGAAAAAGCAATAAGATAATATGATTTTAAAAATTACAGTGAAATAAGATAAAACAATAAAGAATATTGCAATTTTTACCAAATTTTATCCTACCAAATCTTGGTATTTTTCTAGAATATTTCGGAACTTAGACGAACCAAATTATTACTTAGAGCAAGCTTTGGTGGTGTTGGAATGCGCACACGGTTTTCTCAAAGTCGGCGTTGATTTAGACAATTCATCGCTGCGACATTGTCATTGCTTTAGTTTCGAAAGTATAGGTGAGGATACCATGTTATCTAAACAACATAGTGGACATTGTTTAGTCCAGTTATCGCCTATACACGCATTTTACAATGTATAGCCCAAATTAACAGCGGCGAACTAGATTGCTTCCAGTTTCCACCATTTGTGTTGAGTTTCAGTTACAAACATGTCCGCAGTGGTACTTGTGAGATCGTTTGATTTCATCTCTTACTCTACTTCTACACAGACACAACAATACCGATTGTTTTATATTTATTATAGAATTAGTAAATGCTATTCATATGCACAACTGATTTCCGATTTCGAAATTGTTGCGGAGAATAAGTTTCTCTTGACTCTTGTATTTAATCAGTAAGTAATCTGCCTCACCACGCCTAGCCTGGGGGAGAAGTTTGAAGACTGACGGCGACTCACTTGTTTGTGTCGTCGAGCAGTGGGTAGACAGCTGTACAAGTGGAGATGAATTAACAGCAGTCTGTCAGAGTGCAAACATGGAGCAATAGATTGCAGTCAAATTATTTGGCTATGGCAATAGAACTATATATAGCTACTTAAGTAAAAAAATTTTAATGCCCTCTACACCAATACCAATAAAACCAGCACAGTTAGATAGCTGTAAACAATTTCTTTCCAATGGTACCTCATTTAGGCTTGTATGTCATTTCTGAGCTGAGATATGTAGGTTTTTGTGGGATGAGATGTAAGAAACAGCCGCTAAAACTTGTGACCCAGAAACAAGAAGTTTTTTTCTGCGCAGTCTGCGCAACCTACTGCGCAGTTCTGTATCGGCTTTGTTTACATTGGACTGTCATTGGACAAGATGGCAGGCAATGAGACACAGCCACTGGCTGAGCCAGCGATTGCCTGAAAAATGTCACTGTACATCTACCTAGCCACTGTCCAGAAAGAAATTTTATACACAAATGTAAAATTGGACGGAGAATTCAATTATAACAAGCATTACCAGGACGAGTAACAGTTAAAGCCTAAAGCCAACCTCGAATTTACCGCTATTTTCAATCAAACTGATGACTAACAGAAAAACAGGACGTCCGGCTGTCGTAGATATGCGCTGTTAATCGGGTTCCCCCACGCTGTTTTCAGCTATTTATAGCTGGTCCAAATTTCATGAGAGATTTGGACCCATCCGGAAACCAGCCGAGATTTCCCGAAACAAGTTGCGAACGGTTTCCGGGTAACGGAAATTGCAGAAAAGACCGCAAATTGTCGAAACTGTAGTCGCTACTATATACTCTATATAATACAGTCAGTGAGTTAGGTACTCCTGCAGCAGTGACCCTAGGGGATGCAAATCTGTTGTTTGTGATATGGCGACCTTAAAGGAACACAATCGTTTCTGTACATTCACATAATGTTCTGTAATTTAATATTGTTTCACAAGTGAGTCCCAGCCATTTAGTTAAGCACCTTCCGCGCCGCGAGTAGCGGGGGTACTCTCGGGCGGATCTGTTGTTGCGTTTCGCGACATTTTTGTCCGCAATTAATCCTACTTTTGCCGCGGTTTATTCGCCTGAAAAAATCCGGAATTTACATCGGCAGGAAAAAATCCAGAATTTACAAATGACTGAGGCTCTGTTATGGTATATTTCCAGCCTCGATAATTTTGGACCGTTATTCAAAGGATAGCCTAGTTCTCTTTTTATTATCTGTTTATTATTAAATTATACATTTTGTATTATTTCAGATGTATTCATTCACCATCCCTTTTTATGGGCTACTTAAGGATAAACAGCATTTTGTTTTAGACTGGAGGATCAGTGGAAAACGTGACCAACTAAAAAATATTGACTGTTACCTGATCAAAATAGAATGCAAATGGTATGAGGGATCATTAATGCTGAGCTTATGGGGAGAATTAAACAACTTCCACAGAATTGAGAGGTGAAGCCCTGGAAATGACTGACTAGTGCCTTCAGAAGTCGTGTCTTCACACTTTAACAAATATCTGGAAAACTACAGTACTGATCAACAAACATTTCTGGCATGTAGTCTCAGATTTGTCATGTCCTTATGATTCTATAATTTACAGTTACACAGGTGCTGTTGTTTTCTTAAAGTGGTGAATTTCTTTATTTTGTTTGACTAGTAATGTGTACCCATAAAAAATAGAACAGTAATTGGCACAAGTGTGGTGATTGTTTGGAAATCAGTTCACATGTGCACTGATATCGTGATTATTATGATAGCCTATTCCGCATTCAGTAGAAAACTGGGCTATCCACCGAATAACGGGCACATATTATGGCGGCCGCAAAAACACCCTAACAGGGCCTCATTCACATGTCAGTTGCGCACTTCAGGGAGCCTACCGCCACCGCCAAGAGTATCCCCCACGCCGCTACGTACAGCGTGGATTGGGGCTTAACTAGATGGCTTGGACTCAGAGCAGCAGCTTCCGCATCTCCAGCAGCTTTGCCCATGAGTCCTAGCTATCTAGTTTAGCCCCAATCCACGCTGTGCGCAGCGGCGTGAGAGATACTTTCGGCGGTAGCCGCGGGAAGCCGCAAATTAAGTCACCGGATGTCTGCAGTTTACATGTGACTAAGGCTCTGTTTTTGGCCGCCATAATATGTGCCCGTTATTCGGAGGATAGTGGAAAACTGTATTCATGTAACACTTAGGAGGCTTAAGCTAGAGATGGCCGCCAGAGAATGAAACATGTGCAGTATGATGTTTTGAGAGGTTCCTGTTACTCCACTACCTGTAAGCATTCTGATTGCTTGCTTTGAATCGTGCTTGCTTTGAATCGGTACTTGTTTTTTCGTATGCCGCAAATAAGACAATGTAAACGTTCACATAAAAAAAAATTCTTGCAAAGACATGGTAATGAACATGTTGCTTGCCAGATTTCAACAACTTATCTGAACGGACTGTACTAGTATAACTAGAAAGTCATTTGTCTGGAACCCATAGAAAAACAAGAAATAGAGACCTAAACACTTGACTAGAGACAAAGTTTAATAATATGTGCAGGTCATTGATGTATGCAGCTGCAGGAGTTGGGACAAGATAAGAGGGCTTGGCATGTTCTTTATGAGCCTGTGCTCCTGGAGAGTTTAGGGTGAGGTTGATAAAAGACGCAAACAGAATCCTTGACCATTATAAGCTGTATCTGACACCGACCATGAGGTCTTTATAGCGCAGTGATTTTAAAATAAAATTTCTTGACCAGATGGGAATATTTTAGAGATTCGGAAACACTGTTAATTGTTGAGAGGATTTTGTACTTGTCATTCATGCTAAAACACACGTGCTATCTCACAAGTAATGTTGAAGTGATTCTTTATCAATGTCCATGTTTTTAAAAAATTATTTTTGACAGCCAGGTCTGTACTCTGAACATGGAGAAATTTTAAATAGGCAAGCATAAGTTATATCTTTGTGGCAATAATAATAAAATGCAAGCACAGTTTTTTTCTCTAAAATGTTACCCTGGTTGCACTGTCTGGATGTATGTGTTACGTCTAGTTTTTGACAGTCCAGACCAGAGATAGTCTAGTTTAGTTTGTTCTTGTATCTAACGACCATATCCGGTTGTTACTCTCCACTGTTTGTTTACTTTCAGCGGATGGCTTGGATGTCAATACCTTAACCAATAAAAAGAAAGATTTGATTGATTTGAAACCTTCACTAGTTCAAGAGTCTTGTGTGGTTACGACGGTCTTCGTTTGAAGAAGCTGAAATCAAGTTTCTAAAAATGTCTATCAAGGAATCAGGTGACTCTAATGTAAGTAAATCTCTCTTGGTTTTTTATTCACATGTCTAATAAACTAAAAATGTGTCAGGTGAAACTTAGTTAGTTGTGTATCCTTTACAGGACGTTGCAGAACCAACCCCAGCATTTTTTGGCTGTTGTGGTTTTCTTGGACAAGTTTACGTCCAGTGCTTTCTGGTCGGTCGGCTTCTGGATACCACTGTTGAAACCAACGCAAGGCCTGCAGCTGTGATTGAACCTGGTACCCTGGCATTACAAAGTGCATTCGTAACGCCTAAGCCACAGGTGCCGACTCAGGTGAAACCAAGAAAAGAAAACAAAAACTGATAGCAAAAACATATAATATATGACAGTTTTACAGAACCAATTAATAACGGACGTTACAGCAGTTAGTTTCAACAGCAGAAAGATGACAAGAAGCAAACAAAAAATTAAAAAACTGACACCTTAGTGAACTCACTCTGAAGAAACTACAAATATTGTGTCAAATAAATATAAGAAAAGATTAATAATAACCTGAAATAAACGTATGTCATACTTGGATCCCTGCCAAAGTTAATAAATGAAAGAATTCAGGTTGAAATTACTCTCCTGTTTTGTGTATCCGAGTAGAGTATAGGCTCTCAACCAAACCTTGTCAAACCCTTTGTAGATTTGATCATGTGAGTTTGAATTTTTCAGCTAAAGTTTTCTACATGTGTAGCCAGTCACTCAAGAACCCTCTTTTGTAGCCTCTTATGACATGGTAGGTTAAAATGTTAGTTTTCTTGACTTCACTTACGGGCTCCATTAACACATTGGTGTCAAGCTAAACTTTCACTTGTTTCTAATTTCTCACACAAATTATCACATTTGTCTCTTGTAAATCGTTTACCTCAAGCTGTTGTCATTATTGTGCAGTTTCTTCATCTCTTTAACCCAGTCATTATCATGATATGCCCTACTGATATGCATAGTGTGTTTCATTTGGCTATTTCAGATGCTCACCAGAATCACAGATCAAGTCATTGCTCTTGTCTCACCTCATCCATGTTTAAGTCATCCAGGTATTCATCTCTTTACCTTCCCGTTGCTCTTGTTCCATCAATCTTGCCAGTTGTAACCAAGTTTTCAAGTCAACTCCTTTCTCAGTACATTTATAAAAAAAACAAGTTTTATTAATATTTCATATAATTTATCTTTTGTTATAATCATGTCCATTTTATTGATGTGTCTTTATACTAACGGATTCTTGTCCGTTTTTGTTGTTGATATGGCTACACCAGAATGTCACAGCTCTGACGCAAGAAACAATATGGTTCAAGCAACCTGTGTTTGAGGCTGCAGAAGCTCAGTACCATATATACCTGGCTGCCAGTGCCGACCTGAAGTCTGCCCCAGGGACTCCAGGAAAGGTATGTCAACTGGTAAATGAATCATGTATTTACATCACATTCCCACGTGTGCTTAGTCCTCGTCTTCACAATGATGGTGTTATCTTCACCTGATGAAAAGTTTGTTTTTTTCCCTGTTGGAAATTGTCCTGACCCTCTTGTGCCTCCCTGCTGGATCAGTCTGTCCAGGTATAGGTACTCCACTTAGTCTTATTAATTAAGTAGCCTAGAGGAACAGCAGCAGCCAGTCTGTCGTTCTGCTCATGACTGTGCACACCTGAATATCTCTGGCAGAAAATGTGTGATGTGTTCCTGTAGTCATTCACGTCCTGTTATCTCTTTTATCTTCTTCGTGTTCACTGGCTGTAAATTGTGGCAGAAAGATCTGATTGTTTGCCCACTTCTGGACTCCAGTCCTGTTCCACAAGATGAATGTTGCACACGCATCCCTTTTCCTTGCCTCCCCGGCAGATGCTCTCTGACTTTGAAGTAAGTTCCATAATTAGCCGACTCTTACGACATGCTTTTGGGTAGGCGGTGGACTCAGTTCTTGTTTTCCCCACAATGGGGCCCGCGAACCCTCATGGGGAATCCGTCTAATGTGTTGCAAAGGGCTCACATTCGATCGATCGATCCATCCATCTATTTCTGCACTGTTTTCAATATCTTAATGGAATCCAGTCTGACACTTCTGGTTGCTGACATTACTGTTGGTCATCATGGTCTTCTTCGCGTCCTCACTCACTGAGTCCATTTGTTTCCCATTTCACTGCCTGTTTTGTGTTTCTTTGTCCAGTGCAGCTCAGAAGGTTTTGTGATACCAGCGATTTTCCAGGCATTTCTCTGATTTCTTAACCTTTCTTGAATTAATGAGAGCTGATGAATTCATATAGAGATTACACTTGTAAAAATTTGCCATTATCTAAGAAAAGCAGATACACCAGTGGCATAGCGAGTAGGTTTGTGCTTGTTTTTGTTTTTAGTAGATCCGGTTTGATATATTTGTTTTGTTCCTTTCTGAAGCCAATGGATATGCAGTTTCAGAGACTTCAGTTGCAAGGGTCTCGGGTGGCCAGAGGACCTTTCAGCATTTGCCTGGAAAGGCTAGTAAAGGTCGAAAATTGTGCAAAAGATTGTGTCTTATTCACGTGCTGAGAGGTACAGGAGGACATCACAGTGACTAGAAAACTACATGGTAACAGAAGCATAGTGAGTGGACAAATAAACTGATAGCAAAAACACAGAAGAGGACAATCAGAGGGGGAAAACTTGGTTTTTTAAAGAGTTGAGAGCTGGGCATGCTAGCCAGTCTAATATTCTGCCCTTCTTCTTCTTCTTCTTCTGCCTTTCTATCCCCCAATGGAGCATAGGCCCTCAACCAACTTACGCCAAGTCGTTCTATCCTTTGCCATTGCATGGAGCTCTCCCCATGTCCTCCCAATCTTTCTAACCCCGTTCTCCAGCTCTCTTCTCCATGTGTTTTTTGGCCTTCCTTTATTCCTATGCCCCTGTGGGTTCCAATGCAAAGACATTCTAGTAATGCTGTTCTCCTGTTTTCTCAGTGTGTGCCCTATCCAACGCCAGCGTCTTTTCCTCACTTCCTGATCCACTCGAGCCTGTTTAGTTCTCTCCCAAAGTTCTACATTAGTTATTCTATCATACCATTTTATTCCCTCTATTCTGCGCAGGCACCAGTTAATGAATGTCTGTAATTTATTAGTAATTGCCTTGGTTGTTCTCCATGTTTCCGCCCCATACAATAGTACTGATTTGACATTAGAATTAAAAAATTTTAGTTTAGTATTTCTTTTAATTTCTTTTGACCTCCACAAATTACCTAGTGCTATGAAAGCCCCTCTTGCCTTTTGTATTCTTATTTTAATATCTCTATCAGTTCCTCCATCTTTATCTACATTACTGCCCTTCACCTGACAGAAATTGCGGTAGATAAATTGAAACAATGGCGTGGATGAATATCATCAATACAATTTTTCCTGAACACAACAGACCAGACGCTGTGGGTAGATACAGTGCATTTGCCATCTATTAGGGCACTTGATGATGTTTAATTTCCAACCTTGCTGGCATATTTGTTCTCTTTTTTTAATAATAAATGAATGCTCCCACTGTGGGTTCCTGGGGGAGGGGGGGGGGGGGGAGGGGGTTAGACCTGCTGCCTCTCTAACAAGTGTCTCATAACAGTCGTCTGATTAGGGATTTCCTTCTCAGTGGATCTGCCTCAGAGGCAAGAAATTAACAGTTTTCATACAAATCAGCAAAATCTGTACGGGTGATTTGCACGGAAACCTCACAATTTTTAACAAGACTGAAGTCCAGAAGTAGATGAACATTCAGAACTTTCCGCCAGAGTTCACAGCCGGTAAACGCAAAGAAGCATAAATACCCATCATTTGTCATGTTTGTTTTACCTGATAATTGTTATTTCAGCGACCTCATATCCAGGATAACAGATCTCACATCAAGAAACAAAAGCCGGATTCAAAAGCAAGTTTGGATTTGTGGAGCAAAAAGTTTCAGGCTGAAGAAGCTGCCTTGTTGAGGACTGTGAAAAATATTTTTGGTCGCCTTGAGGACCTGGAAAAGGTATGATGATGATTCTTCTTGAGATGTCTACCTTTTGTTTTGTACACCTTCACTCATCTGCTTCTATGTACACTTTCACCCATCTACTTCCATGTACACCGTCACCCGTCTGCTTGTATTTACAATTCGTCCATCTACTTCTATGTACACCTTTACCCATCTACTTCTATGTACACCTTCACCCATCTACTTCTATGTACACCTTCACCCATCTACATCCATGTACACCGTCTGGTCGCCTTGAGGACCTGGAAAAGGTATGATGATGATTCTTCTTGAGATGTCTACCTTTTATTTTGTACACCGTCACCCATCTGCTTCTATGTACACCTTCACCAGTCTGCTTCTATTTACAATTCATCCATCTACTTCCATGTACACCGTCACCCATCTATTTCTGTGTACACCTTCACCCATCTACTTCTATGTACACCTTTACCCATCTACTTCCATGTACACCGTCACCCGTCTGCTTCTATTTACAATTCGTCCATCTACTTCTATGTACACCTTTACCCATCTACTTCTATTTACACCTTCACCCATCTACTTCTATGTACACCTTCATCCATCTACTTCTATGTACACCATAGAATTGTGCCAGTAATTTTCAGCATTAATTTGTTCATTTTCTTCTTGCCATTTGAACCGTTGGGATGTGATACAGTTTATTTAAATTCTTTGTTCCACTGCTTATAGTAGTGAGTAAATTAAAGTATTGTTTTTATATAAAAGAGGCGGGAGCCCGAAGACAACTTATCACAGACATCAGAAGGAGACAGTCATAATTTTTCAGCCATGTTATGAGAAGAGGGAAAATAGAACATTTTGTGACCACTGGAAAGATTGACAACGAGAGAAGATTCTTGACAGTCTTGTTGCATTTCATGGAGGTGTGTCGGCACATGAACTGATACATGCTGCAGGAGATGGTGGATTAGGGAGAGGCATGATCGCCCATGCCAGTTGGCAAGGCACCTGATAATGATGTCTAGATTTTCCTGTAGAATGTTTGTACAGGGATACTTTGTTTATCCTTTTGTACACTTACACTTTATATATCCTTATGTTCACTTACACATCCTTGTGAACACTTATACTTTATTTATCCTTCTGTACACTTATACTTTATCCTTCTGAACACTTATGTTCTCTTACACTTTATTTATCCTTCTGTTCACTTATAATTTATTTATCCTTCTGTTCACTTTCACTTTATTTATCCTTCTGTACACTTATACCTTATTTGTACTTATGGTCACTTATGCCTTATTGATCTTTCTGTTGACTTGCAGGCCCAGCAGAGAAAGTCACAGATGATTAAGGATGCAGCCGCCAGGCTGACAGCTGCTGTGGAAGAATGTCAGACCAGACTCACTGACGAGCTTGTCCAGAGTGCCGGGCGGACAAATGTCTTCAGGTCACTTCTTTCTGAGATTGAAGAGGACCTGGACAAAATTACCAATAATTTCACTGAACACAATTGGGGTCGTTTTAAAACGCAAGAGAAGTATTGCAGAAAAATGAGCGACCGCTTCTCAAAGCTGGGTAGGGACTTGAATTCATGCATTGATCTTTGTAATTGCTTTCAGGCTGATGTTTCCAAATCAGACATAAATCGTATTGTCGGGGAGATTGGCAGACTGTCCCTTGTGAAAAAGCAGTGGGACAGTGATGTGTTTTTGAAGAAGAAAGAGATTGTTGCCAACAGTATGAAGTCATTATTGGCCGATAGTGAAGATGCTGCAGGTGGTCATCCAAGTGATTCAGATTCAAGTTTGGAGGGCAGTTGTTCGGTTTCTTCAGATGAGTCTGAAGCTAGACCTGGTGGAAAAAACCAAAAGGCACAACCAGGGAAGTCTAATAAGATGAAAAAAGCCACACAAAATATCAAAGTTGGATTTAATAAATCCATCTGGAATGGCACTGGTCCTGCTAAAGATGTCCGCAACAGAGCAAATGCAGATTTCTTTGCCAGCAGACCAAACTCAGGCCCGAATGCACCTATGAAAAGAAATGCACTAGGAATGCAGAGCTCACTTGACAAGAAGCAGGATATCTTCCAATTTAAAGGAGTCCCTCGTCCTGCAACTGTTCCATTTTTAACCCAACCAGGGTTGCTAGGACCCCGACCAAATGTCCTCCCTATGCCAGGACCCAATTCACAGATTCCTTTTAGATTTTCTGCCTTTAATGCAGGAGGACAGAAGCAACATCCACTGACTAATTTTGGGCAATCCCGCAATCCTATGGCAGCAGGGAATCGATCAGGTTTTGGCAACGTGAATTTCAATTTCTCCGGCTCGCAGCCCCGTGCATCTTCACTGGATTTTGTCCAGAACTCTGTGTTGGCTTCCATGAACCAACAGGCCAGAAGCAACATCAACAACCAAATGAAGCAGTCTAAGATGTACCAGTTTCAACAGGACCAAGCCAAGGGAGCTAAGAAAGCTGAGCACTTACTGGGGTCTAAACCTGGCTTAGCCTACTCACTCCAGCAAGGCACTGGAGGTTCTGGTTTTGTGCAGAACCAGGCAGGATTGCTGGGTAGTCGGCCAGGTAGTCGGGGCACACTTGAACAACAGTTGAACGAGATGGCTCAGAAGATCCAGCAAATGCAGCTCGCCACAAGCCATAATCTGCAGCTTCAACAGCTCATGCAGGAAACGGAAAGACTGAAACAGATGGTGTCCCAAAAGCAGAACCAACAGCATGATCGGTTTCAGCAGCAGTTTCAGTTGCTGATCAATGCCTTTATGCAACAGCAGCGCCAGCAGCAGTTTCAAGGCCCAGAGTCAAAAATGGCAAGGGCAGTCCAGTTTCAAAACGCTCAAAAACAGCAGCAGCACAACAGGCATCTGCAGCTGCAGCAGCAGAAGAAACGGAAACAGCAACAAAATAAAGTCCAGCAGGTAAAGCAGGAGCCTCAGAAAGAGACTCCAAAGGAAGATACTCAAACAGAGAAAGTGAAAGAAGGATCACCTAGTGATAAAGTGCTGCAGAATGGAGATAGTTCCACCAAAAAGATAGTGGATAAAAGAATAATTAACAAGAACTCCAGAGTGACCAAAATTGGCACATTCAGCCCACAGGCTCCAGGGGACAAGCACAAGGCAGGTGTCAGCTCACTTGTGGTCATGGAGAGCATCAGTTGTGTGGTGGTGGTCGACATAATCAACAGTTGCCTGAAGCTGTACAATGTCACCTCAGACGCTGCCAGCGGCGGACTGTCCCACAGTCTGGTCACTCGACTGGAGTTGTCACGACCCTACTACATGAGCCGGCTGAACAAAGAAAAGATTGTTTTGAGTCGGGAAGGGAAGGTTCTCAGTATAATACGAGTATCCAAGAAAAGGCTGGAGTTTCTCCAAGACATCAAGACAGAATCCCAATATTATGGACTGGGCTACGTTCGAGACGACGTCATTGTGTGCGCTGCTTTTGTAGACAACAGAATTGATCTTCTGAGCATCCAAGATGGCGTTGCTCAGACTGCTGTTCTCACTCAGTGCAAAGGTCCAGAACTTGTTGGGGCTGTCCCCAGCACTGGCTGTATCCTGTACCTAGAGCGTAGTCTCAACAAGACGGTTCATCTCTTAGGCATTTCCCAGCGAGGTGATGCAGAGCTCAGCATTGACTTGGAGTCCAGCCCTACAGATGTCTGGAGTGTTGCGTCTGTCCATGACAAGATTGTCTGCTGTAACAAACAGAGCGGCAAAATCAAGCTGTTTTCTGAAACTGGGGTCTTTTTGGGTGATATTATTTTTCCACCGGGAGCAGTAAATCAGCCCTTTGCTATGGCATTCTGTGATTCAGGTCATATGTACATTGCCAATGACGGCGCTTGGGATAGTGAATATGAACATTATATCACCACAGACATTAATGTCTACTCATTCTCTTAGGTATATATCCGCAAGTTGTTGACGATGTTGTTGTTGATGGTTTGTCAGTTGTGCATGAGTTGCTTGATCAAACCATGGCATTCAGCTTGTGTTCACGTTGTTTGTTAAATGTCCATTGTTTTATTTACTTTTATATTTGACGAAATGTTTGTTTTGGAAATAACTCAAATTTAGATGCAAAATACTATGCTTGAAATTTGTTTTTTTTTGCTCGCCAAAACTTTTTCCCCTTGGTTTTCATGAAATGTTTTCTAATTTCAGATTACACATTAATTATTATGATGATAGAATGGGAGACCTAAAAAATTATCAGAAGAAATAACAAAAATCCAGATGTAAAACTATATATATATATATATATATATATATATATATATATATATATATATATATATATATATATATATATATATATATATATATATATATATATATATATATATATATATATATATATATATATATATATATATATATATATATATATATATATAGTGATAGAGAAGCGTGTGAATTTTTGTATGGAAGCACATCTACTGCCATGTCTACCTCTGATGGTATGGAGATGTGATGTGTAAAGGCATTTTAGCTTCCTGAAGCGTGTCTGAGTGAGTATGTCCTGTGTTTATAGAGGCAAGTCTGTCATGGGGTTCAGAAAAACAAAAACATGCAGGTGGGTGGTAGATTGTTCATTGAATAACATCTTATATGAATTTTGTGCTGCTAATTGACAACTGACTTCTCTCTCAAAGTTAACTGTATTATGGAGTGAAAATAATAGCCTCAAACATGTTATTTAGAAAATATTTCAGCTCGTGAAATGTGAGAAGCATTGGTAGAACATTGGCTAGTACACTTGCCTGTGGCTCTAGTGTCTTTAGGTCAAAGCTCCATTAAGTAAAATGACCTGTAATTCTGAGCCTGAGGTCTAAAAATGTATGTGGAAATTTTATGGGAAATATAGACGGCTTGCATAAGGTTAACCACAAAACCTGCTGAATACTAGTTGTTGAAGAACGCTATGGTAGCTTTTTTTTGTTTGACTTTCCCTTCTCACACTGAGACTATTCATGTGTTGGTTGCTTTGCTCATGTTTTGGACATTTGATAGCATCAGTTAATAAATTTCTATGATTTGTGGAGTTGTATCAAATAGAAAAATTAATGATTTCATCCACAAAGCAGATTTACCTTGTTTATCATTGCTCAAGAAAAGTAATGGTAGGGAGGCCAACAGGCTTTAAAGTTACAAAGTATATTTAAAAAGTTCACCAAAATCTTGTTTTGTATGTTGTTTAGGTGGGTCAGTAAACATCTGGGACACGTGTTTGGGGCTGTTGTTTATTTCTCAGGACCTGGTTGCACTCGTTGTCTTGTTTACTGAGAGCTTATTGTCTGACCACTGTGTTCAGTTCGGATTCTATCACAAGTAACAGGCTGTCCCCGCAGTTTACTTGTATTGTTCCTACCAGTCTTACCAGAATGAGTCTTACAGCATTGTGGTTATTTCTTTTTTTTTTAAATTAAATTTTGTTTAGAATTTAATTATGTACAACTTGTGCATGGTACATCTTCATCTTCCTACCCCACCCCTCTCTTTTTGGGTTAAATTCATATCTTTAAAACGGAACACAAAAAATACAGGGTTAATGTACATCTGTGGCCAAAAGGTGATATAAGAAACTTGTTTTTAAAAGGAGTAGAAAATTATAGAGACAAATAGTTTATGTTAGCTTTACAAAATCGATCTCAATAAACAAAGGACGTTGCTGTGATTAGCCTTCATCAGCACATAAAGGACAACACAGTACACATACACAAATATGCTCTAACTATGAAGTGACTACATGGGACTCTAATGTATAAAATAAATGATACTCATCTGTGTCCCTGGCGAAAAAAACTTTGTACCATAAAATGACGGTCAGCATATATATCTCCAACACGCGGGTAGGGATGGATTAGACGCCAACATCGTACACTGAGTGTCTAATGAGGGAGGGAGGGGTTGGCCTATAGGGCGTAACCGGGGTTGGGTTGTGGGGATGACATTAGTCCATCCGCATGGAATAAAATTGGTGCCTGTGCTTGCAAACAAATATCAGCAGACCGATAGATAGATAGATAGGTAGGTAGATAGATTAGATTAGATCGTGGATGGTGAGGTGAATGGATGAGTGGGTAGTGCGTGAACATTCCCAGCCAAATGCTGGGAGAATACTCAGTAGCTTGTGAGTCAGAGGCAGGCACAGACAACTCTCAGCTGTCTTTGCCATCTTGTAATGGTGGACTTGACTCTAGTCCTATACCCGCCTCTGCTTTTCAGATTTTCCAGTTTGTTTCTTGACATTTTGAAAATGAGTTATGTTGTTTATTCATTATCCTTTAATGTGTATATCTGTCATTTTACTTTTATTGCTTAATGAATACAATGATCCAAAGTTAAAAAAAAATATATACATTGTTTTTTTTTGTCATGCAAACTGTTATGTATGTGTGATATATTGTATGCAGCCTGTCAGAGAATTGTTCTGTTTAATATGTGTATAATAATAATACATGAATTTGTTACATTTGATACTTTATTTTTTTATGTCATGTTATGTTTTCCTAAGCATACTTTGAAGAAAAACAACAATAAAAATGGAGACATAAAATGTGTTGGAAATAATTGTTAATATTGATATTGCAGTTTGAATGTTGTGAGTTATTATGGCATGTTTGTTTTGTATGCAATAAAAGATTGTACTAGTGGTGTACATCAGTAGAGTAGCTATAAAATTCTGTCAATGGATTGAGAAACTGACAATGTGGAGTAATACTGTAGTGTTTTTATAAGGTTTTTATTAAGTTTGCTTTTAGTATGTATGTATATCTGGGCAGAACTTTGCATTGTTTTCTGTCATTTAGCTGTTGGTTCTGACTAATGTGAAGAATAGCGTACTAATCTGTTACTGCCATTTGTAGAATTGCTTATGTTCCCAGGAGAATTCTGAGAAAGTCTGTATGTCTACGAGAATTCAGCATGCAATAAAAGATGGCATCAAGGACAGGCTTGAGGAAATAAGGACAGACTTGTATAGTGATTTGGAAAGAGGACATAAATCATTACATTTTCCTCGTCAACACTTGGAGGAAGAGAAGAAAGGGTATACACTCACAGATTTGTGCCTCAAATGCAAGTCCATATTATCGCTATTCATAAACAATTGTGGCAGGCTGGGAAAAACAGCCCTCCACTAAAATGTAAGCTGGTTCTCCCAGTGTTAATCATTCTTTTTGCTAGGAATCAAGTTGAAATGTCTTATAATATAAAATGTTTAAAAAAAACACAAAGTAATTTAGATGTTTTTATGTTACTGAGCCCATCTCTTTGCTTTGTACTTACATGTGTGTGGAAACTTTCTTTGACTTTGTATTAAAGTGTGTTGTTATTTCTGTGTAACCTTTTTAAACATATTCATCAAGACAGTTCTTTGCATGGTTATTTTGTTCCTGTTTGTATTGCCGATATGAACCATGTCAGAGTATGTCATACTTGATACCTATGAAGTCTCTGTATTCTTGAACTTGTTATTGCAACTGTATGAATAATACCACTGTGTTATGTCTTGTTGGAGTGTGTGGATATAGTTGCAGCCAACCATTGTGGAGGTGGCACCTGCTCGACTGATTCCTTGTTGGACCTTTACCTGCGCTTACATTTGAGAAGTAAACTCTGCTGACTTCTCGCGCGGGGGGGGGGATAACAGGTAGAAACTTAAGAATTTGTTTTTAATACTCACCCACCATAGACTGCAGGCTGCTTCTGACTGTTGGGTACCCCAGTATAAAACTGAGTGACAGGATTTCTGGGATTTGTACCTGTGTGATTCTCATTCTTGAAATGTTGATTTTATAGAATCCTATCCTGGAGGGGGGAAATTAAATCAGTGAAAAAGAACAGAAATGGTTCTTGTAGAATCATCAGCATGTGCCACCTCAGTTTTGAAGTAATGAAGTATAGCAGGTTCCTTGTAGCATGTCTATATTTGCTACATTTAACAACTCGTAAAGTCAAGGAATCATGTGAGACTTTTTGCTTCTGTATTGTTGAGTCTGTGGCTTAAGGCGTTGCGAACTAGCTTTGTAGTGCTGGGTTCGATCCCAAGTGCGGGCCTTGCACCTTGTTATGGTTTCGAAAGTGGTGTCGAGAAGCCGACCGTCCAGAAAACAATGGCAAACTACTAGACGTGAATTTGCCTACAAAAAACACAACAGCTAAAAAATGCTGGGATTGGTTCTGCAACTTCCTGTAAAGGATACTCAACTAACTATTGTATCTTACATTCAGCTATTCTCACGTGGTACACTTTATATTTTCTGGATCAGTACCTAATAAATTCAGCAATTTCTGTGTGTGATATCAAGATATATGTGGCACTTTATTACATTTGTATTGCCTGTATTACATTCAACACTTTCCTGCATGTGACATCAGATATATGTGGAACTTTATGTTATCTATCACATTTATTACATTCAAAACTTCTTATGTCAAGTTAAAGAATCAAGTGGCGCTTTATGTATCTGTGTTGTGCCTGTTAAATTCAACATTTGTGTATGAACTCATACAATCTTACACATTTCATAATCTTTGATTATTTTCAAAATGTGAATCTTGCTGTGCTGACTGGATGAGTCTGTGGAAGTTGTGATGGCAGCTTTCTGGAGGCTGGTGCCGTGTAATGTCATTCTTCAGCTGTGTCTGTTATTTTATAAATTGAGTTTTCTGTTCATATAAAAATATTTACATTCTGATTAGATCTGTTAACTCTTTCAGTGACAGCTTTCGCAGATGAAGCCCAGTAAACCGTTTTAAAAATCACACACAAAAATAGAACTAATGCCCACTGAAAGTCAAATTAATTTACTGTACTCACACCACACACCACATGTAACACTAATCAGATTATATTGTTCGCTGTCGAATCCAGGCAATGCTGCGCCCCTCCCCTCCCCTTATCAGGAACAGTTTACATTTTGCACAAAGATGATTCATAGATATGCAACTTTGATTTCAAAACAGAACAAATGATTTAGTTACAACTTGTTACTAGTCAGTCTTAGAACTGCTTAACTACAGCCATGAATATTGACCAAAAACAGTTCCTCTAAAAATGCCTTGTCTGATAAAACTGCATTTATCTTTTTACTTTCATTTGAACACTTCCAGCTTCTTTTTTGTTGTATTTATCTTTGTTTTTTCTTTCATGTCGACTGATTCTGTGACTCTTATCGTTGGTTAATGACTTGTTAACAGTGTTCTGCACACACAGGACACTAAATTTCATGATTGATTTATGAAGGGAAATGTTTCTTGTGCGTGAATTATTGTATTTATGTTGGTGTTCTCTCTACATTCTAGGCATCCTTTTGTGTGTATGTGGTTATATTTGCAGATTGTTTAGTTGTCCTGGTCCTGACCTTCTAATGAGTGTCTAGACTTTTTTTTGATCATCTGTTGTGATGTAATGTTTAGCAAAACATGAAAATGGTGTAATAAAGTTTTCTTTCTCTGTTGGCTTCAGACGTTTCTGACTGCCTGAGGGAAATAAATGTATGACCTGAAACACTGATAATTCTTTGAAATTGTTCAGTCTGCATGTATCATATTTTCTTCTTACTTGTGTGCTTGCTCGTAACAGGGCTATAGGTAACTAACAACACATATGTCATGAGGGCAACACATTTATGATAAATATTTGAGGAGTCGCGTTATATTTTATTGTGAGAAGGAAAATTCCTGTTTGCTGGAATCAGTTGAGATAGAACATTGACTTTGCAAGAAATCATATTTGTTATTTATAGTGCGGCATTAGAATAGTACTGTGAAATAACGGAAGTGAGCGGCTTCCACACAGACCACAAAAAATAACCACAGTCATTGTTCAACATATGTTGATTTCATCTAGAGTGAGTGAACATCTGCTCCTGTGGGTTGGATAACCAGGTTAGATTGTTACTATGTTTACTTTGATATTTGAAACATTGCTGCATCTATCGTCGTCTTGTTTCACTCTACATTTATTATCTTCTCTGCTTTTGTGCTTGCAGCCAAGAAGGTAAATTTTATTTTCATGCTGTTGTTTCTTAGATTGTCATATTATGTGGTCCCCTTCTATCTGTTTGCCTCATGAGGCATTCACCCTGCACTGTTTCATGCAGATTAAATATGTTCTCAGCTTGTTTTATGTTTAGTTCTGTTTTTCATTTGGCCAGTCTGGGTGTGTTTGCTCTTGTCATGAAGAAATACATCTGGAATCATTTCTTGTGTACAAACTGGCTAAAAAAAGTTAAGATTTGTCACTGAGGGTGATATGTAGAGTTACAGTTCCATAGTCAGATTCACATTGATGTATAAATGGCCACTTTTTGACAGGAGAGCTCTGTTGTTCTTTAATCATTTGTGTTTAACAAGAAAAGTGGTAATATATATCCACCAACCACAAGTGCTGGTTGAGTAAACATTAAGTTTTTCTTTCCATTCTAGTTAATATGAAGTGGGGGTTAAGATTTCACAATCTTCTTGGGTTTTTTTTTCTTTGTATCTTTTATGTTGTTTTAAATGTAGAAATATCTACATTATAGTAATAGCTGCTTGTTTGATTACAGAAGACAATTTAATATTTTAAAGAGAAATGAGTAAGTGTGTCTTATTAAATGCGGCAAAAAAATCTTGTGTTGTATCGCTTATGTTCTTAGACCATTATTTGTGTGTGTGTCAGTATTTCCATGTTACCGTTAGACTAGAGATTGACAAACAGCATTGCCACAGGTAAACACAATTCTTCCCTGTGTGGGTCCAGGCCCCATTGTGGGGGATTGGGGGGGGGGGGAAATAAACCCACTGCCTCCCCAACAAGCACGTCGTAGGAGTTGACTAATGGGGGGATTCCTTTGAAGTCGTCAGAGTGCATATGCCTGAGCGGCAAGGAACAGCCAACTGCACAAAAATAAGCCTGTAAAATAGATGTATACGCAAAACTCGGCCATGGCACAAAGTCTAAATGGAGGAACAACCAGAACTTTCCACACAATTGTGTTTAAACATGCTGACACACACGATTGTTTGTGTTTAAACATCATGCTAACACACACAATTGTTTGTGTTTAAACATCATGCTGACAGAACAAAAAAAATGAAATGAATTACATAAGGAAGCTTCTTTTTCTTGGTTCGTTGGAATTTGTTTAGTTCACTCCATAAGCTCACATAAATCTTCGGGTTATATTAGTCTGTTCTTCTCAGACACTGTTAATGTATGTTAGTAATAGTTTTAGCCAGTTATTCCAAATCCATACACCAAAACAGAAGAAATATGCTAAGTTTCAGTTTTTGTTGTCAGTTTAACGACTTAGCTGGTACTATACAGTACTGTCTTAACTTTAATATTGTTGTCCTGTGCCCATCTTTGTCTGCATTGTTCCTTGAGTGCGTATGATTTTACCTGTTGGAGAGAGATCTGCTTCAATAAAGGATAGCAGCCATTACACTTATAGGCAGAGGCGACACCTGCTGGACTGGATTCCGAACATCCCAAAAGAATTGCACAGAACAGAATAGAGGACTATGATATGGGGGGCTATAAAGGCACAGAAAGATGACAATAAAAGGATAGGGCTTGACATGAGTGGGTTGAGGGTGTCTGCTCCATAGAGAAGTACAAGGAGGAAGAACTAGAAGTTAGCAACAATGGGCACCGCAGTAATGCAGTGGCTGGTGCCCTTGCTAGTCGGCCTAGCTTCAGATGTCCCTTGAGAGTGAAACTTCTAGAGGTGATGAAGTAGCTACAGAAAATGTTCTTGGATTTACTGCAGCCAGCAGGAGAATGACTGCATCACCAGTGCTGGGTTCAAGAAAATGGCTCCAGTACCATATCCCTAACATGCCAGAATGGCATGACCTTTTTAACCGAGGAAGGATGAGAAAGTGAGGGTCACCTTTGCATAGACTGACTGGCAATGCTTGGATGACCCAGTGGGTGTAATCTTTACTGCTCTATATTTTTCATTGAATTCACTGTCCATTGTTTTAAGTCTTGCTGTATTCACTACTTGAATATACTGTGTACTTTTTTTTTTTACTTTAGCACTGTTTAGTACTTGAAGCGAAGGAATTAATGTGCCTGCTTGTGCTTTGAGTGCACAGCATGAAAACAATCATCTTGTTACATTACTCTGCAAGTAACATGGTCTGTCGTTATGTATCCCACCTGCATAGGCATATCTGACAGGGGCTTCTATTTTTAATCTTTATTTTAAACATTAACTGTTATTGTATGTGTTGGCCTTCTTTCATTTTATGCATGTTGTATGTTTTATTGTTATATACCTGCATCAAATACGTAGCTTCTATTGGGTTAAATTGTAAATTTTTTCCAGATTCCTTGTCTGAATATGTTCCAATTCTGTGGTCCCCTATAACGTATACTCACTTTTTTAATATCATAATCTACCGGCACATTGTTCATTGCAGTTGCATTTCTCTTAGAATTTATTGGGGTCGGTCATTAGAGCATGATTCAGATGCACCTGAGGCCATCAGAGACATAAGTTATTGAGTTAATTTGTATTTGATTGGCGTTTATATAGTGCTGAAATAAATACTTGCCTGGTATTCATTTAGTGCTGTCATAAATGACAGGATGCCCTGGGTAACTAGACAGTGTAGATATCAGGTTTTACAGAAAATATTATACAATGTCAGGTGCAGGTGTAATGGATTGTAAAGACAAAGTAGACACACAGATTTACTGTAACAAGTAACCTCTATAGATAGAGTATTACGAGAGAACAGTAACAAGTAACCTCTATAGATAGAGTATTACAGGAGAAGAAGACTTCTTTTGACACACAGATTTACAGTAACAAGTAACCTCTATAGATGAAAGTATTACAGGAGAAGAAGACTTCTGTTGACACACTGTTTTACAGTAACAAGTAACCTCTATAGATGAGAGTATTACAGGAGAAGAAGACTTCTGTTGACACACTGTTTTACAGTAACAAGTAACCTCTATAGATGAGAGTATTACAGGAGAAGAAGACCTCTGTTTACCCACTGTTTTACAGTAACAAGTAACCTCTATAGATAGAGTATTACAGGAGAAGAAGACTTATGTTGACACACTGTTTTACAGATGTCATGTGTAGGTGTAGCAGTGACCTGTAGATACAATATTTTACAGGAAGAAGAAAAGAGGACCGCTGCAGATGCACTATTTTACAGTAAAAGATGGCCACTATAGAGTTGTTTTAGATACATGAAAGGTTCCGACTCCTTAACTAGTCGGTCCATTCACAAGGCTGTTTGTGTCGGTGGGTTTAGATCATTGTTTGATCTCCTTCATTACTACAGCTTTCAGAATTGTACCCTAGCACTTTTTGTAAATACTTGTTTGCAGCCATCTTCTGTCCTTGTGTACATCCAGTCAGGACATATAAATGGTCAGTCCATGTGTGGGGTCATTTTCTGCTTACTGTGTCAGACTTGTGTTATAAACTTTGGTTCAGTGTGATTATATTAGCCCAGGCATACTTCCACAGCAGAAGATGGGAGTTTGAGTCGGTTTAGAAAAAAACAATGTTGGATTGTCACAGATTCCTCTTTTCGCCATCAGATGCTGGCAACCTGTTAGTGTGACGTCATGTGGTACCTCAGCCATCTTTGCTCTGATTTTGTTTTACATTTTTGCTTCTGTATCTTTATAATGTTTTTCATATGAGTTACATTTGAAGGAAGCATATAAAATATGATCAAAATTATAGGGATGCCAGTTAAGTGTGAAGAAAGCATTGTTTTCATCAAAAGTGGATAAATGTTAATCTTGTATGAAGGAAGCAGGTAACATTGTGCCCACAGTTAGGATATCGGCAACATAATGAAAGTGCAACGGAAGTGCATGTGCAGATGTTTTTCAGTGAAATATTTGTCTCCCAAGTGACACTTCTTAGTCATTTCCTTTTTCTGTTTGCTAGTTGTAGAATGGAGAACCAATGAGGCAGTGTTGACGCTCCTTATGTGGGTCATTTGCTGCAGCTCCTGTGTCAGGAAAGTCGAGCTATCCATGAGTAATCCCACCCCTTTCTGATGGCTTTGATAAGTCCAGATTTTGTCCTGGGAGTGAGGACACCAGGTTTTTGTCCTGGGTTTGGGGACATCAGCGTTGTTTTGTCCTGGGTTTGGGGACATCAGGTTTTTTGTCCTGGGTTTGGGGACATAAGGTTTTTTATCCTTTAGTTGGGTATATCAGTGGTTTTTTCCATAGGTGGGAGTGTCTGGGTTTTTTTAATCCGATGTTTTTTTTTAAAATTAATGAGTGATATCAGGTTTTTATCCTGGAGTATGATTATGAGGTTTTCTTTCTAGCATTTGTTGACTAAAGATAAGAAAGTGAGATGGTGGATTGTTAGGACATTTGTGTTAGAGCCGGGCATATGACACACACCATTTTGGTATGAATGAGTTTTTTCATGAAAAGAATGACTAGTTGGTTCTATTTGACTGTAAGTGCATAGTTCCACCAGACATGAGATTTGAGGAGGAATGCAAGGGTAGATTTCAGGAAGAGGCTTTAGCGATAGTAAAAATGTATGGGAGTCCACCTGTACCCTTCGTATCTAGGCCTAACTGAGAGCTAAAGATCTAGCCAGCTCAACTTCATTGCAGTTTATGGTAAATTGATGTTATCTGAGGGTTTCTACTGTAATATCAATGCTGTGTAATTGCTGCTACAGCTTTTATCTTCTGTTTCTGTGCTCTATAAACGCATCAGATTGGCACTTGCAGGTTGCACTTTTGATTCAATGCCTACTTGAAGGTTTTTTTTTTGTTTAAATATTAGTGTCTGTTGCAGCTTGCTTAACATGGTATTGTGTGTATCTGTGGCTGCTATAGCCCTCTTGACATTTATTGTCCACCTTGTAAGGCACCTCAGTCATTGTATTGTCTGATCACCAACACAATCATTGAACATGGTATAGCTGTACGCAGGAGGCCAGTTTCATAGTTCGCTAGGTTTGTTTGTTTTATTTTGTGAGAAATGTAGTTTTGAAATCAAGTTACTCAATAAAACTTTTGTTTTGTTCCTGTTTCAAAATGAAAATACTTTGATTTTAATGTTAAGTGCATTTTAAACATTTTAGTCACAAATATCTGGCACAACATATTGTGTAGAGAACATTTGCAGAGTGGTACATGTACAGACCTGCTAATTTTGTTCAACTGTCCAGGGTTGGTTTCCTGTTAGGTTTAGGCAAACGGCCTATCATTTAAGGCCATTTGTCTAATGAATCCAAAATAGAAATTAAGTCACAACAACCCACTCAACCCTGGCTAGAACCAAGATGTCAAAGGAAGCAATACTTCTGCAGTTGCCCAGTATTTAACTGTTATTGGAGAGTATTTGAATTGTTCGTTTCCAGCAGTGATATTTACACATTTGAGCTGAGGGATTCAACTTCTTCCTGGTATTTGTTGACTGGGTTAGCATTCCTGGGTGTTTGGGATTTCCACTGTCTCATTGTTAGGGTACCAACTGTGTCTGTTGTAGCCACAGAGGGTGCACCCAGAACACTGACATACCTGCTGTGGCTCACTGTGGTATTTTTAGTCCTACTCAAGGAATCATCACATCCAGCAGACAGCTTCTGGCCTCTTCTGTGTATTTGGGCCTGTCTTTCATCTTAAGCTATGCCTTTCGAAACAGTTGGATGGAGTCTGTGGACTCTTTGGAACATTGATAGCTTTCCCTATAAGCAGCGTTTCAGTCCTGTAGTATGGTAGCACCATTAGATCCTGTAGTATGAAACTAACAGCTGCTCACATAGAGCAATGTGTTGTTGCTCACATAGAGCAATGTGCTGTTGTTCACATAGAGCAATGTGCTGTTTTATTGCCTATTGCAGAGGATCTTCCCCTGAGACTGAGCTTGTTTTTGACATAGGCTTTTAAATGCCATTGCTGTATTTTGGGTAGAATTGTCATTTCTTATTCCTCTGCTTTTATCCTTCAGTGGGTGGTTGGCACATAATATTGTGGTTTACAGCTAAGCCATGATTTATGCACCTTTTACAACATGTGTGTAAGGAGCCCTAGAAGAGAGCCTCCCAAGGGAACACATTGGGCCCTTGGAACCCTCACAGGGATTCACCTTGAGAATTGAGTGGAAACTGGGAACACAGGTATAAGTCTGGATGAGGCTACTTAACTCAGAGTACCAGATGTTGGTCATGGGAAATTGATTTTTGATTAGATTGCAGCGCACCCCTGTGTGGCTTCTTTGATCTGTTACTTCAGTGAACTTGAGATATACCAGCAGAGATTTCACTGCAGCTGTGGCTTGATCAGCAGCCGTTATCACAGTTAGTGCCACAGTTCTTCATTGTAGGGGCCTCATTGAATGTGTGTGCGGCGTCTGTGGCTTAGACGTTGCGAGTCCGGCTCATAATCCAACATACCACGATCGAAACCCACTGCTGGCTGCGTGGATTTTTATCATGGTATGGGGCTTCGCAGGTCGACCCAGCCTAAACTGGGTACCAGGATGGCTGTCCTGGGGAAGTTGAGACGGCCGGCGTAATGCTGACCACATTACCCATCCAGTGCCGATTGGTCTGTAAAAATATGGGACGCTCTTTCCATATACCCGATGCACTTGAGGCATGAAAAGGGATCTTAACTTTTTTTTTGTGTGTGTGGGTTGATAGGCTACCACTCAACAGCAGGCTATTTTTTCTATTTGTAGTACTGCTGATGCAATCCTTGAAATACTTGCAACATTTTTGTTTTAGTGTAGGTAGTTGATTTTGTCTACAATCATTTCTTTTTTTTTTTTTTTACTTCTGTAAAAATTGTAAGTATTACTACAATCATTAATTGTTCTTCTCTGATTGAATTTTTTTTTTTTTTTTTTTTTTTTTTTTTTTTAACAGTAAAATGCATCTGTATAGGATAGGCTTGATTAGCTCGATAAGCTGAGAGTGGCACTAGCCATTAGTTTGTATTGGTCAGAAAAATGTTTACTGAAGGACAGATTTTGGTTGATGTATCTTACTGATGTTAGACTACAGTTAGTTCCTAGTGCTTGTATGTGTGTGTGAGGCTTTTCAAATAAACAAAACAGTTCCATGCGGGTCTTCTTTGTTTTGTGTGTGTGTCGACAAGATTGAGTTGGGTGTACCTCTGATATCCTGTATCAATCTTGAGGTTGGTCTACTGCCTTATATATTTTCTTGTCCCTGGCATCTCTGATATCCTGTATCAATCTTGAGGTTGGTCTACTCCTGCCTTATATATTTTCTTCTTGTCCCTGGCATCTCTGATATCCTGTATCAATCTTGAGGTTGGTCTACTCCTGCCTTATATATTTTCTTCTTGTCCCTGGCATCTCTGATATCCTGTATCAATCTTGAGGTTGGTCTACTGCCTTATATATTTTCTTGTCCCTGGCATCTCTGATATCCTGTATCAATCTTGAGGTTGGTCTACTGCCTTATATATTTTCTTGTCCCTGGCATCTCTGATATCCTGTATCAATCTTGATGGTGGCCTTGTCTTCCGGGAAATATTTTTTCTAGTTCTGTAATTTTTAAAACCACAAAGGCATATATTTAGGTTTCCCAGGCGTGAAGCTGTTTTTGTGTGTCTTTTTATTCTTTTAGAAAATCAGTTTGTTTCCTGTTCTATATCCAAGGTATCCAATAATTTCTCTTTAGCATTTAAGTTTGTCTCCATTTTCTTCTTAACTGAGTGATTTGAATTAATCTGAGTTAACAACTGACATCACAGCCCTCATGACATTCTCAAAAGCCCCTCGGTCCCTATCTTCAGCAGCCAGCGAAAGGTTCCTTCTTTTTTATTATTCTTGTTCACGGCTGTGAATTCCGGGGGAAAGTCTTGGTTGTTCGTTCATTTGGACTACTGACCTTGGACCAAGACCTGAGTTTTGTGTGTACATCCATTTTACTTTGTTTCCTGCTTCTCAGGCAGATTTGCTCTGACTTCAATGGAAGACGATCTCTAGGACGACTGTGGCCATTGTTTCATGGAACATGTAGTTGCCTTATTTGTGTGGTGTCCTCTTCCTCCCTTAAGCTACAAATGTTGCTCCGGAAAAACCTCTTTAGGGCAACGGTTAATTTCAATTTACAATTCCTTTAAGAAAAATCAAGCACGTTCAACCTGCTGGTAGTTAGCCGAAGCTGCCAACAGTCTCCGGCTATATTTGTGGTCTTGTTTATTTGTGCTACACAAATAGGTACATTCTTCTTCATCACGTTAGACACCTTTAACTTTGGTTCATTTGTGCGTTTAGCACTGCCGTATGGAGGGACATGCATTAGGCATGGCTTCACCTGTTTCGCCCCAACACTCTGGCAAGTGGGCCGATGGATACGGGTATTTAAACCTTTCTGCCAGTCAGTAGGATTTATCATCATCACATCGCTGTGCTGTACGCACAATCAATATTCAACGCCCACTCGCTGAACGCCCAAATAAGCAGCTCGCCTCGCCACGTCGCCTGCTAACTATCCATTCGTTCCCTGATTCTCGATAGCTAGATACTGGACACCGATTCGCTTGATATTCAGCTGAGTCTGTCTCGACTAAGCTATCGGGGTCGGCTACGTTTGGGTCATTAGCAGCCTGTGTACGCACCTAGCAAAACGATAGCTACCAGCAACACGATCGACCAGTGTAGCCAAGCATCACCAGAGGAAGGAACAACGCCCTATGTAATTATAATCTACCTTATAAACATTTTAAACCGTGACTTAGGGCGTGAGTTTAACCTCTAAAAACAATCGAGAACTTTACCAATTACCACAGAAAATGGAAACTACGCGTAGAACGACAGCCAGTTCTAGAACTGACACACCAAGATCACCAGCACAGAGAGCCGCCCTTTCAGGGCGCCTGAAGCCGCCTCAGTAGTGGCGCAAGGCCCCCCGCCTACACAAGCAGCGGCAGCCTGAGACCAACACCTCAGACATCATGCAGTGCTCACGCTGCAATAGGGCGTGGCATACAGCCTCGTCCTGCCGCAGCAGCCAATCGTGCAGATACTGTTCTGGGGACCACGAATTCAAGGAGTGCCCGCTAGCCAAAACTGACACTAATTTCAAAAAGCCGAAAAGTAACCGCAAGTGCTCCAACTGTTCCGGTGCACACGGCGCGAGATACATAGGCTGTCCGTATCTCCAACAGTGCAAGCAGGCACTAACAACAGCCCACGAAATAGCCAGAAAGAGATACGAGGCACCCAGGCTTCCAGTAGCACCAAAGCAACCAAGAGGGAAGTCAATGCAACGCACATCAGAAAGACGAGTTGATACGGCGATCACCGCCACAAAGGACCCTGAAATTTCGCAACAAATATCTGAGATGTTGGCTGAAATCAGATCTGTCCACAAAGAAAAGGTGGATGCTACCGATGCCAACGCCGACAGAACCCAATTGCTAGACCTGATAACACAGATACGTGACGAAATCAAAGCCTTGAAAGAAGACAGACAAGATCAAGTCTCACAACAAAGTGCCTAGCAGAGGCTAAACAAACACAGAAAAACCTGCTAGAAATGACTCGGAGTCTCCAAGCAGAAAAAGCAGCAGAAGAGGCCCGCCGGCAAGAAGAAAGGGAGGAGAGAAGTAAGGAAACCGCAGCACTCAAGGAAGCCAGAGAATGCGCTTTTAAAGAAGTCATACTAATGATCCAGGTAAAAGCAGAAGCCGAAGCTGCAGAGCTAGCGGCAAGAACGGAGCGTGTCCTGCTAGAGAAGGAAATAGAGGCCTCCAGCAAAGTTGTAAAGAAACCAAGTATCAGCAGGGCCGACAAATTCATATCCACAGACATGATAACGCAGACGGTTGACAGTAGCACAACCACCAAAGCCGAAATCACAGCCCCAGAAGCAGGAACAATAACTGATGATGAAAGCCTTGAGAGCATGGAGGCCAACTTTGAAGAAAGGCTCCGAATTGCGAGAGAGAAGATATTCCCACACCACCTGGAGGAGACAGATTTATCAGTGCTCCTTTTTCCCGACAAGAAAAAGTTGGACGAAGAGTGTCGCCTACTAAGTGCTGAAGCCAAAAAAGTACGTTATTACAAATACCAACTATCCGCAAAACTAAACGAAGCCGGAACCAAACTAAAAAAAAAGAGAGAAGAGGTACGGAGACTAGCAACAACAACTGATGATGAAGCAGAGAAGGAGGAGAAGAATATCACACCACTAAGGCCCAAGCAGTACAAGCGAGGCAAAATGGGGACGCCTCCAGTACTAGAAGCCGCACTGTCCCTCTCATGGATAGCCAGCAACACCACACCGGAGCCCCACCCACCTGCAACAGCCCCATGGACGAATAAATACGTAAATTACATAGAGCTAACCAAACATCTTAACTGAGTATATTTTCAGGAATAAAAATCGAGAAGGACACTTCACGTCTGCGGAATCTCACAAAAAGCCTGAATGGAGACAAGACAGAAAAAGCCAGAGTTGTACTCCTAACAGATGATGGAGCTGTTACTGGCAAGGCAGCAGCAGATGTGCTAGCTGAAACACCCCAGAAGGAAACTGAGGTTCACATTCCCATGCAAAGAATAAAAGAAGTACGAAACCAGACCAAGACTCTTCTAGCAGACTCTAGCACAAAAACAACCGAGGCCTGCATGTCAGAAAAGTTTACTATGCAAGAGCTGGAAGTTGGAATTGGAGAGTTGAAAATGAAGAAAGATCCAGGGGCTGACGGCATTACAAAAGAATTTCTCTCTCATCTTTGACCTGTTGCCAAGAAGTTTCTTCTCTGCATTTACAACCAGAGCTGGCAAAAGGGTGTGGTACCGTCAGCCTGGAAGGAAGCTCTCATCCAGCCTATCCTTAAAAAGGGTGGAGACAGAAGAGACCCAAAAAGCTACAGACCTATCAGCCTTCTTAGTTGTGTAGGAAAATTGATGGAGAAATTAGTAAATAAAAGACTAATAGGGTTCTTGGAGACAAACTCGTTAATCACCACCACACAGACAGCACAGAAACACAGAGAACCAGTTGACATACCTGGCACAGGAAATAGAGAATGCCTTCCAGGAAAAAAAAAGTTCTTGCTGTCTTCTTTGACCTCTCTTGTGCTTTCGAGACAGTTTGGAAGGAGGGCCTACAACTAAAACTGCTACAGGCAGGAGTTGTGCATAACATGTACAAGTGGATCAAAGACTTTCTTTTCCAACGCAGAGCCAGATTCAGAATTGATGGACACGTCGGCAAACTGGCAAAACTAAGAGAAGGAGTTCCCCAGGACAGTGCTATAGCACCAACTCTGTTCCTGGTTTACATAAATGATATCACAGCAACCTGCCACCAGCACGTTTATAATACCCTACATGCTGATGACTTTGCAGTTTGGACAGCCTCCGAATACACAACCACAGCCTCATATCTGTTACAGAAAACTGTGGAAAATGTAGAAGCCGAAAAGTAGGGTCTAAAGCTAAATAATTCAAAAAGCACAGCATCACTTTTCTCTCTCTCCCCCAAAAAATAAAAAATCGAAATTCGGATAAAAAACCAACTCATTCCACAGACTGACACTCCTACCTTTCTTGGCGTTACACTTGATTCGCGACTAACTTGGAAGTCACACGTAGAAGCAGTACAGGGGAAAGCATTCAAGAAGCTGGCAGTGATGAAAAAATTAGCGGGTACCACATGGGGAGCTAACTCCAGAATCCTAAAACAAGTATATACTGGAGCAGTCAGGCCAGTCATGGAATATGCCTCCACTGCATGGGCTGCAGCAGCCAAGACAACAATTGGAAAACTGGACAAGGTTCAGAATATGGGATTAAGGATTGTTCTCGGAGCCATGAAATCCACCCCCATCAGAGAGATAGAGAGGATAGCAGATACTGAACCACTTGAACTCAGAAGACAATACAAAACTCTTTTACAGTATGAGAAGTTAAAAAGACTTCAAAGTCACTAACTGCATTTTACATTTCAAGAGAGAACAAACAACCGACTGAAGCGTCAGAGCCCCAACCACATTGCTAGAGAACTGTACAGACAGCACCAAGATCTGCTTGAAAGAGATATAGCTCTGTGCGAAAAACTTAGGCCAGAACCATGGACAAGCAAGCCAGAGAAGGCAAATGTAGTTCTAAAAATACCAGGGATCACTTCAAAAGATGCCCAGACGGAGACACAACAGAGAACCATGGCTCTTGCTATGCTTGATGAGAAGTATCCAAACACAATTTGGACTCAGGTTTTCACCGACGGCTCTGTTATAGATGCAGTCAGAAAGGGGGGTTGTGGAATATACATTAAACCCCCTAGCAGTAGAGCAGAAATTCTCTCTCTACCAGCAGGTGACATCTGCATTAACTTCAGAGCTAAGGCAACTGCCCTCCTTTCTGCAGTCCAACATCTCATCACTCAAGAACACAGAGGGCACAAAATTGTTATACTTAGTGACTCATTGTCTGTTCTCCAAGCACTGTCAAGCAAAAAAATACGACAAACTAATTGCAGATCTAAGGACCAACATTGGCTTACTCTCCAAGGAAGCAGAACTGGTCTTGCAGTGGATACCAGCCCACTGTGGTATTCAAGGAAATGAGAGAGCAGATGAGTTGGCAAAAGCTGGGAGTAATCTTCATCCACCACACAGCTACAAGGAAACCAAAACAGCACTAAAGCAGTCTTTCAAGCGGGAGTGGAGAAAGCAGAATAGAGATTACAGACCAGAGAGTGACAGCATAAACAAACTCAACAGGAAAGAACGAACATCAATTTTTAGACTTCGGACTGGACACTGTGGTCTTCGAGCACACCTGTACAGGATAGACATAAAAGAATCTGCTGCCTGTGATTGTGGAGCAGAAAGACAGACCCCTGAGCACATACTGCAGTACTGCCCTTACCTCTCCCAGCAAAGACTGTGGATCTGGCCCAGGGGATCCACATTGCGAGAGAAGCTATGGGGGAACCGGTGGTGACCTTAAACGCACAATCCTATTTTTGACCCAGACGGGACTCAATGTGTAGCATGACTGATGTCGAACGCAGAAGAAGAAGAAGAAGAAGGAATAAAAAGATAACGGGAACTACCACAGGCCACCCGACGTTGCGAAGCAGATAGCCGAGGGCATTGCACCCAAGGGGACCAGCAATTGGGAATTCCAGTCTCTCTCATGCCACCCCACTCCACACCACATGTATTTTAACAAATGCCTTTCACTGTTATTTCAGACCAAGGGACTTCAACTCACCAGGAGTGGAACCCATCTCTCTCAATCTATCTGTCGCTCTCATTCTTCCTACCTAACTATCACATCTCCTGGTACATTCGAGCAAATTACCTCTCTAATTTGCAGCCTACCTTACCTCCACTATTTCTCCACACTTCGTGGACAAAAAAACCAGGCCGATCACAACAACATATTGTGACGGCCCTCGTTGTCCTGAAAAGGAGCATTGTTTGAGACGTTGTGACCCGGGGTTTGTTTGGCTTTTCCCGGCGGCTTTACAGAACGGCAACCAAGCAGCAACAGGGCACCAGCACAGCGATCAGCACGAGGTAAACCAAGCACCAGCAACAGTCAGCTAAAACCAACAGTCATCATCACTAAGAGAACTGGACCACATCAGACCCAAAAACCACAAGCACCACACCGCAGCAAGGAAACAAAGAACCGGAATATCAGGTGTGACTACACACCACAAATAAAAGGAAAACAAATAAGACATCCAAGGAACCTTCCTTCATATAGCAGGCCTCCGGGCGCTGAAAAATGGATCAAATTTGGAATTTTAGTTGGACAACTGGAATTGGAATTGGCAGTAGGATTTATGACAATCAGATATTGAGAATTTGCTAGATTGCCATAGGACGTACCATAATGGACATGTCCGGAGTGCAATGATGATAACCCAACTAACTAACTAACTAACTAACTAACTAACTAACGTACCTTTGTCGGACATTTCAGCCTACTCGGCAGGCTGTCCAGGTGTACCTCATCGCGGTGACGACGACGTTGAGAATTGACAGGATGTTCGTAGACAGGATTTTACCGCGAAAAAACGCCCACAGTAGATTTTGCTCTTCTTAGCTGCGGGTAAATCTCTTGGTCAAGGGCCGAGCCTCAGCAGTTTAATTTTATTTTACTTGACATACTTTTAACCGAGAGTTGTCATTTAGTGTTACGTTCAGCAAGCAGACTTTACTCGTGTTAGAATTGAGTTTTGATAGACGTTTTTACCCATGCTTTTGGGAGTAGGCTGATATGAGTCAGCTGGAGATTATATCTCTGGGGCCCACCAGCTGCGAGATCCCCTGCCAGCTCTGTTAGTGCTCATTTGAAAAATTATCATACGACGAGGACGTGCAGCAGGAGTCTTGTGTGAGGTTTCGTAAAGCCAGCACAAAGAAGGCTGAGGCCCTAGATGAGGTACAAAGTATCTCCTTATACACATCCCAACAGACTTGACTTTCCCTCACGCCTGTGACCAAGTCTTCCCAGACCCTGCCCATATACACAATAGCTCACCTTTAATTGGTAGTTCCTGAGCCCCGTAACCTTCGCACAAGGTTAATGGGTGTTCCGCAATGCCGTTGATATCGCGTGTTGTATATTTCAGCATGCCAGCGCTTTTAACACTCTAAAAACACGGAGAAACTGGGTGTAACACAACCCCACTAGAGTGATGCAACCTGTGTCACAGGCATTCTCTTTCTTGGAATAAAAACGTAAATGCAAGACATTGCAGAAACCAAACAACAGAGCGGCGCACACCCGTAACCTTCATTAAAGTCGACCAGCCCAACAAACTTGTGAATATAAAGTGACCTCTATTTGAGGAGACTAACGTCAAACATTGTAGACTGGTAGAGAAATTCCAGGAAAATTTAACTAACAAGCTTAACCAAATGGGGAAGCAGAAACAAACGTGTTTTTAGTCAAACTTTCCTGGAATTCCTTGTATTAGCTTGACTGCTGTCACCCCCCATATTTTCACATAAACTGGTAGAGGGATATACCTAAGAAATAATATACAGTGGGCCAATGATCTCTTGCATGAGGTGGTTGGTATTCACGATTCAAAACTGGCGAGGAAAAGAATGAAGATGTACCTAAGCCAGGATATCCAGTTTCTGTTCATAATCGTAAGCTGACACTACCAAAGTCAGTACTTGGAAACAACGAGGCCGGTAGCCTTTAGGATATGAAATAACGCATGCAGTGCGTATCCCCTGTTAACCGTACAGCTTTTTCTTCGTTGTGGTTGGCATCATACAACTGACAGTGTATGGAAAAAAGTGCACACACGTATGCATTATTAGGGGCTCGGTGAATATGCTTTACAAAATTCCAGCTGAATTTATCAGGCAAAAATGGATTGCAACACTAAGCACTTCACGAATAGCTGCTCTAACCTTTATCTTTGTGCTAGGTGATGCGGGAACGAGCGTTGTCACATATCACTCCTGTCACGTGCCTGATATAAGGATTTATCCTTCAGAACCAACAGCACTCAAAAATAATTATGTTGAGTCGTTTGGCTCGTATTGGTATAAGGGATTCCCCGTCGCTAATGTACGCCCAACTTATTTCTGGAGTAGGGCAACTCAAGTATTGGCACTACAAAATATATCTGTATATGAATACAATATTCCTAGGCACACTTGGCTGGACACCCCCACTACTTACTAAAGAAAGCTCCCAGGTTATGATAGTTCATTATCATAACCATGTTAACACATATAGTGAAGATTCATACACACACAACTGCTAAACACTTAAAAAGGTGAAATAGAGACACCTAAGTCAGCCATGAAAATGAATGCATGTAATCAATATAACATATACATATAATAGTGAAGTAGTTGCCAGATTTCAGTGGAAGGATCCCAGAATATAATGTCCAGAGTATAAAGATACCCTAACAGCCAGAAGGTCCTTCTTCTTCTTCTTCGCGTTCACCAGCAGTAAACTCTGGCGGAAGGTTCTGGTTGCTCATCCACTACTGAACTGCAGTCCTGCTCCAGAACCTGAGTGTTGCGTGTGCATCAGTTTTACAGATCTCATTCTCTTGAATACAGACTGTTGGTTCCTTGCCTCTCCGGCAGATGCACTCCGACTTCAAAGGAAGCTCCCCAATTAGTCGACTCTTACGACATGCTTTTGGGGAGGCAGTGGGTCTATTCTTGTTTTCCCCTACAATGGGGCCCCGGAACCCACACGGGAGAAGAAGGTCCTTGAGATAACACCTTGTCATCATTGGAAAACATGGGAGCTGTGAGGGATATAGCAAAACATGGTATCAACTGGCACTTATCCTCTTTCTATCGTTGATGCTTCCCTCAGCTCCTGATGATTCGACTGTCTTTGGTGACTCTGCCTCAACTGGATCAGATGGTGGAGAAGTACCTCACCATAAAGGACACAGCAACTGAATAGGCACACAGCACTTTCTCCCACAAGTCAGTTCACCATACTGTCCCTCAGCTACACCAAGCTCTGGTACTGTTAGACTGGTTGGGGTATATGGCACCCCACTGGCGTCAGTCTTCACAACTGGTAGTTGGGTGATAATTGGTAGGTAATAGGTTGATTGATTGATGGTTGGTTGGTGGGTGTTGGTTGGACTGTAATTCTTCTGCCCACTCTTCACAAAGGTTTCATCCCAAGCATAGGACAAGTCCCCGACATTATAGATCGCCTTCTGAAAGTGAAATTTTCTGGCGTCGATGCACACATCTGAACGCTTGGAAGCCGGCAAAAAGAATCGCGCAAAATTCGCACTTCAGGCGTTGGTAAAAAGGAGTTCCTTGTATACAAGGGCAAGGAGTAAATCGGTTTCTAAGAAACCTCAAATAACTCTAGTAATATTTATCCAATAGTTGCACATTTGAAATTGACGTTCAGTCAAAGCAACTAGAAGATGTAGACATTATAATTTTGTCCGATAAAGGCATATATCGATATAAGGGACTATATACCTTCCCGGACGAGTCCAAGTTTGAATGTTGTGCCGATTACAGGTACGTCAAGTTACCAGTCTTTAGGACTGATGTGTAATGGCTTATCATTCCACGACAAGCGTGCAGACTGTCTTGCTGACACTGCGGTTGCAATGGTTGGTCCAGTAGTGGACAGAAGTGATGTTATCACTGTCATGCGCTGCTCTTACCATGCCGAGGAGCAGGCCAAAGGACATGACTCCGTATCCCTGTCTAGACTGGTCGACATTGGGGGTGGGGGGGGGGGCAGCCAGGAGCTGCAAGAAAGGAAATTTCACTAAGGGGACAAGTTTCATCAACTAACACAGAACAGGCATCATCAATCGTTTTACACTTGTGTAGCTTTTGAAGAGGAGATATGATCACTTATGGATTTGTCCGGAGTGCTGTGATGATAATCCTTTCTAATTTGAAGACATAAATAATGTATACTTTACAAATAATACATTAACAACAACCAACGTGCTCGACCAGAATGTAAAGCGATCATCAGCTAACAAGGAAATATGATAATGACACCATACGCTCAGCGAGATTACCTCAACAATGGTATAAACCTAAACCTATTTAACATTAACGTTAAGCCTAAATATGCCACCAGACCAACAAATCACTTAGAGCTACCTGCCATCATAGCGAGAATATACCCCGACATATTACACAGTATAACTACTAGAGACTACTATTTCAAGACTAAATATGGAAACATACCACCGCCGCGAAACCAACTTGACAACCGGTCTTTCCCTGCGGTCGCCCATACCCATGCTGGCTAGCCCAATGTGCAAAGCTGCAACAGCTGGATAGGTCTCCACAGGGTCCATCAGGAAGTCAAATGGACAAATACTGAATGAGTTGGCTTTTTTATACCCAGTGGCCAGACTTTTCCCCATTTTTAAACCATAATCATCAAGGTGTCGGCCAACGAAACCAAAATCGACAACCTGCTGAACAGCAGTCTTTGTCATTCTCCAGCCTATCACATTAGCCGCTTGTTGGGTTTAGTCGCTATTTGATTGCATTATGTCACTGCCGCTTCTGGCCAGTCTGGCCGCCTGATGTCTGACTGTGGAGATGATGGCAGATGAATATAAAGTTTCTTTTTCTTCTTCTTGTGATCACTTTCTGATTTACACCGACAGACATGTTTGTGTGATAAGCGCATCTGTTTTTAGTAGTTTTCTTTTAGTTCCATAGACCTTTGAGTACAGTGTTGACTCAGTGGGCCAGTATACCCTTCGTAATGGGCTGTACAAAGGATATTCTTTTAGACATGTTTTGTAGTGTGCACACGGACGCAGTGATGAATTATTTAGACGAAGTCTGTACATAGGCTTGTAAAGTTTATGTCGAGTCTTGAGGCGCAGAATAATTGGTGCTTTCTTTTTAGCCTACTACAAATGACGTCAAACGACAGTCCAATATTTTATTGGGTGGTAATAGCGCTGGTTTTCGGTATTTTCTGCTCTTTAGCGCGTTCCTCTTAAGGCCAAGGCTTTCGCGCGTTAAATTAAGCCTAACTCTAACCCTAATCCTAACCTAGCCGAAAGTATATGCTTAGTCTACCACCCACTGCCCCGTAACCTGTGGATTTCCCCTGTTTGTGGTCAGCTAATAAAAAAGTACCGAATAATTACCTGCTCATGCCGGTTAATTAGGTGGTAGCATATGATGTTGACCTTGATCATCCTAAACTTACGTCATCAATTCAACTGTTTCAAGAGCAATTTTCTAAGTTTAAAACATAATTGATGTTTACTCTTGGCTCCATGCTGCATACGTAACAGTGAAACTTTTACTAGATAAACAAAATGACGGGTTACTGGTCGTCTTCTGACCGGGCGGGGTTACAATTTTGCCAGATCATAGATCAATGTGTCTGTCTAAATGTCACGCATCGTTTAATGGAAGGCGTTTCTATTGTTGCCATAATAAAACCAGTCTCATTATTTAACTGTCAGACTGCGCAATAATATATTTGAAATAATAGCATGCACTTTAACAATTTAATTAACTGAGTTAGGAATCGACGCAATAGCCCTTGTGATATTCCCGTAAGCCCTCTGTCCTGATCTGCAGCAGCAGTCGAAGAGTTCCAGTTCCGATGCGCCGGAAGAAGTCTACTTATTTGTCCGTCTTGCCTTGCCCCTGAGTGTTGAGTGTCGACCATATCCTATGGTCACTCCCCGGAGCACTGTTCTCTTCTGCGTCTGCCCCCATTGTTTAAAAAAAAAAAACTATCTCAAATACATTGAAAAATTACTTCTTTTCTTGATTTTGGAGGATTGGGGGAGGGGGTGTGTGGACAATCCCCTTACTAATTTTCTAGGGGTGGGGCGGGCTCGAAGGGCCTAAACTTCAGTTGGGGCGCCCCTGGTCTTGGTGTATTGTGATATTTTTTAAATGTTCTCTATAATAACTGTTGAAGTTCTAAAATCCAATATGAAACTGGTCGCACAGAAGAAAGACATTAACGATTTCAACGCATAGTTGCGACAGGAGCTATCACCACCACCATTAGGAATCTGCTGGAGAAGACTGATTGTAACGGCTTTCGTTCATCTTGGACTTACACTGCACCTGCGGCATTAATACGTTTCGGTGACACATTCTTTTGTTGGCCAGGATCATATATTTTTTTTTTTTCAAATTTCGTAGGACATTGCACCGAAAGCTGAAATATTTTGGTTATATCAAGCGCCACGACAGATTGGAAAAATTATAGCAGAAGGCATGGTACCAGGAAGAAGGGGCAGGGGCCGACCGACACGAAGATGGGCACAGGATATAAGTGTCTCCTTGAGTATGAAAGTACACGAGGCGGGAGAACTGGCGAGAGACCGAGTTTCTTTCAGGCAGACCGTGATGAGAGCGACGTTCTGCAATGGACCTGCTACATAATGATGATGATGAGGAAGTTGCACAGCTCGCTAGTTGCGGCTAATTCCTCCGCACTCCCCCTCCCCATTCATCTGCAAGTGGTGCAACCCCATTCTGTCTCTACCAACCGAAAGCCTAACTTGAACATCTTCTTTCTTCTTCAAGTTCAATGGCTGCAGACTATGACGGAAAGTTCTGGTTGTTTGTCCACTGTCCTTCACTGTTCTGGTTTTATGGAACCTCATGCAAGACTCCTGCTGCACGTCCCCGTCGTGCGCCAATAATGTCTCAAATGAGCATTAACAGAGTTGGCAGGGGATCTCGGAGCTGGCGGCCCTCAGAGGTGTAGTGTCCTTTCTGGCTCTCACCAGCCTGCCCCCAAACGCATGGGTGAAAAGTCTATCAAAACTCATTCGGTACATGAGTAAAGTCTGCTTGGCAAATGTACCACTAAATGACAACTCTCGGTTAAAATTCTGGAGCGAATGGAAAACTGTGCTGCTGAGACTCAACCCTTGACCAAGAGATTTATCCGCAGCCAAGACGAGTAACATCTCTTGTGGGTGGTTTCTCGCAGTCAGATCCTACCTACGTAAAATCCTCTGTCAATCCTCAGCGTCGTCGTCACCGCACTGAGGTACACAACGACATCTTTCATCTGCTGGCTAGGTAAAAATGTCCAACAAAGTCAGATCCTACGGCACACAAGCAAGCTCAAATTCCGATCATCATAACTCGTACAGATTAGAAAAAAGTCCAAATGTCCGTATACACTGGCCCCAATCGCCCGAGTGTTGGGACCAAACAGATGAAGCATGCGACCCATACTGTCGTGCTAAGGGCACAGTTGAAACAACGTTAAAGATGTCTAACGTGCAATGAAGAAGAATGTACCTATGTGTGTGGTCACTAAGTCCAGAACCCACGGGCTGCTCCCCGCTGATCTCCGGAGGGCGCAACCCGTGTCGAGCGGGAAGCCTAATACGGTTGTGAGGTTAAGCAGTTATGTGCAGCACGTGACGATTCCTTGGGTGAGCCCAGAACCAGAGCGTTTGGTATCGGCTCTGCTTTTATGGAAGCCTCCTTGGATGTCGGGGAATGCCCATGATCTGCCCCTGCCTTCCCTTGAGGGTCAACCGTTCCACACAGGGCTGTCCCAATGGAGTACTTCGGGGGCAACACCTGTGAATAAAGGGACAAATAGGTCACCACACACATAAGGTCACATCTCGACCCACACAAAACAATGGCTACAGTCATCCTAGAAATAGGACTAACGTCTTCCCTCGAAGTCGGAGTACATCTGCCCGTGAGGCAAGGAACGGCAAAAGCCAGTAAAACGGCTGTACACGCAAAACTCAGGTCCTGGTAAAAAGCCAAAAGTTCAAGCGGACGATTAACCGGGACCTTCCACCAGAATTCACAGCCGGTGAACGAAGAAGAAGAATTAGGCTATACAAATCTGGGTTGTTTGTATGCATACTTTTGGTTCATCGCATCCCAAGCAGCTGCACTCGAATGAAACATCGCCATTTAGTCGCCTGTCACGTCCTGCTTATCAGGGAGCATTGGGTCAATCCCCCTCCTCCCTCAATGGAATCTCAGAACCCTCACAAGGTATTCAGAAAAAGAAAAAAAAAAAGAAGAAGCTGATGACCCTCAGTGGAAGGGAAGGACAGAACAGGCACCCATAAATGCAGAGCCGACGCTAATGTTCTGAGTCGGCTCCAGAAACCTTCACGTTCTGTTCAGGTCTCCTTACTCTTGCCCCCATGTATTGAGCCTACCATCAACTACGTTCTGAGCTTTAAGAAACCACAAAAAGGTGTTCGCACATCAGCAACGCTGAAAACCTCCTCACAAGGGGCGCTCCAAAATCATTACGTGATGCCTTTCACCTGGCAGGTGCGCTGCCATGACCAAAACACTAATTTTGTAGGCACATTTTTGTTCTTTATGACTGAGCCTCCCCAGTAACACGGGCTCACAGCTTCAGCAAAAACTGGGAGCGTTTCAGCCGCCCCCTCCCCCATTAAAAAGGAAAAACCTTGTGGGGGGGGGGGGAGCCGCAACCCAGCTGGGCCTAGTTTGAGTGCGCAGGGTCCGAAACTGCCAGGTCCGGCGTGAACGCCTCGGTTATTTAATACGGCAGTTTTTTTTTCTAAAACCAGAATCTTCTTTCATCTGACTCAGTGTCGTGAGCATCGAAGATCTTCAGCTTCGGTACACCGTTATTCTGGGGAGTACCAGGATAGCATTTATTTTAAAAGACCAAAAAGCATGTAAAAGGCGGCATTTTTTTTCCTCGTTGCTTTATCGAAAACATACAAATACTAAACATTAGAAGATATTTGTCATTTGTTAGTTTTTGTGTTGAAAAAAAAACGGTGGAGGGGGGTGCTTTCTCGACACAGTTTCTTTCCCAAAAAGCATGTTTTATAAACGATGGTTACATCCCCGTTGTGATTTCGCGTTACCGTGTAAGGCCAATGACCTAAAGTGTGTACTGCCCGAATGGTTCTTTATAAAGGTTGACTGTCCAGGATGATAAAAGTGGACCGTCCATGGCTCTACCACGGCCAGCTCCAGATTTATACTGGAGCTGGCCGTGGCTCTACCTTTACACCTCCCTCCCATCACCCTCTTTTCTCTTCCCGCTCTAGAACTCTGGAAACCTGCTCACGTGACCTTCTCATCCAACACATAACAGTTAATTCTAACGCGTAAATTAACAGAAATAAAATATATACAATATTATTAACAAATTTAGAAAATTTTGTGATAAAATACAAATTATTCAAAGTATTAATAAAATCTGAGCTAAGCCCGTGCGTGAGAGCGAGATCTCAAGCGCCCAGTTTTGGTTTGACCGGGGCCAGCCAGCTCGTCAATCGCGCGCTCTTTCTCTTTCAGTCACAAGCCTTCTCCAGTCCGCCGGTTCTATCGCTGCTTGTTCCGTGAGTATTCCTTTTTTTTAAAAGCATTTTCCTAATTACACACATTGGATTTTTCAACTAATTGTACATATTTACATCGAATACGCACGAATGTAATGAAGAGTAAGCAGTTTAACTTAATTTTAAACCCGTCTTCAGTTCCGCGTCCTTCGCCATAATTCTCTCCAGAGCGGAGCTCCTTCCTCTTGCAGACCCGTCTTATCTTTTCTATCGGCGTCATGTCATTGACAAATGAATACAAATTATTGGTTGTTGAGGCATTGTATAACACAAGACCCAAATGTTTTTTATGTTGATGTCGTGGAATTTAAAATGGAGCGGATATCTTTAAAGTTGAGCAAGTTAATGAAATGCAGGAGTGTAGTTTTGTACCGCCATGTTTCAGGTGCGAATACCGCCAAAACTGCTGCATGGCGTGCGGGCAGCGGCTGTCTCCGTCCAGCCAGCTTGTTTCTTCTCCCTGATGAAACTGTCTTGTACTGACTGTTTAAAATGTTTTGTTTGAAAATAGACCTGCTTTTAATGTAGAATTTCAGTAATCGCAAATTTTGTCATAATTCTTCATTTATGCCCCATTGATGACTATATTGGAAGTCATTTATTTTATTTGAACCCACAACTTGATTTATTAAATCAGTGGCTGTCACTGTTTCTCGGTTGTCCATTTATATGTTTTTCTTTTCTGGCTTTTTGTTTCATGATAATTTAATTAGCAATGTACATTAACCCTTTTAGTTTAGCACGGGAAGTTTTTCAGATGTCTAGCTAAAAACAGGAGCATTTTTTCAGTAAATTTGGTTATTACTTTATTTAATTTTAATTTTTTTGACACATTTCTGTTATTCTGACGGTTGACCCCCATGAAATAACATCTGTTTGAAGGATATAGATTAAAGTTCATGATTTTCACAGTATCGTTAAAATTAATTGGTGTATATGCAAATTATCTCATTTGCATATCTAAAAATAGAAAATTAGAATGTGAATTTTCAACTTCAATGCATGAAACATACAACTAAAAACAAAAATATATTTTATTTGAAATCTTTTTATTGACCCTTGGCCTTTTTACAAATGTGATCCTGCATCAGTATCAACAGAATTAGTGTCATCATTTGATTCAAATGTTTTATCAAGTTTAGGGGCAGAAACATACGAGTCATTTAGCGATTCAGGTCACTATCTAAAAAATTCAACACAAATGTTCACTTGGATACCAAACACTCGCCATGTGTAAAGCTAATACAGCAGTGAATATGAATGAATCACTGTCAGTGTTTCTAAGTAGGAGATTTCTTAGCGGTTCGTGGCGAAACGCGATCGGGCCGATGATCGGCCGTTCCGTGTTTTTGGCCAGACATCCGTCGGCCCGTCCGTGCTAAGAGGGTTTAATAATATTTTTTTTGTTTTCCATGTTTCCTCTCTATGGTGAAGTAATTTTGAGCGAAATTGAAAAAAAAAGAAGCAGGAATAAACGTAAAGTAGGAGCATAAAGTGTAAACAATTTCAGCTATCCTCCCAATAACGGGCACATAATTATTATGGCGGGCGCAAAAACCCCCTAACAGGGCCTCAGTCACATGTCAATTGCTCACTTCCGGCGACTTAATTTACGGGCCACCGCCGAGTGTGTCCTCTACGCCGCTCACGTGGTGGGCTAAACTAGAGGGCTGGGACTCGCGCGGAAGTCTGTAATTTATAGTATGTGACAGGCCCTGTTTTTGGCCGGCCATAATATGTGCCCATTATTCGGATAGCCATAGTTTGCATTATGAACCGTTATGCAGACGTTAATGTTTTGATAGCTGAAAATGCAACTGATTTACAACTACTGTTTATTGTAGGGATGGAAAGTGCTAAGAAATGACTTTTCTTTGAATACTAAGGAAATGTAAGTAATGGTTTTATCCATGAAAAAAACACCACATTGTGATATCTCAATTGAAGGAAAAAGGCTTAACCAAGTTAATAAATTCAAATATCTGGGAACAGTCATACTCATATCAGTTTGAAAAAAATGGCAGAATAGATCAGGCGAAGGCAGCATTATGAAAAATATCAGCTATCTTCCGAATAAAGGTCCCAAATTATTGAGGCCGAAAATATACCCTAACAGGGCCTCAGTCACATGTAAATTGCAGATTTCCGCCACCGCCGAGAGTATCCTACGCCGCTACGCGCTGTGTGGATTGAGGCTAAGCTAGATGGCTGGGACTTACGAGCAAATAAAATGAAGCTGCAGATGCGGTAGCTGCTGCTCGTGAGTCCCAGCCATCTTGTTTAGCCCCAACCTGCGTGTAGCGATGTGGGAGATACTCTCGGCGGTAGTCCCTGACAGTGCGCAATTCAAGTCGCCGGAAGTTCACAGTTGACATGTGACTGAGGCCCTGTTAGGGTATATTTTTGGCCTTGATAATTTGGGACCATTATTCGGAAGATAGCCAAAATATCTTATGCAAGGGATCTTACTAGGGATCAAGATCTGTGTAGATGCATTAATGCCTACGCCAACTGGCAGGGCACATGATGAGGATTTTAGCAAGTTCATTTGAAAATGGCAACACTGCTGAGAATAGAGCTGAGCAATTGTCCCATGTGGATTGTGAGCCTTCATGAGGGAGAAAAAAAAGACTGGACTCACTGGTTCCCCAACAAACACGCCATAATAGTCTAATTGGGAGCTTTTTTTTTCTTTAGATTACATCTGCCCAAGTGACAAGAAATGACCAACTGCATTCGTAACTTATGTAGTGTTCATTAGGCACTGTATCATTCATAACTTATGTAGTGTTTCATCTAGCACTGTATCATTCATAACTTATGTAGTGTTTCATCTAGCACTGTATCATTCGTAACTTATGTAGTGTTTCATCTAGTTACATTCTGTATCATCTAGCACTGTATCATTCGTAACTTATGTGTTTCATCTAGCACTGTATCATTCGTAACTTATGTAGTGTTTCATCTAGCACTGTATCATTCGTAACTTATGTAGTGTTTCATCTAGCACTGTATCATTCGTAACTTATGTAGTGTTTCATCTAGCACTGTATCATTCGTAACTTATGTAGTGTTTCATCTAGCACTGCATCATTCGTAACTTATGTAGTGTTTCATCTAGCACTGTATCATTCATAACTTATGTAGTGTTTCATCTAGCACTGTATCATTCATAACTTATGTAGTGTTTCATCTAGCACTGTATCATTCGTAACTTATGTAGTGTTTCATCTAGCACTGTATAATTCGTCAATTGTTGCGATCTTGTCAGTATTTGAAAAAGTCACAAAATGCCCAAAAGGAAGGCCGCCTCCGCTGCTGCTGCTGCCGCAGCACCTGAAGCTCCTGCTGATGCAGAGGCTGCAGCCGAGGTAAGTTACTTTGACATGCTTGTGGGTGTTCTGTGCGCTGTCTTTTGTTCCAGAATAGTTTACAGCAACAGCTTGGATCAAGAGTGATGGGAAAAAAATAGTTTAGGTAAAAAAAAAAATCTAAAACCTCTGGTAGGTTTGTCTGGGGCAGGTTAAAATGATTTATGTAACAACAGACTGGGACAGCTATGTGTGTGTTCTATCCTGGAAACTGCAACTAGCTGAGTGGAATGACCTGTCTATGGGTATATAGGAATCCAATGTACTGAATGTTTTTGGTCAGACCTCTACTGTCTGAGATGTGCATACATCCTGCAGTGCATCTCCCGGTAAATTAAATCACAACTCCGCCCTCCCTTATATTTTGTGTTGTATATTTATATTCTTATTGCATATTTAATTGCATTTATGATCATTTGCGCAAACAAAATTAAATGGTCAGGTGGTTACTGTTGCAGCCTCCCAGCTGTGGAGCTGATAATGTAGTTGAACAAATAATTCCTGATCTACAGATTATTAGCAAACGCCAAGTTAAAGGGTTTTTTATGAATATGCATGGTACTGTGATACTGATCACAGGTGTGAAAGCAAAGGCTGTTGTGTGCATAAGGAGTTTTTCTGTACCTCACCTCGGGCGCCAGCCAGCTAGCTCTTGGATGTTTTTATCATAAAGCGACTCTTGCCGCACGTCTATGTCGTGCGCCACGGATAAGGGCTTATCCTTGTAACCTGTAACCTGAACCAAGTTGGCAGGGAATCTCTGACTTGGTGGTATCTAGTGATGTGTCCAGTCTTTCAAAGCTCATTGGAAACATGGGCAAAGTCTGCTAGCAGAAAATATTACTAATTGACAATGCTTGTTTAAAATGTCTTATCGAGTGGCAAGAACTACTGCTGCGATTTAGCCCGATAACAAGAGATTTGCTTGCAGCTTAGACCAGCAATATATCTTGTGAGTGGTAACTCATTAGAACAGTCCTGGCTCCTTACTTCTCATGCTATTCCTTAATGTCATCAGCACGTTGTGGCTCAACCACAGCATGCCACTGTCAGTATGCGATATATATATATATATATATATATATATATATATATATATATATATATATATATATATATATATATATATATATATATATATATATATATATATATATATATATATATATATATATATATATATATATATATATATATATATATATAATGGTAATTGGCATGCACTGCTGTATTAATGTGCCCATATCACAAGGCCACTGAGCTCAGTAGCACAGGCGTTCTAATACTTGTGGACACCATGTCCGCAGGGACACAACTCCCACTGGATACTAGAGTACAGTCCAAGCCACTTGTTTTAGTGCAATTGACAGTTCTCAGCACCCAAAAATACACAATAATTATAGCCAAAACTGCTGGCACTAGGTTGATTGTGGATTATAAATATAGATATATATAATTGTATTGAGGGGCAATTTGTCTACACACGACGCTCTGGCCCTGATACTCCAGATACAACTGTAGATGAGACACAGAGAACACATAAATAAGACCACCAAATGTTTCTGTGCTGCAAACTATCTGGGAGGTTAACCTGGTCAACAAATGCTCAATGAAGTTGAATGTGTTGACTGAAAGGTGCAAATATCCTAGCTGCTCTGTAAACAGGCACAACACATTTATGTCACTCAAATGAGAAGATACCAAAGCTTGTTGGATGTGAACATGTGCTGCTACATGATGAAACATGCTAGGCTTTTAGTCTATGCAGTTGAAATAAATGTGATGACGTCCACTTAAGCTGTGTTTATTCTGTTTTTGTTTGAGCAGCCAGCAACCAATGCTGCCCCAGAAGCTTCACCAAAGAAAGGCAAAGAGTCACCAAAGGTAAATCTCATTCTGTGTGAACTACGTCCAACTGTTTGTGAATGCACATTACTTCTGTAAGATACTTCTGTGTGAACCACGTCCAACTGTTTGTGAATGCACATTACTTCTGTAAGATACTTCTGTGTGAACCACGTCCAACTGTTTTGTGAATGCACATTACTTCTGTAAGATACTTCTGTGTGAAACCACGTCCAACTGTTTGTGAATGCACATTACTTCTGTAAGATACTTCTGTGTGAACCACGTCCAACTGTTTGTGAATGCACATTACTTCTGTAAGATACTTCTGTGTGAACCACGTCCAACTGTTTGTGAATGCACATTACTTCTGTAAGATACTTCTGTGTGAACCACGTCCAACTGTTTGTGAATGCACATTACTTCTGTAAGATACTTCTGTGTGAACCACGTCCAACTGTTTGTGAATGCACATTACTTCTGTAAGATACTTCTGTGTGAACCACGTCCAACTGTTTGTGAATGCACATTACTTCTCTAAGATACTTCTGTGTGAACCACGTCCAACTGTTTGTGAATGCACATTACTTCTCTAAGATACTTCTGTGTGAACCACGTCCAACTGTTTGTGAATGCACATTACTTCTGTAAGATACTTCTGTGTGAACCACGTCCAACTGTTTGTGAATGCACATTACTTCTGTAAGATACTTCTGTGTGAACCACGTCCAACTGTTTGTGAATGCACATTACTTCTCTAAGATCATTTAATACTTGACATTTGTATGGTGATATCCCAGTGTGGGTTCCGGGGCCCTATTATAGGGAAAACAAGAATAGACCCACTGCCTCCCCAAAAGCATATCGTGAGAGTCGACTAACTGGGGAGCTTCCTTTGAAGTCGAAGTGCATCTGCCTGAGAGGCAAGGAACCAGCAGTCTGCATTCAATTGAATCATCTGTAAAACTGATGCACATGCAACACTCAGGTTCTGGAGCAGGACTGCAGTCCAGAAGTGGACGAACAACCAGAACTTTACGCCAAAGTGTACAGCTGGTGAACGCGAACGAAGTAGTGTGGTGATAGGTGGCCATCAGTTTTGTGTGTGTATATGTGGGACATCCCTGTGGGCACTGTATCCTCATTTTTAGCAGCCAGCACAGTTTGTGTTGTTGATCACTGCCTTCTCCACGATTCAGCACAGACTAAAGATCTCTTTGTGCTTATGCAGATGTTTCAGACTAATCAGGCTAGTTGTTGTGCTAGTACATGACAGTATGTGATGGAGGGATATGCAAAATATTGACCTTTAGGTCAACTTTTATAGTCAAATGTGGCTGCTGCATGGTGTGCCAACATCAGCCCTTGGTAGTGAAGACACTTCAAGTAGTTAGCAGTGGTACAGAATGGTGCCCCTGTGTAGCACTGACACAGCTGTTAACCCAGGGACAGGAAAGAGAATCAGCACTCGAGGGAAATACTAGTCTGACCATAAACAATCACTGGTCACATTCACTGTTGTTGTAAATAAGAATTACTCTTTCCATCAATGTCTGTGTTAAAAGCTCAGCTGCACAAGTCTCTGACCCTGGCTGAGCTGCAACTTGACAGGTCGTTTACCTCACATTTTGTCTCATGTTTATCCACATCTGTTTGCTTACTCTGCTAGCTGTTTGTATGACTGAAAGGCTTTGTCTGACTTTGAACTCAATACTTCTCTTCCGTCAACTTTTTTGAATAAATTAAATTTCTTGTTTGTCTAGTTTTAAGATGAAATAATTTGAAAACAGCCAATATTTTATTTGTTAACCATTGTTTAAGTTTTCATTCAATATTTACTTGACAGGAAAAACCCAAGCAGGATGCAGAGAAAGCCACAAAAGCAGGCCGTGGTCGTGGCAGGCCAAAGGGCACTACAGGCACAGTAAGTTTTAACCATCAGCACAGTTGTCTTGAATCCCTTTTTCTGTGGGGGGTGGGGGGTCCATTACCCTCCTTAACAAGTATGCTGTAAAAGTCGGCTAGTTAGGGATTTTTCCTTTAAAGTCACAGTGCCTCTGCTTGAGAGGCAAGGTACCAACAGACTATACAAATAAGCCAGATTGTAACACAGGCAAAGAATAGACCCACTGTCCCTCAAAAGATACATTGGGCCAGAATGTACAGATATCACAGCCTTGCTTTAAACACACCGCAGCACAGCTTGCCCTTTTAACAGAATAAAATACTAGAAGAGAGGTTTATAGACACAATGGCTAGCCCTGATCCTAATGACAGCATTAACCATTTAACAAGAAGGGACCAGGCCACCATCTTCAGACTCAGAACACAACATACTCCACTCAATGAACACCTAAATAGAATACAGCCACAACACCCCTCAGAGTGCCAGCTATAACTACCCCTACAAAACTGTTTACCATCATCTCTTTGAGTGCCAACACTCAATGAGACAAGAAGAACGCTACTCCCTCCGAGACCAGACAGGTGGAACACCTTGTACGGAGGAAAAGAACAGCTTGTGAAAACATGTAAATTCCACTACATGGCATTGGTGGGCCAAAGGGCGAAAGCTCATGCACCGCTGGATCAATAACAGAATAAAATAAAATGGTCCAGTATGTTGGGATATCCAGGAAGTGGACATTTAACCATAAAATGATTTTGACGACAGTCCTAACTTGCTCATTTTTTAAGTATCACTGCAGTTTGTCAATTGTGGGGGGGGGGGGGGGGGGGGGGGGGGGGTCGTGTAACCATGGGTAAATACCTTTAACATCTTGAATGACTTTGTAATTGTTGCTTGTCTTTCTTATGTTGGGTGGGAACGGAATTGAATTGTTTTCTACCTAGTTTATTTGTGCTGTACTGAAGAGCTCGTGCTGTGTGTTTTATCTTGCTAGATTTGCCTTTAGGAAATCACAAATCTTTGCGCTATACTTTTAGGAAAGGTTAGTCGCTTATCCTTTACAGGACGTTGCAGAACCAACTCCAACAGCCCCTGGCTGTTGTGTGGTTTTTCTAGGCAAATTTACGTCCAGTAGGATTGTCATTTCTTTCTGTACTTTCTGGCTTCTTAATACCACTATCGAAACCAAGGCAATGCCAGAATTATTCTCTCTGTAAGATTGTATCTGCTTACAGCATATGTGACCCAGGTCATGGTCAGAATTATTCTCTCTGTAAGATTGTATCTGCTTACAGCATATATGTGACCCAGGTCATGGTCAGAATTATTCTCTCTGTAAGATTGTATCTGCTTACAGCATATATGTGACCCAGGTCATGGTCAGAATTATTCTCTCTGTAAGATTGTATCTGCTTGCAGCATATATGTGACCCAGGTCATGGTCAGAAATATTCTCTCTGTAAGATTGTATCTGCTTACAGCATATATGTGACCCAGGTCATGGTCAGAATTATTCTCTCTGTAAGATTGTATCTGCTTACAGCATATATGTGACCCAGGTCATGGTCAGAATTATTCTCTCTGTAAGATTGTATCTGCTTACAGCATATATGTGACCCAGGTCATGGTCAGAATTATTCTCTCTGTAAGATTGTATCTGCTTACAGCATATATGTGACCCAGGTCATGGTCAGAATTATTCTCTCTGTAAGATTGTATCTGCTTGCAGCATATATGTGACCCAGGTCATGGTCAGAATTATTCTCTCTGTAAGATTGTATCTGCTTACAGCATATATGTGACCCAGGTCATGGTCAGAATTATTCTCTCTGTAAGATTGTATCTGCTTACAGCATATATGTGACCCAGGTCATGGTCAGAATTATTCTCTCTGTAAGATTGTATCTGCTTACAGCATATATGTGACCCAGGTCATGGTCAGAATTATTCTCTCTGTAAGACTGTATCTGCTTACAGCATATATGTGACCCAGGTCATGGTCAGAATTATTCTCTCTGTAAGATTGTATCTGCTTGCAGCATATATGTGACCCAGGTCATGGTCAGAATTATTCTCTCTGTAAGATTGTATCTGCTTGCAGCATATATGTGACCCAGGTCATGGTCAGAATTATTCTCTCTGTAAGATTGTATCTGCTTGCAGCATATATGTGACCCAGGTCATGGTCAGAATTATTCTCTCTGTAAGATTGTATCTGCTTACAGCATATATGTGACCCATGTCATGGTCAGAATTATTCTCTCTGTAAGATTGTATCTGCTTGCATCATATATGTGACCCAGGTCATGGTCAGAATTATTCTCTCTGTAAGATTGTATCTGCTTGCAGCATATATGTGACCCAGGTCATGGTCAGAATTATTCTCTCTGTAAGATTGTATCTGCTTACAGCATATATGTGACCCAGGTCATGGTCAGAATTATTCTCTCTGTAAGATTGTATCTGCTTGCAGCATATATGTGACCCAGGTCATGGTCAGAATTATTCTCTCTGTAAGATTGTATCTGCTTACAGCATATGTATATAAACTACTGTGTAAACACTTTTTCTTTGCCATGTCACCAGCCGTAACTCTGGTGAAAAGTTCTGGTTGTTCATCCATCTGTGGAATTTAGTCTTGTTCCAAAACCTGAGTTGTGTGCACATATGTTTTACATATTTAATTTGTATGCAGATTGTTGGTTCTTTGTCTTTCAGGCAGATGTACAGAAATTTAAAGGAAGCCAATAATCAAACTTCTATGACATGCTTGTTAGACCCCAGGTAGTGGGTCTGTTCTTGTTTTCACCTATAATGGGGCCCTGGAACCCACACGAAGAGTAAACATTGACATTATTTAGTTATTATGCCTTTCACTCATTTGTGATATTTTTTTTTTTCTTTGTAGAAAAAGAAAACCCAGAAGAAGAAATGAGTAATTAAGCTCTTCACCCTGGCAGCTTGGAGAACCCCTGAGGTTGCAACTGTGTCAGAGCAAGAAAGGACAAGATTGATCTTGTGTGTAGACAATGAACCTAGTGTGTTAGAGCATGGAGATAGCTTGTGTTTGTGGAGACAGCGCGGTCTAGCTAGCCAAACCTGAAGAGAATTCTCATCCAGCGAATGTCATTTTTCCAACAGTTTTATCTCCAAGTGTGAATATTTCATGTTAGTGTGGCTGTGGTAGAATCCTGGACGCCGGCCACACATAAGGGCATTAATTTTGTTGTGTTTGCACAAATATAGGGCACATCTTTATGTGAAGTAGACACTGAACATGTATAATTAATGAGCACTTGTGTTTGGCCATTGTCAGAATTCTATCGCAGCTAGGCATCTGAGAAATGCAACATGTTTAAGATCGTCAGTTATGAATCCATTTACATGTCTGTCAACACTGTACTGATATAGTACAGTAATGTATTCCTAACCCGACCATCCAATAGTAGACCTGAATCACACATAGCATCCAGTCTTCTTGTTTCTGCTCTGTCAACATTATTGCCATCCCCATCAAAGATATTTTTAACTTGAGATTTGTAATGGTTTTTTTTTTTTTTATCATTAAGGAAAAAATAATCATTTCTGTTTTGAGTCTCAAAATTTTCATCGTATGTAAATTGTTTTTTAATTTGTCGTGGCATGCTCGGTGTTCAAAGCTAATCTTTGGGTTGTTGCTTGTTTTTGTAGCATTTGCTTCTTGTAAAGAGGACGGTTGATATGCTTTTTTAAACCTTAGGGTGTGTACACGCACTGTCATTTTACTCATCTTTCATTTTGACTCAATTAAAGCCATTAAATTTGGACAGTTTTTCAGTTTGTGATTTATGGGTGAGATGCGAAAGCACTTAAAGGAAATAGCCCTGTTTCGGGACTTCAATAATGTATGTAGATGTTGAACTTTCTATCATAACACTGGCAATTTTGGTGGTGAAAGAGCCGTCGGCCGGCTAGATCGCTCTGCCAAAGCTTTCGATCAGGCCAACATGATCATTCTAACAGCCAGTGTGAGGGCTTTTCAGCTGAATGAGACAAAAATCAAGAATGATAAGTGAATGTGTTAGTTTTGAACATCTCCTAGTCAGAAAAGAAATTGGCGGTGAGATTCTGTATACTGTGGATTTATTACTAAGATGGGACACCTCCAGATGGGAAAAACGGTGTTGCAGGGATTGGACACGCTCAACACTAGGAAAAGGTGAGAAGGATGTACCATCTGACACTTATTGGTACCATCAGCATTAGAACTCTTCACTTGCTAAAGATGGAGACACAAAGTGCTATGTCTATTCTGAATTTAGCATTCACCCTCCAGATAAGCTGATAATCTGAACTGACTGGAAAGTTATGAGTAGAATTTCTGGCAGAAGACATCACTGCAGGTGGAACCCACCTTAAATGGATGCTGGGTACAAACGGAAAGCGGAGGCAATCAACACCAAATATTTGTAGACTGGTCTATTAAATATAGGTCTAGCCCAATATGCTAAAGGTGTGGAAAAGTGTCCTTTCGTGCAACTACACAACTGTTTAGAAATTGGCTGAAACTAGGTTTACTAACGTTGAGGTAATTTGTACCTATTGCCTACAACAGGGCTATTCAACTAGGTTTACGGAGGGGCCAAAATTTGTAAAATAGGGATCGTCACTAAACCTAAGCATAGAAAGATCTACAATACATTATATAGGTAAATAATCCGCAGGCCACTTGCTAGGCCTCAGAGGGCCAGATTTGGCCCACGGGACGCCAGTTGAATAGCCCTGGCCTACAGTATACCATCACCAGATTTGTGAAAATACTGTTCCCCATAAAGGTTTTAGGGCACAACAGAATAGAGCCACTGCTGCCTAGCAAGAATGCAACTGTCTGAAAAGCAAGGAACTAAGTTTTCCTGTAATCAAGCGCAAACATCAAGTTCTGCAACACGACTAAGGCCCAGAAGTCAATTGGAACTTTCCTCTGGATTCTACAGATTTATTAAGCATGGTAAGCAGAACAAATTGGCAGTGACATGAGTACCAATTGAAATGACCAAGTCAAATATTTGCTCTGATCTGAGAGCAAGAGGATGATAAAGAGAATAGTAATATTTCAGGATGGCCTGGAAAGGACATCAATGTAAACACTGATTTCTGTGAGATAACCTCCTATACTTGTCCGCCTGGTACACAACAGGGGCAAATCTTGCTTTTGGTAATTCCTATTCAGGTTTTGGGGGGGGGGGGGGGGGATTAGACCCACTGCCTCTCCCGCAAGCATGTCTTAAGATTCAACTAGCTTGGGGCTTTCTTCAGAGTTGGTGCACCAGCCTGAGATGCAGAGCAAAAGCCTGCATACAAATAATTCAGAGCTGTAAAATTAATAGCACACAGCATTTAGATACTGGATTAAGACTGAAAGGTCAGTGATGGACAACCAGAACCTTCTCTTGAGATTAGATCTGGTGTAGAAGAGTTGTCATTCTTCTTCTCGACCTTCAGTTGCTTCATTGAAATGGAGATAAAAGGATCCGATCGTAAACATGTTATTTCTAATGTGTTGTGTAAGTTGGTTGCCATTTGTTTAAGGCTGTTTGGAACTTTTTACGAGCCTGCCCGCAGGAACAACGTGAAAATAATCACGCAAGTGAGGGGTGACAAAAATTAAAACTATTGAAAATAGGGAATATGTCACAACCCTATTAAGTACAGTCAGTGTACCACACCGTAAGGTGTGCACCCAGGGTTGACACAGAGGTCAGGGCCGTCACTGGTCAAGTCCGTGGCTCGCTAACTAGGCCTATGACAGACAGACTAACCTACAACACACACTGAACCCGAACGCACACAGAGCACACACGACAATCTTTATTGGAAGTACAGGTAATACATAGACAGTTGACTTCCCGCCGTGTGGCCACCTATTGCCTGGACCCTCTGGCTGGACGGGCTTTACAATCGCCCCGTCCCCAGTACGTGCGACAGGCAATACTCTGGTGTACAAACCACAATCCGGCAGGATACGCTCTCTTCTATCGCCACGCTGACCCAATCAAACTGTCACAGTCTCTGTCCTAGTGCAGGGTCAGAGTGTCCAGGTTAGCCACTCTCTCACAGCACATATACATAAATACTCTACACAAGAACTATCCTATCCTAACACAAAACTGTACATCAACTATCCAGTCACTAACAGAAATATATCCTAACTTTAATACTATAACATAAACTATCCAGTCACTAAACGTCCTCTCTTCCTGACTGACGCACACCGAATGTCCCTTCTTCCTTCTACCTCGTGTCTCTTCACCCCGTTCACCAGCTCAGTCCCAGAAGCAGTCATCGTGTTACTAAAACACAGTTCAGGCTTTCTTGCTTTATCCTGAGCGCTGGTTTCGCCGTGCGATCACAGAACGGACTTGACCAGTGACGGCCCTGACCTCTGTGTCAACCCTGGGTGCACACCTTACGGTGTGGTACACTGACTGTACTTAATAGGGTTGTGACATTCACCCTTCCTCTGAACTGATACTTCCTGACAAAGTCAAGTATCAGCAAAGCATGGCCTGCCATCATGTACAGTCATGTTTTTAAATTTTATCGTCAATATTTAGTTACCTAAAAAAAAAAATATGTCATGTACTTTTGGGTCAATCACCTAAGGACAAACTATCTGGCACATATTTAATGGGTATATACATTCAATGGGTAAGCTCCTCCCTAATGGGTAGAAATGGTATCAGCCCTTGACACAAATACGTCACTACTCATTACACCTTCAAATCATATGGGTAATGATATAAATAATAATTTGGGTGGACACTCAAATCGTCCGGGACCCAATTACACCTTACTTCACTTACTGTGTAAGTAAGACGCCACTGTATACACTCCCAAGCCGTTTAACCAACGACACCGTGATTTATAACAGTGGGCGTCATGGACTATCTCCATAAGGCTTGTCCATGGTTGTGAAAAGGAGTCATGACCTGACTCCCATGGAGAGTTAATGATGGTGTAACTAGTATCGCATATATGGAGACTACATTTGAGGAGTAGCACTATCCTTGGAGGATGGGAGTGTGTCCAACTGGCCACAGATTTGTTTACTGCCTATTTTGCACTGTGGGTCATATGGGGTGATTTGTGTCTTGGCAGGTACTGCGGATTCGCGGACACATTATACGACTGTAGGTCGGGGAGTCAGGTCATGACTCCTTTTCACAACCATGGACAAGCCTTATGGAGATAGTCCATGACGCCCACTGTTATAAATCACGGTGTCGTTGGTTAAACGGCTTGGGAGTGTATACAGTGGCGTCTTACTTACACAGTAAGTGAAGTAAGGTGTAATTGGGTCCCGGAGATTGGGTGAAGAGACACGAGGTAGAAGGAAGAAGGGACATTCGGTGTGCGTCAGTCAGGAAGAGAGGACGTTTAGTGACTGGATAGTTTATGTTATAGTATTAAAGTTAGGATATATTTCTGTTAGTGACTGGATAGTTGATGTACAGTTTTGTGTTAGGATAGGATAGTTCTTGTGTAGAGTATTTATGTATATGTGCTGTGAGAGGTGGCTAACCTGGACACTCTGACCCTGCACTAGGACAGAGACTGTGACAGTTTGATTGGGTCAGCGTGGCGATAGAAGAGAGCGTATCCTGCCGGATTGTGGTTTGTACACCAGAGTATTGCCTGTCGCACGTACTGGGGACGGGGCGATTGTAAAGCCCGTCCAGCCAGAGGGTCCAGGCAATAGGTGGCCACACGGCGGGAAGTCAACTGTCTATGTATTACCTGTACTTCCAATAAAGATTGTCGTGTGTGCTCTGTGTGCGTTCGGGTTCAGTGTGTGTTGTAGGTTAGTCTGTCTGTCATAGGCCTAGTTAGCGAGCCACGGACCGGCAAGGTCATACCAGAGGTTTGTGACAGAATACATGACACCCCCACAACTTAGGACAGACCATTTGACTTGCGGCGGCATGAATGGGAGGGGATTGAACTCTTGCTGTTCTGGCAGGTTCTTATTAAGTAGTGGTTATTTTTGCTCAGTACATATTTTGTTTCTTCATGGCGGATCTCTGGCATTCAGTACCAGGGCAGTCTCCTCAGATTATCAAGCTATATTATTTGTTGAACTATAATAGACTGATTTCATTCCTAATCTTCTACCTTCATTTTTTTAAATCCATACTTTCTGGTTACTCTAGCAGCTCTTCTAAGACACGTCTCTGTGACGATTTTGTGTTGTTTTAAGAATTGTCGTTACATAAAAAAAAAGCAACAGCTCCCATTTTAAACACAACACAGATAATTTGCAATACAACGTAAAGACAAGCACTTGTAACCAAAACTGGATCCAATTGTCTATGATTTGTTTAATTCTAAGACATTGCCATGTCTAAAAAATGATAAAAACAATGCATGTAACATACAGTGAAAAAAAAGTATGTATAGACAAAGTAAGTCGACACCATGAGGAGTCTACAAGTATTTCCGAAGAACGCAACAAGCAATACAACACAAAATGGCTATTGGAATAACAAATGCATGATTTGTCTTTGAGAATCTTACGAGCAATGTATAATTTGCTTAGCAAGTCTGCCACATTATCCTTGTACATAAATAATGGCTTGTTGAAATTTGCATTCCACAATATTTGCAGAAAACCTGTAGCATAGAAAACATTAACCTTTTTAGGCCAATTGTGGAGAAATGGCACAAAATAAATCTCGTTTTTTTTTAAATTAATATCCTACCCCAGATGACGTCACAGGACAGTCCAACATTTTAGAGGGTGGGTTTCCCTGCTTTCGGATGCTTTTAACCGACCCTAACACATCTAGAACTGGTCCTAACCCCAAACAACCTACATCCCACAAGAGAGTGCAACATGATTGCAAATTAATCTCTATGTAGGGTCAGTCGAACACATGACCTGCCAGTTAGCCACAGTGAAACATTAACAATTTTTCTTTAGACAGCGGATTATTACTAATTTTATAAGGACAAAAATTGAAACATTTTTTAAAAACCAACAGAGAATGTATAATATTAACACCAGATAAAGACAAATTTATTTCTAGGTTTTGACTTTCTAATAGCCGGGGGAAAAAAAAGAGGGGAGGGGGGCATTATATAAATAAATATATTGAACAGGGAGTAATAAGTCACTGCTTGATGAGTTGTAATGCAACAGACATCAAGAAATATATCGCATGTTTAACCAGAAATGCCCTCCTATAGGAAGTTTATCACCAGACATCAAATATATTTGATACATTTATCACAAAGCAATGAGTCCTTCCTACATCAACAATGACGTCATAAAATAAGTATGCTAACCACTGTAAGTGGTTTGTGAGAGGGTACAGGAGCATGTCTTGAGACTTCATCATTAGCCATGTTGTAGAGGAAGGAAATCGGATCATCAGGGAGTTTTCTTCTCTGTAATATAGAGGATTTTGTTTTTGACCTTTTCGACTCACTAATCTATTCATTTTGTTCTGTGACTTGATTCCAATACAGCCGAGTCCTTACTTTAAGAGAGTTAGGTGAGCAATGAAATAATGGACTTATAGTAATTTGATAAGTATACAATGTAATCAGACAAATCATATTTGGCAGTACATTTCTAAACGAGTTGTCACATAGAATTCAATAGCATTATGTCAATCATGAGAATGGAGGTATTATTTCGTACTGGCGTACTCTATGTATGTCTCTCTCCACACAGTTACAATCGTCATTATGTGCCATGTTCATAAGTATATTCTGTTATGCTTAGCTATCTCAGATGATAACCACAATTATGGATTAGGCCAGTGTCCTTGTCTGGCCCCATCAAAAAAGCTAAGCCATCCAAGTATTTTTCGCTTTACGTTCCCCTTGCCTCAAGACGCCCAAACAAGCCATGTTTTAATAATAATAATAATGATAATAATAATGAAGTGCAACCTCATGTTCTTTCTGGTCTAAGTATGATTATGTAATTACACAGAAATTCGCCTCTAGAAATAACTTGAGGCAAGGCACACTGAAATGGCAAATGTATGATAGTGTGTTCATGGTTCTGTGCAGGGGACTAACGGTCACTCGTTGGCAAGTGTTAAACCAGATAAAGAGAAGATAAGGACACTGCTTCATGAATAGTGCCGTTTCCACTAGAGAGATTGACAGTAGTGTATTATGTGCTGGCCATATAGGGGAGCCCAATTTCTCCACAGTATGACTCGTACCACTGTCTGAAAACCATAAGAACGGTCTTTAGCACACACTAGGCCACACTGAAATCAGTAGCAAAGGGGATCAGATGCAAGACATTGGCAGGCCGCCAAACAACACTTATAAACAATTTAAAAACTGTCTCAAATAGCTGGTACAGTAAAATATCACACAAACTAGGGCAACGTTGTGTAAACTCACTAGCATTGGCAAATAGCTGGTTGCTGGTCCTTAAATAAACTTTTCACCTCGCACATCGTGGGTTCGATCCCTGTCAAGGCTCTGAATTTGTTAATTATAATGTTACTTTCTAACACCGTAGCTGGTCTGTAGCAAGACATTACGTCTCAGCCCAGGAAAATTAATGCAGCAAGTGCCACGTGTGTCGTCACAGAACTGTATACATGCAGGGTGGTAGAGAAGCAAGTGCAACTTGTGCAGATTCACATAGCGGCAACATTGTGGGTGCGGACAACTTAGCTCCATCACCAGGTCTGACATTTTAGTCATCAATATAACACAAAACAGTCACACAAATGTTTCGATTTCTTAAACCTAGAAGCATTTAAAGCAGTTGCTCAAGTGACATATAGTCATGCATGGATTATTGTCCCAGTAATTAAATATGCGGCGGAAGTGGGCACAAGACAGACATATTTCTGAAACATATTCTGACTAAATGTGAAATGAACAGGAACACACTGAATGATGGCAGGGTCTGGCAGCACAAAGCACACGCCACGCTTCCCTGGATCGAGATAGCTAAACTCTTTAGGGGGGGGGGGGGGGTATGGTTGAAGTTGATGTTGGATGACTGAAACCGTTCCTTGATGATACCTGAAATACGCTGTGCTATTTACTGAAGGCACAAAACAGCGTCTCAATTCCTGCTATTAAATTCTTTATGTAAACAAATATAGCAAATTTAAAGCTCTCACGAATAGACAGGGGAGGGAGGAAAAGAAGGTTGGTGGGGAAGGGGGGAGAGAAAGAGGTTTCGTTCAGCACAATTAAAGCTCTCAGCCCATCCGTCATCATCATGTAGCAGGTCATTTGCAGAACGTCGCTCTCATCACAATCTGCCTGAAAGAAACTCGGTCTCTCGCCAATTCTCCCGCCTCATGCACTTTCGTACTCAAGGAGTCACCTATATCCTGTGCCCATCTTCGTGTCGGTCGGCCCTCCCCTCCTTCCTGGTACCATGCCTCTGCTAAGTCACGGAGAGGCGCTATTTTTGACGTGCTGAGGTAATGAGGTGCTGCAGGCAACAACCTATCTCAGGCCGCTTGAGCTCCCACCCTCATCCTCTAAGACACAATTTAATGTTGAGAAAAAAAAAAGGTGGGGAAGGGGGTGGTCCCCTGGAAATGTGTGTGGGCGTTAAACGCCATTACTATGTATAGGTGGGGGCCGTGTTAGCGCAGTTAATAGGAGACGCTTTCAAATTCAGCTGCGACTCGCTCCAGCCCACGGCTGGTGTTAGAAACTAGAAGGTTCCGGGGGTTCACCCAGCCTCTAGGTAATGGGTACCAGTGTTGACACTCTGGGGTAAATGGAGGAACACCGCAGTAGCTACGGAGTTGCGTACGGAGAGCGACACAGGCGGACTTATCAGCTGTCCCTACCGGTGGCAAAGCACTTATGGTTTACAACCGTGTGCAATGACGCTGGTTTACATCTCCCGACTTTATCTTTTTACTGTGTATAGTTGTCATCTCTGTAAGTATATTTATTCTCATATATTTAAAATGCATTCATATTTATTTATCATTCATCACAATATTGTTTTTATTATCATTACTACGCTCCTAAACAAGGATTAGTTTCCCCCTCCGTTCCCTGTAAACATGTGTAAGGAGCTGAGCGCTGCCCCTCCCAACAGGCACTTTTTAGTGAGTACCGGCACCCTTCTTACATACTTTGTGGTGAGTCCCGGCACCCTTCTTACATACCTTGTGGTGAGTTCCAGCATCGTAACAAAATCCCTAGTCGCTCCGACAACATAGTGAACTGGGAAAGCCATTCCTGACCGCCTTGTCTTGTCTGGGGCTTGCCTGACTGAACATACTAGTTGGGACAAACAGTATTTCCTCTGCTGGCGAAGGAAGCTGGAAGGTAAGCACTCAAATACACCATCATGGATCTTTATTTCGCACAACGTGAGCAGTAGCAGCAACAGCAAACAAATGAGATCACTGTTTCCCCCAGTTCCTTCGGGCAGTTATCGACTGACCAGCCTCTTCTGTCCCACTTGGTATTCAATCAAAAGTTCACGTGTTCTTCGCCTGTTGGCCGACTGGTTCATCAGCAGTTACTCGACTAGAGTAAATCAGCAGTCAAGTAAGAGCTATAGATTCCTGCTATGTTTGTATGAAATCCGAGCCACACAAACCAACCACTGATATCTGGGCTGATGCGAGGGTTGTGCAAAACCTGTCTGATACAAAGCACATCACTTCCACAAATAAATAAATGTCTCCTTTAAACATTTGTGTTTACACAGACACCACTGTCTTGTCTCACAGCTTGTGTTTATACAGACACCAGTGTCTTGTCTCACAGCCTGTGTTTATACAGACACCAGTGTCTTGTCTCACAGCTTGTGTTTATACAGACACCAGTGTCTTGTCTCACAGCCTGTGTTTATACAGACACCAGTGTCTTGTCTCACAGCTTGTGTTTACACAGACACCAGTGTCTTGTCTCACAGCTTGTGTTTACACAGACACCAGTGTCTTGTCTCACAGCCTGTGTTTATACAGACACCAGTGTCTTGTCTCACAGCCTGTGTTTATACAGACACCAGTGTCTTGTCTCACAGCCTGTGTTTATACAGACACCAGTGTCTTGTCTCACAGCTTGTGTTTACACAGACACCAGCTTGTGTTTATACAGAATCACGTGTCCTGTCTCACAGCTTGTGTTTACTCAAAAACATTTGTCTTGTCTCACAGCTTGTAATTACATAGAAACATTTGTCTTGTCTCAAAGCTTGTGTTTACATAGACACATTTGTCTTGTCCCATAGCTTGCATTTACATAGTAACATGTGTCTTGTCTCAAAGCTTGTGTTTACCCAGAAACATGAGTCTTGTCTCAAAGCTTGTGTTTACCCAGAAACACGTATCTTGTCTTAAAGCTTGTGTTTACCCAGAAACACGTATCTTGTCTTAAAGCTTGTGTTTACCCAGAAACACGTATCTTGCCTTAAAGCTTGTGTTTACCCAGAAACACGTATCTTGTATTAAAGCTGTTGTTTACCCAGAAACACGTATCTTGTCTCAAAGCTTGTGTTTACCCAGAAACATGTGTCTTGTCTCAAAGCTTGTTTACCCAGAAACATGTGTCTTGTCTTAATTCTTGTGGTTTCAAAGAAATATGTATCTTGCCTTAAATCTTGTGTTTATACAGAAATAAGTTTTTTTAAAAGCTCTTGTTTGTACATAATTGAGTGTCTTGTCTCAAATATTTTGTTTGGAAGATGTTCTGTGCTGTCCGAAACTGACAGCTAGCAATACAGTCGTCATACACAAACATGGCGTATAAATTTAATAAAGCTCAAGTTGCTTGAGCAAAGATGTGATAGCAAGCTGTCAGGGTTGCCATCTGTATCCAGTACCTCTATCTTGATGGCAGAAGGATATGGATGTTGACAGCATACATCACTTAATCCACCAAAATTTGGGCAAAACAGCAGAAAAACATACAATAACATAAACGACTCAGCCCACTAAGATATGAAAATCCACTAACATATGGATACACACGCGACTCAGTCCGTCACACATACCGACCAGGCAACAATGATGACTCATCCCACCAACATATGTACCTAAGCAACTTACACGACTTAGTCCATCAACACATGGACACAAACTACATTTGAATATAATAACATACACGACTACGCCCAACAACATATGAACATAACTTATTCCACCAGAATTTGCATATAGACGCGACTCAGTCCACCACACATACTGACCAGGCAACACGGGTGACCCACTTTGCCAACATATGAACGAACACATGCAAAGCAGCTGACTCAATACACAGACAACACCGACACCCCCTGTCTCGCCTGTCCAGCCATCATGTATAAACATTGTCATGCACAAACAAGAACCCACAGTTGAGGCCTGTGGACCCGATCGGGCTGCTCAATGTTCTTCAACTGTGGTGGGTCGCTGCCCCAACAAATTCTGCTTAATCATGTAACGAAATAGGATGGGTGGCCTTCATCTTCCAGTCTGTAGGAAAAACATCTAAAAAAACTCATATTTTAGTGGCAAGGTTTTCTCTGGCATGTCTGTAAAAGCCAAACGGAGAAATCGTCCAATTCATGTGATCTTGCAAGTGTGGTTTGCGTTGCTACTCATTTACCTACCCCCTCTTTTACACACACCCACGCACACCACACATACTCGACTATATATGCCTGCACACCACACATACTCGACTATATTTGATATTTGCCTGCGCACCACACATACTCGACTATATGTGCCTGCACACCACGCATACTCGACTATATTTGCCTGCACACCACATATACTCGACTATATTTGCCTGCACACCACGCATACTCGACTATATTTGCCTGCACACCACGCATACTCGACTATATTTGCCTGCACACCACACATACTCGACTATATTTGCCTGCACACCACACATACTCAACTATATTTGCCTGCGCACGACACATACTCGACTATATGTGCCTGCACACCACGCATCCTCGACTATATTTGCCTGCACACCACAGATAGACGACTATTTGCCTGCACACCACACATATGTGACTATTTGCCTGCACACCACACATAGGTGACTATTTGCCTGCACACCACAGATAGACGACTTTTTGCCTGCACACCACGCATACTCTACTTAATTTGCCTGCACACCACAGATAGACGACTTTTTGCCTGCACACCACACATAGGTGACTATTTGCCTGCACACCACAGATAGACGACTTTTTGCCTGCACACCACACATAGGTGACTATTTGCCTGCACACCACAGATAGGTGACTATATGCCTGCACACCACACATAGGTGACTATTTGCCTGCACACCACACATAGGTGACTATTTGCCTGCACACCACAGATAGGTGACTTTTTGCCTGCACACCACACATAGGTGACTATTTGCCTGCACACCACACATAGGTGACTATTTGCCTGCACACCACAGATAGGTGACTTTTTGCCTGCACACCACACATAGGTGACTATTTGCCTGCACACCACAGATAGGTTACTATTTGCCTGCACACCACAAATAGACGACTATTTGCCTGCACACTTAAATTGAGCTGAGCGCTTTCGCCTCACACTTTGAAAACGCTTACAAGTTATATGTGTTATAGATGACAAAAATCATACAGCAGTGTAGAGCCTATATAAAACCCTTACCTGCACAGTCGTGGCGTCAGCACTAGCCATGCGGCCGTCAATCCTCCAGCTCAAAGACCCCTAAGCCTACACAGCTAAAGTGCTCTAATAAAGGCAATAACTGGCAGTAGTAGTAGTACATTTCACCCCACCAGGACATCACACAAGCGATAAACACCAGATGACACAAAGTGCCACTATGTGGATGAGGATCACCCGTGGTGAGGTCCCAGAAACCGCGATCAGCCATTACACCATATTTATGGCTGGGCTATACTGCGGCCCCTGGCAAGAGCTATGGTGGGGCTTCAAAATAACGAAAAATTGCACCCCACAAGAAGACGACTGATTATTAATATCTGACAGTGTAGCAGCCGAAGATATAGGCTTGCACACTTCTGCCGTTTACTCCAACTGGAAGTGAGGAAACACAAAATATGACCAGGAAACAACGGCTGTGAACGAAAAGAAGTACAGTCACAGCTAATATGAAAAGAAACATGTTAAAAAATAACTAAACTCGGTTTCTTGTCGTAACAACTCTTCCTATTCATATTTTCTTTTACTGCGTATTTCCGAATCAATGTTGACCTTGCAAGTAACTGTTTAATCCGTCCGTGTGTCACCTAGGCCCTCACAGGAAGCAAAGAACAGTAACACTGCACATTGCCAGGTATGTCGTAAGAGACGACTAAGGTAAGTTAAAAAGAGAAACAAGAAAAGCCCAGCCAACCAAATTGAGGGGAGCCTCTTCTAGTGGAAGAAGTATGACACGGTGTGGAGCAAGTCGAAAAAAAAATCCGGATTGTTGACGTACCTCATTTCACCTAGGAAAATCTCCAGCACTTACACCTGGAATCTTAGAACATTGTACGATGTTTGAATAAAAATAGAGGTTTTAAGGGAAATTAAACATTTAAGGATTATTATTTTTGGATTATGTGGAACTAGATAGACCGGGCGAGTAAAATTATTGTAAATTCAGCGCTGGAACCCACAGGGGAATAAACATAAAGGCAGGAAAAAAACACACACACGAAAAAAGCATGTAGAGAGTGAAGTTAAAAAGAGGGAGAGGACATTGAGGTGAACTGCACATAACAGCGAAGGTTAGAACGACTTGGGGTGAGTTGGTCGAGGGTCTATGCTCCACTGGGGGTTCAAAGGCACTGCAATTTGATATATCCCGACTCGTTCAGGGTGCCCCCCCTCCATGGCGCTGTTTATCATATCGATGTTTCGCCGTTTGAAACAATGTTTTGAACAAGGAAAATCGACTGCACAAATTATACTGCTGTGCGCTTTGTTCACGCCACAAGAATCAATCGCTTCCATCCAGATTTGTGCAGACAAAAAGACATGGTTGAGAAATCTGCCTTTGCCCTGCTGGAACAAGAAGTTAGTTTTTAAGTATAGTCGATTTCTATTTGTTAGAATGATTCATTTGTTTGCTTCATTACATCCGACGCTCTCCTCTCCAACACTTCTGTATTTGATTGATTTTGTTTTTACGAAATACGAAACATTCTAACGTCTATCCACATCTCCAGAGACTCATTCGAGTGGCTACTGGCTTTTTCACGCATTGTCCAGGTTTCTACACCACATGGCAAGGTTGAGTATACATAGCATTTGACGATTCATTTTTGTAATGTATTATTTATCTCTCAGCTGTATCTTGTGATTGTGCGTAACTAGACTGGCTTAAGAAAGAAAAAAATTACTCATTCAGGCGAAACTATTTTACCAAGAAGTGAAGAAGAGACTCGGCGTTGGATGTGGCAGAGTCGGAGAAAATACAAAACAATAGAACTAGAATGTCTTTGCACTAGAACCACCAGGGCACAGAAATAAAGGCAGGCCAAAAACACACGGAGAGGAAAACTAGAGATTAAAGTAAAAAAGATAGGGATGCCATGAACTGAGCTTTATATGATAACAAAGAATAGGATGACTTGTCGTGAGTTGTTTGAGGGTATGTGCTCCACTGGAGGTTAAGGGGCAAGAAGACGAAGAAAAGAGAAGAATTACGTGACTTGGTTTTTAGGACACTACGACCTTACTTTGTTTATAGAATACAAGGTCCGACAAATAAGTAAGGAAACTAATTCCATAAAAATTAAAAAAATCAACAGTTGAAGATATAACCTGTATCTGATTCAAAGTCAGCCCCTTATGCATTGATACATCAAGTGGCACGATCTAACAAACACTGGAACGACCTCGGTAGTTCTGTTGTTATGGCCCTTAAAATCAATGTAACGGCCCTTTGAATGTCATCAATATCGTTTAAGTAGCGTCCTTTCAATCGTAACTTTTATTTTGGGAATAACAAATAATCACAGAGAGACAAATCTGGGGAATAGGGTGGAAGGCTGGGAACATACACTTGATTTTAGTCCAAAAATTCTTGTTTTAATGATGTCTCTTGGGCATTAACCCGCTGATCAGACAACGAATGTGGTACAAACCAGCAAGCAACCTTTTTTCCTTGCCAAAATCATGCACCAAAATTTTATGAATGGTCTCTCTATTAACACCAGATTCATCTGCCATCGTCCTTACAGTAAAACAATTATCTTTTTCTATTCGTTCTCTGACTTTTGCAATGAGTTCATCATTACGAACCTAAATTTGGCGTCCAGGTATAGGTGCATTAGTAATCATTTCTACACCACTTTTGAATCGTGAATACCACCCGACAATCTGTGCACGAGATAAAAAATTATCCCTATAAATTTGTTGCATCGATTCAATTGTTTCAATGGCGCTTTTTCTGAGTTTTAAAAAAGAATTTAATGTTAGCTGACTAGGTCAACAAAATGGCGGCTTGTTTGTTGTCTGCTTATTCAGCGGCGATGAAAAGTTGCCAGATCATAGATAAATGTTGCCTCTTTAGATTCCATGCTTTGCTTCATAGATGGCATTTTTGTCTTGGCTATGATAAAATCAGTCTCAATACCTAATTGTCGGACCTTGTACTACGATGTGACTTGGTTTATAGAATACTATGACGTGACTTTGATGATAGAATAACACAACGTGACTTGGTTTATAGAATACTATGACGTGACTTTGATGATAGAATAACACAACGTGACTTGGTTTATAGAATACTATGACGTGACTTTGATGATAGAATAACACAACGTGACTTGGTTTATAGAATACTATGACGTGACTTTGATGATAGAATAACACAACGTGACTTGGTTTATAGAATACTATGACGTGACTTTGATGATAGAATAACACAACGTGACTTGGTTTATAGAATACTATGACGTGACTTTGATGATAGAATAACACAACGTGACTTGGTTTATAGAATACTATGACGTGACTTTGTTGATAGAATAACACAACGTGACTTGGTTTATAGAATACTATGACGTGACTTTGATGATAGAATAACACAACGTGACTTGGTTTATAGAATACTATGACGTGACTTTGATGATAGAATAACACAACGTGACTTGGTTTATAGAATACTATGACGTGACTTTGATGATAGAATAACACAACGTGACTTGGTTTATAGAATACTATGACGTGACTTTGATGATAGAATAACACAACGTGACTTGGTTTATAGAATACTATGACGTGACTTTGATGATAGAATAACACAACGTGACTTGGTTTATAGAATACTATGACGTGACTTTACAGAACAGAGTCACATTAGCTAAAACTGATAAATTCAACACATGGAGTCCTTTATTGAACACTTCCACTTCTTCTGCCTTTCTATCCCCCAATGGAGCATAGGCCCTCAACCAACTCACGCCAAGTCGTTCTATCCTTCGCCATTACATGGAGCTCTCTCCCTTTGTCCTCCCCATCTTTCTAACTTCATTCTCCAGCTCTCTTCTCCACGTGTTTTTTGGCCTTCCTTTATTCCTATGCCCCTGTGGGTTCCAATACATTAAAGAACACCGTTCACGCAAAAATCTACAACAGAAACCAGCCAGCAAATAAAAACACACTCAGAAAAACATGTTGTCAAGCTTGTCTCCTCACACCAGACGATTGAACAACCCTAATCTTTTTGTTGCAGTATGACATTCTCAGCTTTTTCAACTCTTTTTTTTTTATTGAAATAGAGCATGGCAACTTCACATGTTTCTTCTGAAGAACCTCGTTAAAAGTTGCAAAGAAGGAGCTCAAGGACGCGGGTCTCTGTTGAAGGACAGCTGAGTGGTGGGACATGGAGCAGGAGCGACTGGTAAGTCTTCTATGGGCAGTGAAGCTCTCCACTTTGTATCTAATCCTCATCTGTTGAGAAGTCCGTTTGATTTGGCTTTGACAGGAGACTTTGTCCCTCGAGGTCTCCTGGTTGGAGTGGGGGAATTAGTGGCAGAAGAAATTTGACGGGCAGCTGTCGACGCTTCATTAGCACCTGCAGGAGCATAAGAGTGAACATTTACTACAACTGGTGTTTTATTGTCAGCATGAAACAAGTAATGTCTGGCATATTATTTTTTATATCTTTTTGACAACCATACCACAGAAGCTAACAATCGAATTTTTTCGTCCTTTTCTTCTTCTCCTGCCCTCCCACACCTTTCCCCTCGTCTTCCGCCCCTTTCTTCTTCTTCTTTTTCTTCATCTTCTTCTTCTTCTTCGTCTTCTTCTTCTTCACCCTTCTGTACTATCTTCTCGCCCCCCGCCTCCCCACCACTATTCCCTTTAGCCCCCCCCCCACCCCTAAATAATTTCGAATGTGCTCTGTCCGTGTACAGTCAATGAAGGACATGAATTAGTTTCCGAAACATTCATTGAGCAGGGTTTGTTGTGGAGATTAAGTTTGCACCTCTTCAGTAATCTGATAAGGCTGGATTGCAACATGGCTTCTTGCATCCGGAGGTTCTTGGGAAACACATCACATGGGCAGAAGATGTCAGGAGTCGGCATCCACAATGGAAATATAAATATGTGTGCCAGTGGTACACCAAGAAGACCCGTTCAGAAATCAACGTTTGCTTGGCATCTGTTCCGGTTTGGGTCACAGCCGGACGGTGCGTCTGAGGTCTTCACGCCTAGCCTTATCGATTGTTGCTCAAGGATCGACTCTGTCAGTTAGATCTTGTCTTCACGACTAAGGAAACCACGACTGGTATTGTTTCGTACAGATCCAGCTCGATGTGTAACACATCGCTCACTCAGTGCTGACTGGTTTATAGACAATTGGGGGTTAGCACCATATACTCAAAGTACCCCAAGACGTAGACACGAATCTCTTAAAGCATTGCTTGACTCCCACACCCTACTGCATTATCTTACTCCCCCAGTCTGCTGCATTACTTTACTTCCTCACTCTACTGCATTACTTTACTCCGTCACTCAACTGCTTTACTTACTCCCTCAGTCTGCTGCATTACTTTACTGCCTCACGCTACTGCTTTACTCTATTTCCTCACTCTACTGCATTACTTCACTTGCTCACTCGACTGCATTACTTTACTCCCTCACTCTATTGCACTACTTTACTTCCTCACTCTATTGCATTACTTTACTCCCTCACTCTATTGTACTACTTTACTTCCTCACTCTATTGCACTACTTTACTTCCTCACTCTATTGCACTACTTTACTCCCTCACTCTATTGCACTACTTTACTCCCTCACTCTATTGCACTACTTTACTTACTCACTCTATTGCACTACTTTACTTCCTCACTCTATTGCACTACTTTACTTCCTCACTCTACTGCATTACTTTACTCCCTCACTCTATTGCACTACTTTACTCCCTCACTCTATTGCACTACTTTACTCCCTCACTCTACTGCATTACTTAACCCACACTCTACTGCATTACTTAACTCCCACACTCTACTGCATTACTTAACTCCCACACTCTACTGCTTTACTTTACTCCCTCACTCTACTACATTACTCAACTCCCACACTCTACTGCATTACTTAACTCCCACACTCTACTGCACTACATAACTCACACACTCTACTGCATTACTTTACTCCCTCACTCTACTGCATTACTTTACTTCCGCACTCTACTGCATTACTTCATTCCCGCACTCTACTGCATTACTTTACTCACTCTACTGCATTACTATACGCCGTCACTCTACTGCATTATTTGAATTCTCCACTCTACTGCATTACTATACGCCGTCACTCTACTGCATTATTTGAATCCCCCACTCTACTGCATTACTATACTTCGTCACTCTACTGCATTACTTTAATCTACCACTCTACTGCATTACTTTAACCAAGCTAGTGCATTACTTTACTCCACCACTCTACGTCATTATTTTACTGACTCACTCTGCTGTATTACTTAACTCTCAGTAATTTCATTATTAGTAATATCAGGACGTTTTCACGTCAAAAAGTATTTAAACTGCTCATTCTAAAGTCTTATATCAACAGTCACTAATGTATAGCCGCTACCAAATTCACAGAAAGTTAACAAGTACAGCACAGAATACAAGCTGACTCTGTAGACACCACCGTTAGTGTGTGGCATGTTAGGCTGTTATATGTTTTAGGTTACGACACAGAGAGTTGGGCGGCCATCTCACTGCCTGCTTTTCCAAGGTAATCAACAAACACCTATTGGGACCCGGTGTCATAATGACGGCTTGATCCTACAGACAAACTCATGCCTAGTTGTGTAGGCTTTAGCTGTCGGCTCGATCCTACAGACAGACAAACTCATGTCTAGTTATGTAGGCTTTAGCTGACGGCTCGATCCTACAGACAGACAAACTCATGTCTAGTTGTGTAGGCTTTAGCTGACGGCTTGATCCTACAGACAGACAAACTCATGCCTAGTTGTGTAGGCTTTAGCTGACGGCTCGATCCTACAGACAGACAAACTCATGTCTAGTTGTGTAGACTTTAGCTGACGGCTCGATCCTATTTTGATTATATCATAGATCCTGTAGACAATCCTCTGTAGTGGTATCCAGCATGGAGACATAACTTCATTTATATTGCCATGCCAACGTAAGCACCGCAATGGACGACAAATTTCAAATGTATAAATGATGCGCTATACATACTGATACCTCTAATACGAATTGTAAGAAGAAAATAAAAACACTTGCATGCGGCCAATATTATAAACAGATACACTAAAATATAAAATATAGTTAATCGAGATGTAAGTACACGAGTTATGTGAATGCTAAACATGGTCTAACAGAAGAAACATTTACATGCAGTCAACATTACATCAGTCAAACAATCTGAATTAGCTAACTGAACTAATTAAAAATAACCATAAGTATATACCCCCAAAAAATTTACCAATTGGAGCGATTACAATTATTCACGGTGGAATTCTCGCTTACTTTCAACATCTAATTAACTGAAGGGCTAACAGTTTTGAAGAGCCTCTTAACAGAACAAAAGTCACACAAGATATACAAGCTGCAGAAGTAACGCTTCTGAAAACAAAAACTAGAAAAGCTACGAAACTGATGAAGGACGGATAACTAGCTGGTCCAAATAGTATACCAGCAGAGCTATCAACGCCAACACAAACAAGCTAACAGAAGAACTGCACACATTATTTTACAGACAGAACACAGGAGAGACCGAAGAAAGTTGACAACAATTTGGCCAGAATATTTTGGTGAAGATGCCAAATAAAATGACCTGCAGGATTGCGAAAGTTATAAATGGATAATGTTGTCAATTCTTGTAAAAATATTAGGCAGGATCATTTTGAAGACAAGAATATATTTAAACGATAAACAACGGATAAACAGGCAAGTTTCTGATCAACACTTTATGCACTGACGCGATTACTTGATACCTACCTAACAAATGAGCACATAATTAAACGGAAGTCTCCTTTGTTACTTTTAATTTGTTATACTATGAAACGGTTTTGGCAGCATTTTAGAGAATGTTCGGAAGACACTATGAGATCTATGAGATCTCTTAGGATTGTGTTCTAAGCATTCTGCTTCATGGCAGTGACATTTGGTCAACTTATTCGCACCAGGAAAGAAGACTAAATAGCTTTCACATGCGATGCCTATGAAGAATACTTGGCATTAAGTGGCAGGACAAGATCACACATGCTGAGGTAATGGAAAGAGCAGGTATTTCAACAGTCTTCTCAATCTCAGTCTACGAAGGCTCAGATGGCTGGGTCTCACCTGGAGAATGGAGGATAGCAGAGTCCCTCAGGACATCCTCGATGGTGAATTAAAGACGGGTTGAAGAATGTCTAGGTCGATCTCTACTGATTGGTGACTGGTTATGATTGATTGATTAGCACCTTTTCGTCTTTTTAGCCGATAGTTTTATACTGCGCTATGTGGAAGCATTAGACCAAAATGGAGGCATTAAGACTGAGCTGGCTACACGAAAAGCAGCTGCTGGGAGACTCTTCCAGGCCATAAACCGAGGGTTTCTTAGCAAAAGAGAAATTGGCAAGAGGACGAAAATGGCTGTTTACCGCTCTACCTATGTACCAGTCCTGACCTATGGGTGTGAGTCATGGGCAATGACAACAGCTCACAGAAGCCAGCTGCAGGCCTCGGAAATGAGATACTTGAGAAAGGTTGTCCAAGTGACAAGAAGGGACAAAGTTCGCAATCAGACAATACGTCAAGATCTTGATACCCAGCCCTTACTAACCCGAGTGGATCAGTCACAGTTACGATGGTTTGGACATGTGTGCAGAATGGGAGAAAATCGGCCACCATGGCAAGCATGGGAGGCTAAGAACCAGGGAACCAGACCTCCGGGACGACCCAGGGTGCGCTGGGAAGACAACATCCGACAGTCCCTGACTGACAGAGGACTGGAATGGAACAAAGCCAGAAAGAAAACTGCTGATAGAGACGTCTGGCGATCTCTCTGGCAAACCTCTACACCCCAAGGTAGAAGAGGAGCGACTAAGTAAGTAAGTAAGCTATGTGGAAGCAAGAGACTCACAGCCCATGGCGATGGCGAGTGTGACCGGAAAGACGAAAAGGTGCCAATTATTGTGATCTCACATAAAAAAACTTTAAGGATTAAAAAAACAAAACAAAATGCAAAGTTCTTCACCAGAAAACAGAATCGTTTAAATTAAAAACAGTGTGGCATTTTGTCATCTTTATTATTCTCATTGAGTGGATTAAAGCAACAATTAACTACCACCACATTTGGAATTCAATGATATTTGACAGAACAGTCTGATGATTTGATCTGTATCGGAGACATTGTCAATCTATCCCAGACACTAAATAAGATGCAAGATAAATTAAACAAAAGGCGGAAGGCCACAGCAATATTTCAATTTATGAGGTAACGATCAAGACAAGGCTAATTAATTAAGCAAACAATAACCTAATCTCCATTGTTTAATGATCACGTTAAAATGTGGAGTGATATGCTTATACAGGTAGCAGCGGAGATACAGAATAGATTCAAATTTAGAAACACGAACAAAAGGCAATAGTACGAGCTTTCATAGCACTAAGAAATCGGTGGAAGGTTTAAACAAAAAAATTAAACTGGTACCAGTCTTAGAATATTTAATCATCATCATCATCATCATCATCAAGTGCCTTGCCAGCTGGCGTAGGGGTTTACGCGTCGCCACAGATCTCGGTCTTTGGTGTTCTGGATCAATTATACTAATGATATTCCTCCATGCCACTGTTTTACGCCATCCACCATCATTTCTCTTGGTTTGCCGTTTCTGCCAGTGATCTTTCCAGTCGTCACGATATTTTCCAGTGCTCTTTTTCTCATCACATGACCAAAAAACTGTGTCTCCTTCTCATTGTTGTATATAATGTTCTACTTTCATTAGCCATTTCCTGGCAATCACTGTTAGTTATTCTGGTGGTTCAAGGTATTCTCAACATTCTATCACATCTCAGTTGCCTCCAAACTCTTCCTAATTTGTCTGCTCACATTCCAAGATTCAGTGCCCGGCCACAGAACAGGCTCGATATAACATTTCAATACTCGTTTTCGGACTTTTGATGAGAGTGATTTATTATATATAAACCTCTTTTTATCTTCTGAAAAGCTGCCTTAGCCTGACTAATTCTGCTCTTAATTTCTGTCCCACTTGTCCATCTAATGTTATCAATGTCCCCAAATATTTGAATGTATTAAATTGGTTAAGCACTTTCCCTTTTACTGCCATGTCACATTTTGGATTATCTTCTTCTATGATATAACCATTGTTTCTGTTTTCTTGACATTTAAAGAGAGTCCATTTTTGCACACTTTAGTAGAACAATGTCTAATAGTTGTTGTAGGTCTTCTGTGCACTCCAGTAGAACAATGTCTAATAGTTGTTGTAGGTCTTCTGTGCACACCAGTAGAACAATGTCTAATAGTTGTTGTAGGTCTTCTGCGCACTCCAGTAGAACAATGTCTAATAGTTGTTGTAGGTCTTCTGTGCACTCCAGTAGAACAATGTCTAATAGTTGTTGTAGGTCTTCTACGCACTCCATTAGAACAATGTCTAATAGTTGTTGTAGGTCTTCTGTGCACTCCAGTAGAACAATGTCTAATAGTTGTTGTAGGTCTTCTACGCACTCCAGTAGAACAATGTTTAATAGTTGTTGTAGGTCTTCTGTGCACTCCAGTAGAACAATGTCTAATAGTTGTTGTAGGTCTTCTGTGCACTCCAGTAGAACAATGTCTAATAGTTGTTGTAGGTCTTCTGCGCACTTCAGTAGAACAATGTCTAATAGTTGTTGTAGGTCTTCTGTGCACTCCAGTAGAACAATGTCTAATAGTTGTTGTAGGTCTTCTGTGCACTCCAGTAGAACAATGTCTAATAGTTGTTGTAGGTCTTCTACGCACTCCAGTAGAACAATGTCTAATAGTTGTTGTAGGTCTTCTGTGCACTCCAGTAGAACAATGTCTAATAGTTGTTGTAGGTCTTCTGTGCACTCCAGTAGAACAATGTCTAATAGTTGTTGTAGGTCTTCTGCGTTTTCAGCTATTAATACTGTATTATCTTCACAACGAAGATTGCTTATATTATAATCTCCAACTTGTACTCCTGGTCTATCCTTGACCCCCTCATTATTATTTCACTAAAGAGAGAGAAGAGATCCGGTGACAAAACACATCCTTGTCTCACTCTTTGCTTTATCTGTTCATAACTGCCTACTTTATTTTCCAATTCAACTGCTGCTTCTCGCTTCCAGTAAGTATTTTTTAAATTATTCTGAGATCGTTTAATCCATCCAAAAATGTTATCATTTCATCATGTTTCACTTTATCGAAAGCTTTGGTATAATATATGAAGGTCTTTATGTTTCTTCAATGATCTCTCTACCAATGTTCGAAATGTGTATATTGCAATATCTGTACCTTTCCCTTCTATAAAACCATAATGCTATTCACTAATTTCCATTTTTATGTTCTTTCTTGTCCTTCTTATTATAATTCAGAGTAGCAGTTTGGTGACATGGTTTATGAGGTTGATTGTACGAAATTCATCACATTCAATTACCCCAGGTCTTTTATGTAGTGCTAAAAATACAGACTTTAACATATTAAGTATATCTCCACCGCCGTAAATTTAAATGTAATGCTCTCTAAATGAGCACTGCTGCATGAACCAGAAACACAGACAGCAGGGAAAAGAATGACTAATAAACTAATAGTTAAACTATACGATGATGAAATCACATCTAGATCTACGTAGAATGGAAGAAGCCACATGCTATGGTAGAATCATGATGTGTAGGCAGACAACAGATCTCACCAAATCCAGAAACGAATGGAAAAAACCCACTTCGACCAGAGAAGACACACTTTGAAAAAGGTTGATCATAGCATGACATGAATGTTATTTCACAGGAACCCACATAAATAAACATCCAGCGATGATTCGGGGTGGCAACTGTTTTTTTTTTTTTTTAAAGAACGAACACACTAGAAGAACACAGAGCTAAATACACTGAAAAGCACCCCTCCCACCGCACCCAATCCTAGGAGGGAAGAGAATAGACAATAATGGACTACTACAGACAGGGCGGGGCGGGAGCTGCAGAAGATGGCAAAAGATGTGACGCTGTGATGTGTCTGGGTAAAAGTCTTTGCTGCAAGGGCAGACAAAGAACTTAAGACCTACATCTAAGATCTAAGCCTAGTATCGACGCCAGCACGAATTCAGTCAACATCAATAAAACGCTGCCATGCTGCAGGCAGTACACACGTTCAGCAAACAAGAATATTATCTCACTTTCCTGAACAATTGTGTAAATGTGTTGTTGCTGAATCTATTTTAAATATTGTAATTGTAAACATCTAGCGATCGAAGAACTGTGGAGTGGTGATGTTGGTTTCATATATATATATATATACACACACAAATAAACACGCACACGTACATACTAGCAAAATACTCAAATATTGCGAGTCAAAAACTTTTCCAAATGGCGTCTGCAAGACTTGGGTTCTGAAACTCCACCATCATCTTGTACATTCTATGTGAGGCTCTTGCAGTTTCGAAGCATGCAAAGGCTATGATCCTTGACAGGCTTCCTAATGGTAAAGACGATGGTCAATCATCTCCTCTGTTAGTCAGACTCCTGACTGCCCATGGCATCAAGTATAGCGTCCGTGCAGGATGTCCCAAAACCCAGTGTCTGCCCAGGATATCCCATATATAGTGTCTGCCCAGGATGTCCCACATACTAGTGTCTGCCCAGGATATCCCACATACTAGTGTCTGCCCAGGATATCCCATATACCAGTGTCTGCCCAGGATATCCCATATATAGTGTCTGCCCAGGATATCCCACATACTAGTGTCTGCCAAGGATATCCCACATACCAGTGTCTGCCCAGGATATCCCATATATAGTGTCTGCCCAGGATATCCCACATACTAGTGTCTGCCCAGGATATCCCACATAAAGTGTCTGCCCAGGATATCCCACATAAAGTGTCTGCCCAGGATATCCTATATATAGTGACTGCCCATGATATCCCACATACTAGTGTCTGTCTAGGATGTATAATGGACTAGTGTCTGTCTAGTATACCCCACGGACTGGTGTTTGTCTAGTATGCCCCACGGACTGGTGTCTGTCTAGTATGTCCCACGGACTGGTGTCTGTCTAGTATACCCCACGGACTGGTGTCTGTCTAGTATGCCCCACGGACTGGTGTCTGTCTAGTATGCCCCACGGACTGGTGTTTGTCTAGAATGCCCCACGGACTTGTGTCTGTCTAGTATACCCCACGGACTCGTGTCTGTCTAGTATGCCCCACGGAATGGTGTTTGTCTAGTAAACCCCACGGAATGGTGTCTGTCTAGTATGCCCCACGGACTGGTGTTTGTCTAGTATACCCCACGGACTGGTGTCTGTCTAGTATACCCCACGGACTGGTGTCTGTCTAGTATACCCCACGGACTGGTGTCTGTCTAGTATGCCCCACGGACGGGTGTTTGTCTAGTATGCCCCACGGACTGGTTTCTGTCTAGTATGCCCCACGGACTGGTGTCTGTCTAGTATGCCCCACGGACTGGTGTTTGTCTAGTATACCCCACGGACTGGTGTCTGTCTAGTATACCCCACGGACTGGTGTCTGTCTATGTGACAATACGCTCGGTGACTCCAGAATGTCTTTCCTCAACCTACTTTTATTTGTGTGTATTTTGAAGTATACAGACAAATAGGGATTTGGATACATCCTTAATCTAAATAGGATGACCACATCACACCTTTAATTCTCCTGGACCGTTGGTCATATCAAACACTACAACTTTTTCCCAGATGTTAAGTGTTAAGGTACAGAGATAAGACTGACCAAGCAGACTTACTGACTGGAGATTTGCACACCATTTGTTGGTGTCAGATAGTTATTCCCCCTGCCAGATCTTCAGGAACAGATAACAAGGGCTAATTGCCATTATCTCCCCCTGAGGTTACCTAAACTGGATTGCCGGTCAGATCGTCAATATGGACACAGTGAGCGGAAAGTGTTAACAGAAGAATTGACACCGTCTGATTTTATTGTGATGGCAGGTGAAGTAGGCCGGAGGTGTGACTTGTCTTATTTGCTCTGGTCAGATGAATTGACCAGGAGATCCTAGCGTGGGAATTCAAACAATTGTTGTACAGTCACTGACTGACAGTGAATATACACCCACAGGGGAGGAGCTGTGATATCCCTGAATGAGAATGATTTTCGGCGTAATGTAGGAGGAGCTTGATAAAAGTTATAAAGGGCTGAACTCTAGGTCTGGTAAATGAGATCCTGTCCAGCACATGCCATCTGTTGGGCTTAACCTAAGCTCGAGACAGAACTTTTGGCATTGTGGTTTCATTTTTCCAGGTAAGATCGAAATTAGGTTCAATTCTATATTTTATGATAGAGATCTAACTGTTTTTTACTCAAGTGTGTGTCTTCATCACTTTGTAGTACTCCTAGGCGGACATTTCTTCATTCTCGTAGGGCACTGTCACATTGCTTTATTTCCTATTTCATAGTGTCATGAAGGTTTTTCGTGCACATGTGTTTCAATGTTGTAAAACTTAAATGTTGATGTTACCATTGAAATTTAATGAACTATCATGTTTTTGAAATCACAAGCGTGAAGATAACTTTGGCAATCTTGTCACGTGTGGTTAATGTGAATCTGTATTACATACAGCTAACACACTGAAATGTGTTTAACTCTCGGGAGGCTAATGCGGAGATTGATCCCGGAGAGTAAATCCACGAGATTTGTTATTTGATTCGCCCCAGAACTATTGTTAGCATTCTGGGCGCGTCGATTGTTCCAAGCATAGATTCCAGAACTGGTTCTGTCTGACTGATTGTCATTTTGAGTCTGTACGAGAGATGGCACCTGACGTAGAAGACTTGACTATCATTACAGGACGTGTAGAGGAAGGCAGAAGATGTAACAGTTGGAATGTGAGACATAAGCCCTTCCAAATTGGACAGGAGTGAGTGTGAGCATGAGGGAGAGATGAAATGTTTTATTTAAATAAGCATGCTTGATGTTAGTATAATATACATGCTTAGTGTACATCTAGAGCAGATACTACAAATATGCGCTTGTTTCTTCATTCTCCAGTTCCCACATTGGGCAGGGACTAGTAGGCATCCATTATTTGCCGACCGTCGAGTGTAACGACCTGCAGAAAGCAGTGAGGACGACAAACTGGAAAAGATAGGCAGGGTCTCAAGCCGAGAACTGTCCTGATGAGCTAAGTTATGTACAACTTTAATGTCATCTATAACATCATCCCAACTCTACTAGCCTAAACAAGTTCATTTTATTTTAGTCAGATTTATTAAATAAATCATGTGTGATGAGTTTCATGATAGTTGAGTAAATTGTGTACTTAGGTTCAAGTGTCTTTGTGCATATTAGTTTACTTCAGCTAACAAATATTTAAATCACTTGATGGGGGCTTTTAAGTAATGCCAGGAGAGGAGACCAGTCGCAGGGGTTAACTGAGCACCTGGATTATATCACAGTGGGTTTATCCAGATATCTATCTATCCCTTCTCCTACTCCTGTGGATACAAGTACAGCAGCTTTCATTTCATGGAACGAGCCACTCGCTGTTTTCTTGGCTATCCAGGACTGTCTAGGATCAACATAGCTTAGATAATAGTCCAGTTTCTCACGTGGGTGGGCATTGTTAAGGTTCAAACTCACACCCTCACTATATCAGTGTATTTACCCACGTGGGCGCGCGACAGTCTAGTATACCCCACGGACTAGTGTCTGTATAGTATGCCCCACGGACCTGTGTTTGTCTAGTATGCCCCACGGACTGGTGTCTGTCTAGTATGCCCCACGGACTGGTGTCTGTCTAGTATGCCCTACGGACTAGTGTCTGTCTAGTATGCCCCACGGACTAGTGTCTGTCTAGTATGTCCCACGGACTAGTGTATGTCTAGTATGTCCCACGGACTAGTGTATGTCTAGTATGTCCCACGGACTAGTGTATGTCTAGTATGTCCCACGGACTAGTGTCTGTCTAGTATGTCCCACGGACTAGTGTATGTCTAGTATGTCCCACGGACTAGTGTATGTCTAGTATGTCCCACGGACTAGTGTCTGTCTAGTATGTCCCGCAGTCTTCTTACGATGCCGCACATATTGGTGTCTGTTTAGTATGCTCCACAGGCTAATGTATCTCTAGCACATCCCACGGACCAGTGTCTGTCTAGTATGTCCCAAGAACTAGTGTCTGTCTAGTATGCCCAACGGACTAGTGTATGTCTAGTATGTTCCACGGACTAGTGTCTGTCTAGTATGTCCCACTGACTAGTGCCTGACTAGTATGTCCTATGGACAAGTGTCTGTCCAGTATGTCTTTTGGACCAGTGTCTGTCTAGTATGTCCCATAGACTAGTGTCTGTCCAATATGTCCCATGGACCAGTGTCTGTCTAGTACGTCCCATGGACTAGTGTCTGTCTAGTACGTCCCACGGACTAGTGTCTGTCCAGTATGCCCTACTGACTAGTGTATGTCTAGTATGTCACCCTGATTAGTGTCTGTCTAGTATGTCCCACGGACTAGTGTCTGTCTATTATATCCCACGGACAAGTGTTTGTCTAGTATGCCCCACGGACTAGTGTCTGTCTAGTATACCCAACGGACTGGTGTCTGTCTAGTATGCCACACGGACTAGAGTCTGTTTAGTATGTCCCAGGGACTAGTGTCTGTCTAGTACGTACCACGGACTAGTGTCTGTCTAGTACGTACCACGGACTAGTGTCTGTCTAGTATGCCCCACGGACTAGTGTCTGTCTAGTATGCCCCACGGACTAGTGTTTGTCTAGTATGCCCCACGGACTAGTGTTTGTCCAGTATGCCCCACGGACTAGTGTCTGTCTAGTACGTACCACGGACTAGTGTCTGTCCAGTATGTCCCAGGGACTAGTGTCTGTCCAGTATGTCACAGGGACTAGTGTCTGTCCAGTATGCCCCACAGACTAGTGTCTGTCCAGTATGCCCCACGGACTAGTGTCTGTCCAGTATGTCCCAGGGACTAGTGTCTGTCCAGTATGTCCCAGGGACTAGTGTCTGTCCAGTATGTCACAGGGACTAGTGTCTGTCCAGTATGCCCCACGGACTAGTGTCTGTCCAGTATGTCCCAGGGACTAGTGTCTGTCCAGTATGTCCCAGGGACTAGTGTCTGTCCAGTATGCCCCACGGACTAGTGTCTGTCCAGTATGCTCCACGGACTAGTGTCTGTCCAGTATGTCCCACGGACTAGTGTCTGTCCAGTATGCCCCACGGACTAGTGTCTGTCCAGTATGCCCCACGGACTAGTGTCTGTCCAGTATGTCCCAGGGACTAGTGTCTGTCCAATATGTCCCATATAGAAGTGAAGACAAGTACTGGCCAGTAGAAGCGCCAATCCTCGAACAGTTATGCTCCTGTATCCCATTAAGAATCGTGTACTGGTTTTCTTAGCAAGTTAAAATGATTTCAACAATTATCAAACGAAAGAAAGAACATACATGTAAGCAGCAGATCAAGTCTAATCAAAAACTGCACATTTGTTTCGCTTCAGCCAAAACAAAAACTGAAACTAAAGCCACAGTAAATTAATTTACAAACCTGCCATGGCTAAAGGAAGGAAAACATATACTGAAAATCTCATGCCCGCAAATCTCCAGAAAACAAAGTCTGAATAGGAACGATGAAATAATATAATGAAAAAAAGTAGCCCACAATCAACACAGCAAGAACTATAAGGATAGTCAAAGACTACCTGCCCTGGGTGAGCGAACAGAAAGCAAGAAAGAAAGGTCGAGAAAAAGTCTCGAGCTGCGACATCGGGGTTACCATCTGGGGTCATCCGATGCAGAGAGGCCAGATTGAGCACGCGGACAAACATAAGAAATATTATTCAAGTGTGAGACATGCTGAAACTGTTTGTAAAGTCATATTCCAGTTTTATATTCGTTTTTTAAATTAACACATTGTGAAAACATTCTGTGGCCAAGTGGCTAAGCCAGAGACTACAAAACTGTTCATGTTGGTGTTATACTCTTTAGACAAGCATAATTTTGCGACACAGTAATTCAGTCTACTAGCAAGCCAGAGATTAAATTAGCACCCTTATACGAAATATGACCACATAAATAAACTGTTCAACCTTTCACCTTCCAGTGACACATCTTCATACTGCAGCTGAAACACTAATGTGTCGCGACACATAGTTTTGAAAGCTCTGGAAGACCCTTTGCCTCACAGGAACAACTTAAAAACTCTGGCCTAGGCTCCGCCCACTTACACAATAGGTAAATTTTTATCGGTGCTTGGTCAGGCTCGTAAACGTTGCTCAAGGTTACAGGGGTATCCCGGTTTACTGATTGCTCGAAAACGTTTCTGCGTTGTCTTTTATTTACGATTGTATTCCGAGAAAAAGAACGTCTGGGACGTGGGGTGGGGGGGGGGGGGTGAGAGAAGGGTTGTGTGTGTGTGTGTGTGTGTGTGAGGGGGGGGGGGTGTTAGAGACAGTTCTGTATGTTTTGGGACCATTTAAAGCGCTGATATCCTGGACTATACAACGCGCGATATAACCGCCTAATGAAGAGAACGCAGAAAGCTTCTCAAACAGGACAGTAAACCGGGACACCCCTTTTTTCTTTTAGCAAAGTTGACGAGCCTAACGACGTATGAATGAAAAGTGACTAGTGTGTAAGAGGGAGGAGCCTGGGCCTGGAAACGTAAGTTGTACAGTCTCACTCTGCAAAGGTCATGGATGCGTGTTACAGACCATGTCGTTCGATTCACGAGTACGTTTATTTAGCTATCCCTAGAGAACATTGTTGTTGTGGCCACTGTGTTCAGACTTCAGGATATATTAAAGTTCAGAATATATTACACATAATTTTACAATATATTTTTTTGAAGATTAGTAAATAGTATACATAACGATCTCTTAATTAAAATTTATATTATATCAAGCAACAAACAATAACTGAAAGTTGGTTGGTATTCGACAAAATAACTGAAAATGCTCGTACACAAAATAACTGAACATGTACGTACTCATGAAAGTAACTGAACAGTAATATTGTATCAGCGGAAAATGTCCTCAAGTTTGCTGGCAACTGTTTTAGCATGGGTAATACTGATATTCATGGCCGGAGCTATTTCATCTATCCACCACTAACGTCAGCAACCTCTAGGCTGCCTCCGTGACGTCCAGTAAACCACATCAAGTGACAGCAGTTGTTTTCATTGACTTCATCACATTTCAGACAGTCCTCAAAATAGGGGCAGTCACTGGTGTGTAGCGTCTAGACGCTCGCCTGTGGAGCCAAAGGTCGTGAGTTCGTATCCTGAGAGAGCCGGACTTTCTTCACAAATGACCTTGGCTCCCAGGTTGACCCAGCATTGAGATGGCGCCAGGTGCAGTCCTGGGAAGTAAAAGCGGCCGCATCACCCACCGAATGCCGATTGGTCTATAAAATGTAGGTTAAGCTCTATATGCCTAACATGCCGGAAGCCTGGGAAAAGGGTCTTCAACATAGGGAACATAGTTCTGCAGTACTTACTTTACTTCCGTTCATCTTCTCTTCACTTCCTCTATTACCGCTTCTGGCAGATATCAGGTCCTGTGTTTGGCTCTTCGGGCCGCCTCAACCATGGGCACAATGTGTTTGTTACTTTACTGGAATGTGTACAAATTTCTACACAAACGACTGCATCTGCCAGAAGTTTTCCTTACCCATTGTTTTGCTTTTGTTGTTTACTAATACCCGGAACAACATCTTGGCTCATATTCCCTGATAAGCAGAAGATGAAATGGTTTGGTCGTCTCATGAGAATGCAGGGTTAGGAAGTACAGGGTTAACAACCGAAAAGCCGAAAGGATCGACTTCATTGCGCTGGTATTATTCCACAAGAATTGGCCTCTTTTCGCAGAAAGGCTGATCGCTTCCTAGAGCCTTGCTCAAGCACGAACCCTGTACATTCGGCAACGACCCCAGCGATCTCTCCAACATATGCTTTAGTGAACCAAACTGTGAACATCGAAACTTAATTTCAGAGCACACGACAGTCTAACCACTCCACCGAAAGTTGGTGGGGGAGGTGGGGAAAATTGAAGGCGGGTGGTGATAATGATTGTGCTGACTTTGAAGATGATTCTAATATGACGTCTTCTTCTTCTTCTTCACTTCCTCTTTTGCCGCTGTGGGTGTCGAGGGAGATATAAGGTTCTGTTTCTAGCTCTTCTGGCTGCCTCGACCATAGGCACATCGTGCTGTTGTAGAGTTTCTCTGATGTTATCCTTCCATCTTGTTCTACCCCGTGCTCTACGTCCTTTTTCTCTTTCCATGTATGCTTTGTATTCTAATATGACGTAATATGGTAATATGATTATGATTGCAACACTCACCGTTTCCTGTGATAGTTCCTAAAGACTGCCTGCGATGGTTATTTCCGGAGTCTTTATCGGGAGAGTCTGGCAAATGCTGCAAATTCAACAGTTAACAGTCTGATAATCTGATAAGCCATTCTATTCAAATCTACACTTCAAGTTTTCTTCTTCTTCTTCTTTTCTCTACGCCTAGAATGCCTCGCGGCGTCATAGCATGAAGAAATCTCTGGAACGGGCCCTTCTGTTCGCTTCGTATAAAGTACTTTTCAATGTCTGATATTTTTTGTTGTCCATGTTTTGTGTGGTCGACCTCTGGACTGTTACCACTGTATCTGAATAGCATTGCTCTCTGTGGTGCCCTGTCTGCTGCCAATTTTGTTACATGGCCAAACCATTTGATTTGTTGTCTACCTATAAAGTTTAGTATTGGTTCTGTTTTGTAAACTCATATTATACCAGATAACGTATTTAATGTGTCTGTCTAAACACATTTGAGACACTACACAGAAAAAAAAAATGAAACTGAATTAAGAAAAAATAAAGATATGATTTTATTATGTGGGGAAGCAAAGACTGATGACATAAATCAAAGCTTCCAACATGATGTGCTCGCATGTTTTGATCGTGGCAGTCCACTTTCCGGGAATAGTGGCACCTCGGTATACGTACCTCATCCATTCCTGATCCTTGGACGTATCCCAAAAAGTACGTATACCAAACAGAACGTAAACCAAATAGTATGTATACCAGACAATACGTATACCAAACGAATTTTCCCATAATGAATAAAGAAAGAATGCTTAATTTGTTCCAATGAAAAAAAAAAAAAGGTCCTATTGTTACTGGCATGTGATACGTTGATGGGATTGTATAAAATATCTGATACACCGCCAAAGGCTAAAATATTGTATACAAAAGAAGTTAGATGAAATAAATGAACCCTCTTGTCCGGTTTTCTATTACAGGGATGAGAGCGGAGCAGGGGGAGATGTAATTGTCGAGATTCCAATAAACTTCAGTAATCTGAAGTTCTGGTGTTTCTTTTTCCTTCTTCTTCTTCTTCTTTTTCTCCTTCTTCTTTTCTCTCTCTCTCTCGCTCCCTCTCTCTCCCTCTTTCTCTTCCTCTCTCTTCCTCTCTCTCTCCCCCTCTCTCTCCGTGTCTCTCTCTTTATATATCTCTCTCTCCCCCTCTCTCTCCCTCTCCCCCCCCCCCCTCTCTCTCTCTCGTTTTTCGCTACTTGGGTCAAGTTGAGGCTCATCAGTTTTGTATTTCACTAAAAAATCTGTCTAACGAACTTAGCTTCTGCCTTCTCCTCAGGATGTTTCGGAAATATGACATTGTCTGGTTAAATGGGCAATGCTGTTACGGCATGTTTAGACTTTCCTGGGGTGGTAATTCTCTGCTAAGTCACTGATCCGTGGCTGTGTCTCCAGAGAGGCGAAGATAGGGCACGGTGTCGTGACCAATTTTGTTTAAATTTCAAACACAGTCGTATACCAAGAAAAAGTTTTCCTGCCTAAACAGGACGTATACCAAGTTTAACGTTTGCCAAAGCGAACGTTTACCGAGGCACCACTACAGACATAACTCGTAAGCCGGAGACTGCAGCTGCCCAGAGAGCAAACTGGGACAAAGCTGGTGCGCACAAACGGAACGTGTCAACCATTCTTTTTTAATCTTCACATTCACTTAACTCAATGGATTAGATTTGCCGGACCAAAGAATGTGAGCATCTCAGAGCTGATCAAACTTATGGCTACTTCTTTGTTATGTTCTAGTTTTCCCCCTCCACGATCGAAATCTGTAGGATTAACCTTTGTGGGATGACAATCAAACAGGTACTCATTCTGGAAACCCCGTTTAACAGCATCGACAAACACTACAGTTACACTGAGGCACCACAAATGTCAAATGTTGTTCGGAGATGGTGGATCTGCTGGGTGCCCCAGAACCTACACGGAAGGGCAGCTATCAGCTCTGACAGACATCACAGATTTACCAGAGAAGAGACGCCATGTTTCTTGCCGTGGCGCGGAGACTTGGACTTTGGCCGGCCGTTGTCTGCAGACTTGGGCGGCGCTACCGTTGACTTGGGCAGCTCGAAGCTCTGGATGGTCACGTGCTCCTTCAGCGGATACCAGTGAGGCTTGTTGTCAAGGAAGGCAAATTCTGCGATGTCAGATGTGCGAGAGAGAGAGGGAGAAAAGAAGGTTTAAACATATAATTTCTAAAACCTCAAATGTGTGGGAAATGAATTAGGGTGTGCAGAGTAATGTCTGTTTGTCACTCTGATCCAATCAGTCTTGTCTAACAAGACAAAGTGGGCCCTGACTGCCACTTTAGCGGGAGCCGTGTTAGCGCAGTCGATGGTGTCGTGGAATGATGAGCCATTACGCATCAGTCCGTAAGGCTGGTAACTTGACTTACCTGTAATCGGCACAAAATTCAAACTTGGACTCGTCCGGAAAGATATAGTCCCTTATATCTATATATATATGCCTTTATTAGACAACATTATTATGTCTACATTTTCTGGTTGCTTTGACTTAACTCCATTTTTAAATGTATATCCATTGGATAAATATTAGAAGAGTTATTTGAGGTTTCTTAGAAACCGATTTACTCCTTGCCCATGTATACTGGGAACTCCTTTTTTACCAACGCTTGAAGTGCTTAATTTGCGCCATTCTCTCTTGCCGGCTCCAAGCGTCCAGACGTGTCAATCTATGCCTGTATAATTTCACTTTCATAAGGCAATCTGGAATGTCTCGGACTTTTCATATGCTTGGGTAAGTTAATTATAGTTTACGAGTACCTAAAATGATGTCTGTTAAAGTAGTCACTGCTGTAGAGAGATCAGTATTGGCTGTGGGATCACACATCGTTCAACCGTTCTTGATCGCTAGAGAAGCGGATTCGAACGTAGACCTTCCCCTGTACAGACTAGATAGCCTATGCCCTAAATAACCCACCCATACTGGTAAACCTAATACCCTTACAAGTGTGTACTATTTAAACTGGCAACAGAAGTTTGTGCATACAGAATGGGGACAGAATTAGGTCAGGACTTTGTCGGCTAGTATGTGAGTGTGTTGACCCAGATCAATGAATGGTAGGACGGGCTTTGGGAGGCTAAGAAATAAAGGTACTGACAGTAAATATTGGTGTCTGTGTGTAGAGGGGAGGGGAGAGAGAGAGAGTGATATATGTGTTAGAACACTCTATCTATCTCCACTGTATATCTGACTTTCCTTCTCTTGCACTAAACAGACAGATGAATGATAGGGGACTTGTGTCTCCTGGTCTAGAGAGGCATTCTGAGGAATGAAACAGGAGAGCAAGGTGGAGTAGGCAGATGGGGGATGATGACTGATGCTTGTTCTGTCTTTCCTGTCAAGATGTTACCCTCTTGGTGATGACTAATTCTGAGTTATTTCTTGGCAGGATGAATCCTTTGTGAGGAGCTGGCAGAAGTTTCACAGTCCAACCAACACCCACCAACCATAAACCATAAACCATAAACCAACCATAAATCAACCATAAACCAACTATCAACCAACTAACCACCAGCTAACACCTGTGAAGGTTTCTGACATTATCACCATGTGGGGGCAGATAACCCAAACAGCCTACCAGTGCAAGAGCTTGGTGTAGCTCAGAGTCCCTGTTGTAACCTAACTGGTGGGAGAGACTTACTGATTACCGGTACAATTGCTGTGTCCTCTATGGTGAGGTACTCTTTCACTACCTGATCCAGTTGAGCAGAATTACCAGAGTCAAAGACAGTCGAATCATCAGGAGCTGAGGGAGGCATCATAGACAGAAAGAGGCTAAGTGCAGTTTGATGCCTTATGTGCTTTATTCCTCACAGCTCCTATGTTTCCCAATGATGATAAGATGTCATCTCCAGGACCTGCTGTCTGTGTAGTATCTTTGGTATCTAGACATTATTTTCTGAGATTCTTCCACTGATAGCTGGAATTCACTTCACTATTATATGTATATATATTATACTGATTACATGCATTCATTTTCATGGCTGACTTAGGTTTCTCTATGTCACCTTTTTAAGTGTTTAGCAGTTGTGTGTACATGTACCTTCATTATATGTGTTAACATGGTTATGATAATGAACTATCATAACCTGGGGGCTTTCTTTAGTAAGTAGTGGGGGTGTCCAGCCAAGTGTGCCTAGAAATATTGTATTCATATACTGACATATTTTGTAGTGCCAATACTTGAGTTGCCCTACTCCAGAGATAAGTTGAGCGTATATTGGCCACGGGGAATCCCTTAGACCAATACGAGCCAAACGACTCAACATAATTATTTCTGAGTGCTGTTGGTTCTGAAGGAGAAATCCTTACATTAGGCACGCGACAGGAGTGATATGTGACAGATGGGAGACTCGCTTTCAAATCCAGCTGCGACTCGCTGCAGCCCACGGTCGGTGTTCGAAACCGGTCGGTTCCCCAGCCTCTAGGATATGGGTACCAGAGTGGCACTGTGGTAAATGGAGGAACGTTGCTGTAGCTACAGAGTTACGTGCGGACGGCGACACAGGCAGACAGTTTCTTATCAGCTGTCCGTACTGCTGGCAGAGCACTTATGGTTTATAACCGTGTGCAATGACGCTGGTTCACATCTCCCGACTTGACCTTTTACCTTTACTCTAACCAAGTGGGTCCAGACAGCCACTTTAACAAAGTGGATCCTGTAGGCCACTCTGACTCACAGGTTGTGTCTGCCAGTCTGATCCCCACATGTTTTGTTTACCAGTTTGTCCCAATGGGTACTAACTGCTACTTCAATTTCACCTTATCACAAACGTACGATTGGAAGTATCCTAGTCGGCATGTTATTGCAGGCATGTTATTCTTTCTTTTGTCAAAATCTGCTTGTGCCGCTAGGCGTCGCAGTCTATCAAATGATCAGCAACCGAGCCAGGGCGCGCTCAGTCGCTTCATATGCCGTGATGTTAAGAAGTCTCAAGTTGTCCGTGACTCCTTCAATCCACCTTCTTCTTGGTCTTCCCCTGCCTCTTGGTGTTTCGATTTTCATGTTGTATGCTCTTGATGCTGGCATCGTTGGTTCCATTCTCATTAGGTGACCAAACCATTTCATTCTTTGCTTCTCAATAAATTTAACGATGGGTATGGTTCCAATAGTTCTTGTAATCACATTGTTTCTCACTCGATCTCTTCTGGTTTTATTCGCAGCCATTCTCAAACATCTCATTTCACAGGTGGTTAGTCTTCTCTCGTGTTCTTTTGTTAATGTCCAAGTGTGACATTGATAACCTAATGTCGGTATAACGATTGTATTTATAATTTGTCTTTTTATCTCAGCTGGGACAGCAGGGTGTTTTAAAATTGGGGCAAGCTGGTATGCGACATTGTTGGCTTGTTGGATTCTTGCTTCGATCTCTCTGTCTATTTTACCATTGAATGTAAAGATACTTCCCAAGTATTTAAATTCTTGCACTTGTTTTAGGCTGTGATCTAGAATCTTTATGTCGATGGTCTGTTGCTCTCTACTTATGCTCATGACTTCTGTCTTTTCAGTATTGATCTTCATATGATGCTTTAGGCAACTGTCGTGTAGTAGGTTTATGTGGTCTTGCAGCTGTTTACTATCACTGTGAAATATGCATTGATCGTCGGCAAAGAGCAGCTCATTGAAGTCCTCCTGTTTATCGACATCTGTTGGTGTTATGTCTATTTTATTAATATTGTCCATAAATATTATGAAAAGTAAAGGTGATAATACACAACCTTGTCTTACTCCTGATGTTACTGGGAACCAGTCTGTGATGCCAGCTCTTGTTCTAATGGCACTTTCACTTTGTCTATAAATAGCTCTAACACAATCTAAAATTGTTACATTTATACCGTAGTTTTCAAGAACTTTCCATAATAAATTTATGTTTACTCTATCGAAAGCTTTTTCTTGATCTATGAAAGCGATGTTCATTTGATGTCTGTGTTCTATTGTCTTTTCGCTAACTTGTCTTAAAGCAAAAATAGCGTCAGTACACCCTCTTCCTTTCCTAAATCCGACCTGTGATGGGCTCAGGATCGGTTCTACAATGGATCTAATTCGTTGTTCCCGAATTTTGGCAAACATTGTTCCTACGTGGCTTAGAAGGGAGATGCCTCTGTAATTGTTACAATCTTGCTTATTGCCTTTTCTTTTCCAAATTGGGACTATAAGGGCTCTTTGCCAGTCTATTGGTACAGTTCTTTCATTCCAGGCTTTCCTAAATATGTGGAGTAGCCAGGTGACTCCAATTTCTCCACAAGCCTGTATTGCCTCGGCTGATATTCCATTAACACCTGATGCCTTTTTTTTGGGACTGCATTTGATTGCTTCTCTAACTTCTTGTTCGATTATTGTAGGCTGTTCCTCGTTTGTACATCTGGGTGTGAATGGTACTGTTTCCTCATTTCCTGTTACATTCAGAAGAGTCTGAAAATATTCTTTCCACCTTTCTCTGATCTTGCCCTTCTCATGTATGGGTTTGCCTTGACTATCATTGACATATTCAGATGGCTGGAATGGTTCATCTCTAGTTCTCATTTTTGCAATGGTTTTGTAAAACTGTCTACTAGATTTAGCACAGATTTTGGTAAGATTTTCCCCATACATGATCCAGGATGTTTCCTTGGATTGTTTAATTTCTCTTGCAGATTGTCGCCTGGCAATTCTGTACTTGATATAATCGTCATCTGAGCGGGATCTTAGCCATTTCTTGTATTGCATGTTATTGCAGGCATGTTATTGCAGGCATGTTATTGCAGGCATGTTATTGCAGGCATGTTATTGCAGGCATGTTATTGCAGGCATGTTATTGCAGGCATGTTATTGCACGGATATCAGTATCACCCTCACCCTATCCATTAAATACGAAAGTGTTGCACAAAATGCGAACTCTATAGCCCCACCAAGAACTACATGACTCTCCGAGATATTTGCACTCGTCAACGGAATAACGGAATCCAAAATCGAATCCACGACCTTCAGAGTACGGGCTAACTGTCTTAGTCGGGGGCCTAGAGAAAAAAAAAACATCTTGTACCCCAGTACCTTTATCTATTTTCGGCGGGGGAAATAAAGGGGGGGGGGGGGGGGGATGAGAGTTGCCTAAAGGGCTGACCACTTTTGAAAGTGCTTAACTATTAATATTATTATCACCATACTCCATGAGAGCAGGGCTTGTTCCCTAGAACAGAAAATTGCTGGTATTCCCCCAAACAATGGCAGTACCAGCCATCAAGTGTCTATTACAGCAATGCTAAAACAATTGTGCCTAGAAAAAAAAGGTTCCGAACTACTGAACCGTTGCGTAACGAAACACACACACACACACACGCACGCACTCACAAACACACACACACACACAGGTGACTAGCAAATAAATGTAATAATGTTTTAAAAAAAACACGTATAAATAACAACTTTAAAACAGAACCAGTCTTGTGGGAGGGGTGGGTGGGGTGGGGGAGGGGGCGCTATAGATGTCTAAACCCCTGGTATTATTTGCCTCATCAAGGAGACGCCAGCAGTTGCTGACAATGGTACAGCTAGTTTACCAACTGCAAACATCAAACGGCCCTGAATGTACAAACAAAAAAGGCACACAGAAAGGCAGGAAACAAACCTCTGAGTTCAATGATCAACTCCCCAAGGAAATCGTTGGTCTTGAAGCGGTCATAGTCCCAGACGGTGACCTCGAGCACCTTGTTCTGCAGCTCCAGTCTGGCTACATCCTGGAACATGACCGTCTGGTGCCATTCTGGGTTCAAGGTTCGAGGGATATGTTTTGTACGCCGCTTGTTCTCCTGTCTGTAAGGGACACTTACTGTCAATCCCCCAGCCGACATTGTACATTTAGCAATGACTATATATAACTGAGAAAATACTTTTCTTTAACATAGTATATTTTTCGCAGGCTGTGGATTAGAGGTTTCAAACGTGCTTCATAATTCAGAAATACTCGGTTCTTTTTCTGAGTTACTGAGCTAATGTAATAGCTAACATTGAAAGAAATGTGTAATGTCTTTGGACTAACTGGTGACCGCATGATCTCTTCGTCTTCTCCTTCTTCTTCTTTTTTTCTTCTTCTTCCTTTTTCTTCTTCTTTTTCTTCATTTTTCTTCTTCTTCTTCTTCTTTCTTCTTCTTCTTCTTCTTCTTCTCTTCTTCTTCTTCTTCTTCTTCTTCTCTTCTTCTTCTTCTTTTCTTCTTCTTCTTCTTCTTCTTCTTCTTCTTCTTCTTCTTCTTCTTCTTCTTCTTCTTCTTCTTCTGCTTCTTTTTCTTCTTCTTCTTCTTCTTCTTCTTTTTCTTCTTCTACTTCTTCTTTTTCTTCTTCATTTTTCTTTTTCTTCTTCTTCTTCTCCTTCTTCTTCTTCTTCTTCTTATTCTTCTTCTTCTTCTTCTTCTTCTTCTTCTTCTTCTTCTTCTTCTTCTTCTTCTTCTTCTTCTTCTTCTTCTTCTTCTCCTTCTTCTTTTTCTTTTCTTCTTCTTTATGTTTCTTCTTCTTCTTCTTCTTCTTCTTCTTCTTCTTCTTCTTCTTCTTCTTCTTCTTCTTCTTCTTCTTCTTCTTCTTCTTCTTCTTCTTCTTCTTCTTCTTCTTCTTCTTCTTCTTCTTCTTCTTCTTCTTCTTCTTCTTCTTCTTCTTCTTCTTCTTCTTCTTCTTCTTCTTCTTCTTCTTCTTCTTTTTCGTCTTCTTCTTCTTCTTCTTCTTCTTCTTCTTCTTCTTCTTCTTCTTCTTCTTCTTCTTCTTCTTCTTCTTCTTCTTCTTCTTCTTCTTCTTCTTCTTCTTCTTCTTCTTCTTCTTCTTCTTCTTCTTCTTCTTCTTCTTCTTCTTCTTCTTCTTCTTCTCTTCCTCCTCCTTCTTCTTCTTCTTTTTCTTCTTCTTCTTCTTCTTTTTTTTTGGTCATTAAAATAACTGCTGTTTACTGCTAGGCTGCGATATCTGCGTTTTTCAACACATCCGATTTCAGCAAAGTATAATTAGTCACCGTTGACAAAATGCTTCTCAGAGGTCAGTACGTCTTATCTCTCTTCCCTTCCCCCAACATTCGGTCCTCGAAACCCACAAGGGTATTGTCTGGCAGATTCTGCTTCAGACGATTTGACAGCAGACCACTTTACGTTGATATCGATAACGATATGGAGGAGCCGACTGACCAGTGAAGGACAGGTAAACTTCTGAACCTCAAATGTTCTAGAAAACCCACAAACGGTTAACAAATGCTGGGGCATGTTTGAGGTGTCCTGTTTAAGGATACTAAAGTAATTAAACAACACAACATGTGTCTTGTGAAACAGGCAACCTAAGTCTGTACTGCCCAGCACGTCGTTCTGTGTTCATGACGTTAATTCTCATAGATCTATATTGAAACTGGTACTATCTATGTATACAATAGATACCATTTATCTTACAATAGGTACTATCTATCTCAAAATAGGTACCATTTATCTCAAAATAGGTACCTTCTATCTTACAATAGGTACCATTTATCTCAAAATAGGTACCTTCTATCTTACAATAGGTACCATTTATCTCAAAATAGGTACCTTCTATCTTACAATAGGTACCATTTATCTCAAAATAGGTACCTTCTATCTTACAATAGGTACCATTTATCTCAAAATAGGTACCTTCTATCTTTCAATAGGTACCATTTATCTCAAAATAGGTACCTTCTATCTTACAATAGGTACCTTCTATCTTACAATAGGTACCTTCTATCTTACAATAGGTACCTTCTATCTTACAATAGGTACCTTCTATCTTACAATAGGTACCTTCTATCTTACAATAGGTACCTTCTATCTTACAATAGGTACCTTCTATCTTACAATAGGTACCTTCTATCTTACAATAGGTACCTTCTATCTTACAATAGGTACCTTCTATCTTACAATAGGTACCTTCTATCTTACAATAGGTACCTTCTATCTTACAATAGGTACCTTCTATCTTACAATAGGTACCTTCTATCTTACAATAGGTACCTTCTATCTTACAATAGGTACCTTCTATCTTACAATAGGTACGTATGATATAATGTTAAAAGGTGATCGTCTCGGTTTAGTCTGTTTCTTTTTAAAAGAAAAGTCACGAGACAGGTGGAAAACACGACATATTTACAGGTGGAAAACACGACATATTTACAGGTGGAAAACACGACATATTTACAGGTGGAAAACACGACATATTTACAGGTGGAAAACACGACATATTTACAGGTGGAAAACACGACATATTTACAGGTGGAAAACACGACATATTACAGGTGGAAAAACACGACATATTTACAGGTGGAAAACACGACATATTTACAGGTGGAAAACACGACATATTTACAGGTGGAAAACACGACATATTTACAGGTGGAAAACACGACATATTTACAGGTGGAAAACACGACATATTTACAGGTGGAAAACACGACATATTTCCCAACTGCTGACTACAGCCTAGGAATATTGCATGAATAGTATTGTTTCTATTATTTCAAAATATTTGATACGGCGTACTATGTGACAAATATAAGTTGCTAGAAATGTCTAACCAGCCACATGCATACACAGAAGGGAGGAAAACGACAGGAAGGAGGAGGAATAAAATATGAAGAAGAAGAAAAAGCAGCAGCCGCAGAAGAAGAAGAAGAAGTAGAAAAAGAAGAAGAAAAAAAAAAAAGCAGAAGAAGAAGAAAAAGAAAAAGAAGAAGAAGAAGAAGAAGAAGAAGAAGAAGAAGAAGAAGAAGAAGAAGAAGAAGAAGAAGAAGAAGAAAAAGAAGAAGAAGAAGAAATAATAATAACGACAACAATTAAAACAGTAAGAGCAAGCGAAAGAAGAAGGATGAGGACGATGAGGAGGAGAAGAAGCAGAAAATAAAGAAGAAAAACAGCAGCAGAAGAAGAAGACACAACAAACAAGGGATTCAACACGAAATGTAAAACTAACCCTCGTCCTGGCAACAAGTAGAGTTTGACAAAGGGATCGGAGAGTCCGTTGAGGTCGCGAGGCCTCAAGTTTCTGGCCTGTATCACGTGGACGTTGAGTGTGTTGTCGAAGTCATCATGGCTGATCTGGAGCTGCGGTAAGATAGTAGAGATAGCTGTAACACCAAATGCACAAGATAAGTTACACCACATGCAGAAGAGAAGTTACACCACATGCAGAAGAGAAGTTACACCACATGTGACTAATACTTAGGATACCTAACATAGTAGTCAGTCTCTAAAATTAGTATTTATTTGTTATTTATACGAAGCTAACCATTCGTATAATATCAATGATGTTCCTATAGTATCTAATTCTATTTTGCCGTGCAAATGCTTCTTGTTTTTATATTACCAAACAGAAACGGGCCTATACGTTTGTAATTACCAGAGTTGTCCCCCCCCCCCCCCCCGCCCTTTCGCACAGTTCTAACAATGAATGTTCTTTTGAATTTCTGTTACAATTATTTCAATAGTTCTTGAAGCTGTATTAAATATTACGCCAATAAAACCCCACCCCAACAAATGTAATAGAACTATCATGTTTTTCTGTCACCCTCCATGGCGGGTATTGCCGTCTGGTTCTAAAACACACTTACCGTTTGGGCAGTCGTCCGGGACATGGGAGCCTGGGTAGCTTAAGGCCCCTCTCTCGAAGTGGGAAAACATGTTGGAGAGTGGGGCAGGGGGCGGGGTCAGCTCCCTCTAGCAGAAGCTTAGCACCACCCCTCCTCCACCCCGAATCATGTTGAGATGTTTTCTATTTAATTACACGATTGTTTGTGTGTGCATTTGATATTTGTTCAAATATTATATTATATTTATGTGCCATTCAGCACATAATAATGATGATATTGATGTGACAGGACGCCAAAGGCCGTTTATAATTTATTTGATAAGCTGCCCTTTCAAAAAAAAAAAAAAAAAATCTGGCAGCTCAGGAAGACACGGTATCTATAAAAAGAATTTGGGCTCTTCTGTAAACTACGGCCGGTAGACAACAGTTGACAGCCGGTTAGTCGGAGTTCTGTCCCCTGGCTGCAGTGCAATTACGGACTGGAGAAGGCACGAATAAAAAAAAAATGGATTAGAGGGAAGGACACAAGTGACATAATTACTGTGTGTTGGCGATAGACAGCGTGCAGTGCCCTACTGTCATCATACGGTTAGGGTTTGGGTTAGGGGTAGGGTTTGGGTTAGGTTTAGGGTTAGGATGTGGGTTAGGATTATGGGTAGGGTTTAGGGTTATGGTTAGGGTTTGGGTTGCTACGTTGAGTTTCTGCGAAGACGAGATGCGGCGACACTAACCGCAACGCTAACCCTAACCATAACCCTAGCCCTAACTCTAACCCTAACCGTAACCGTATGATTATAGCAGGGCAGTGCACGCTGTCTATCGCTAACACACAGTAATTGTGTCATTTGTTTCGTTCCCTCCTTGTCCACTCAGTAACTGCACTGTAGCCAAGGGACAGAACTCCGACTAACCGGCCGTCTACCGTTGTCTACCAGCCGTAGTTGACAGGAGAGCCAGAATTTGTACTTCACTGTGCGCGCTCTCTGCCGTGTTCTCCGCTGGCCGTGGTCAGTTCCCCATTGGTTGCCAATGCTGATCGCACGTGGTCTCATCGCGACACAGATGAGATCTATCGAGCCGAGATAGAGAGTCTGGCTCTTTGATTACAGCGGTGGTATGTTCTATGGTTAGTTTCGGTCTTAGATATAAGTTTCTCTAGTAGTTAACCTGCGTAGACTTGGATATCAGTGGGTATCATCGCCAGGAGATATTTGATTTTATGTCGCTTTACTAGAAGAGAATATTCATTTTTTGTTAGTTGCAGTGCTTAGCGCGTGGCCTGTATGAACACGATGTTGGTTGTTAATGTATTCTTATTTGTGAAGCAAAGTTAGTTTTGTGTTCAGTTTAAAAGAAACACACACACCAGATGTTGAATGTGATGGTTATATTAATTTGCTTGATTCAAGACATAACTTGTAGTTTGCCCGTGTTTTGTCTAGGCCTTGCCTATGTGGTAATATGTAGTGTAGTCAGTTGTTCAACCCTCTTAGCACGAACGGGCCGATTATCGGCCGGAGGATGTCTGGCTAAAAACACGGAACGGCCGATGATCGGCCCGATCGTGTTTCGCCTCGAACCGCTAAGAAATCTCCTACTTTGAAACACTGAAAGTGATTTATTTATATTAACTGCGGTATCAGCTTTACACATGGCGACTTTCGAGTGTTTGGTATCGAAGTGGAAATTGTTGTTGAATTTTTTAGATAGTGACCTGAACCGCTAAAAATATGTCTGACTCGTATGTTTCTGCCCCTAAACCTGATGTTGATAAAACATTTGAATCAAGTGATGACACTAATTCTGTTGATACTGATGCAGGATTTAGTGTTAGTAGTAATAGTGGGAATCAGATGGGGACGCTGTTGTGTTCAGACCACAGCCCAACCATGGCTCAGGGTATATCCACCCGAAGATGTTGACACTCCGGCACATCCATTTCTAGTGCTGACTGATGGTGAAAAACATATGTCACCTAAAGATATTATTGCTGTTTCACATATATATACCTGTTTTTGACTTTTGAATTGCTTACAACATTTGTAAAAAGGCCAAAGATCAATAAAAATATTTCAAATAAAAAAATTTTTCGTTTTTAGTTTTATGTTTCAAGCATTGAAGTTGAAAATTCAAATTCATATTTTCTATTTTTAGAAATGCAAATGAGATAATTTGCATTTACATCAATTAATTTTAACGATATTGTGAAAATCACGAACTTCAATCTATATCCTTCAAATAGATATATTATTTCATAGGGGTCAGAATAACAGAAATCTGTCAAAAAAATTAAATAAAGTAATAACCAAATTCACTGAAAAAATGCTCCGTGTTTTTGGCTAGACCTCTGAAAAACTTCCCGTGCTAAAAGGGTATGTGGTAATATGTAGTGTAGTCAGTTGTTTAATACTGTTATTTATATTTCCTTTGCCCCTGCATAGAAGGACCCTTGTCTTTTCTCTACTTTTCCTGTTTAGCGGGCAACTACTTATTGTCCTTACATTTTCTTTTTCCCTTTTCTTCCTACTTCTATGTTTTTTTCTTTATCCTTCTTCTTGCTAGTACAATAATAATAATAGGAAAAAAAAATAACGATACAATAATGACGCTGTGAAATGACCTATGAAAGTAACCTGGCTCCAAATGCTTGAAGAAGTTAGATGTGTCGACCTAAAGGCGCATATATCGCAGCCATGCTGTAAACGAGCACACTGCAGTTGCATCTTGAGATGAACAGAGAAGATAATAATAATAATAATGTTATTGCTGCGCACTTAAACAAGGCTCCACTAATGCGTTCTCTGAGTCCGCGCCCCTGCAGTTCGGGCAGTGGTCGCAAAAATGCAAGCTTGTCCTTCAACACCATCTGTGTGAAAAGATCCCTAATTTATTTTGTGTCTTCAATGTAAAGTATTACACTGAAATATATCATTGTCTTTCAGTGTAAAGTATTACACTGAAGGATATCATTGTCGTTCTGGGTAAAGTATTACACTGAAGGATATCATTGTCATTCTGTGTAAAGTATTACACTGAAGGATATCATTGTCGTTCTGGGTAAAGTATTACACTGAAGGATATCATTGTCGTTCTGGGTAAAGTATTACACTGAAGGATATCATTGTCGTTCTGGGTAAAGTATTACACTGAAGGATATCATTGTCGTTCTGGGTAAAGTATTACACTGAAGGATATCATTGTCATTCTGGGTAAAGTATTACACTGAAGGATATCATTGTCGTTCTGGGTAAAGTATTACACTGAAGGATATCATTGTCGTTCTGGGTAAAGTATTACACTGAAGGATATCATTGTCGTTCTGGGTAAAGTATTACACTGAAGGATATCATTGTCATTCTGGGTAAAGTATTACACTGAAGGATATCATTGTCATTCTGGGTAAAGTATTACACTGAAGGATATCATTGTCGTTCTGGGTGAAGTATTACACTAAAGGATATCATTGTCGTTCCGGGTAAAGTATTACACCGAAGGATATCATTGTCGTTCAGGGTAAAGTATTACACTGAATGATATCATTGTCGTTCAGTGTCTGGTGGACGAAGGGATGTTGATAGACCAAGTCTGGCTCAGACAGTAACATGTTGAAGGAAATGGTCGTCTTCTTTATAGCTTACCTGTATAACTCCTAAACCACAGTCTTCACCCGGCTCCACCTGTGGATACAAGACAGCCTGCTCAAGTATATGCATAGACAATTGGGTCAAATATGTGCATGTAGGACAGTGAGGTCAAGTACATGGATAGGCAGTGGGGTCAAATATGTGCATGTAGAACAGTGAGGTCAAGTACATGGACAGACAGTGGGGTCAAATATGTGCATGTAGAACAGTGAGGTCAAGTACATGGATAGACAGTGGTGTCAAATATGTGCATGTAGGACAGTGAGGTCAAGTACATGGATAGACAGTGGTGTCAAATATGTGCATGTAGGACAGTGAGGTCAAGTACATGGATAGACAGTGGTGTCAAATATGTGCATGTAGAACAGTGAGGTCAAGTACATGGATAGACAGTGGTGTCAAATATGTGCATGTAGAACAGTGAGGTCAAGTACATGGATAGACAGTGGGGTCAAATATGTGCATGTAGGACAGTGATGTCAAGTACATGGATAGACAGTGGGGTCAAATATGTGCATGTAGGACAGTGAGGTCAAATTTGTAGATATAAGACAGTGGGGTGTAAAGTTTGTAGACACAGGGCAAGTGGGTGAAGGCCGCTCTGGATTTCATCACTCAAAGAGTTTTAAAAATAAAATACAAATGTTAGAAGATCTGGGACAATTTTGTTTTGGGAAAATACTTCCACAGTTAATTCAAATGTTATTGGCAAACTGTGATGAACTTTCTGAAGATGGTATCCTCAGGAACATTCTACAACTAAGTAGACATATATAAGCTGCCAAAATTTCAACAGACGATTTTTCTTGAAGGTTTTTCTTTGAGATTTCGTGAGTTCATTGTTGAATTTGAACATTCAGATTGTTTACCAGATCTAAGTTTCGGGCAGTCCCAAGATTTTTGTTAACGAACATGAACAAATAAATATAAAATATACCCAAAGGTTTGAAGACGAGAGGATCGGCACTGGGATGGGTCCCATATGGCCTGATGTGCCTCCCTAGAACAGTTAGCCGCCGACCCAAAGCGTTGCATAAACTCTATAGCTCCAGCGACGAACCCAACTTACCGCCGCAAAAAACCTGGCTTGTGAAATGAACGACCTTATCTGTGAAACGAGCCTACCTACCACCTTCAGAGCGCTAGTTATAATCCAGAAGCCATGAGTTGTTAACCCTTAGGCTCGGTATTATGGATATCGCAACCCTTCGGCCTTGATTCCATGATAAATACCGTAAATCTGGGAGCAATGTGGCTTTTCTGCCTACTCTCGGGCGTGAACCCGGACCACAAGGAGTTCGTAGCCCGGTCACCGCGCAATCAGGTTTAGCCAAATACGCTAGCGAGCAGAGCGCTAGGCAAACATCTTTACAACAGCCAAGAAAACACACAAATACAGATCAATAATACAGACAAGTTACCTCTTGTGGCGGGGATTTTGGCGGAGCACAGTACATGTCCTTCCCTTTGCGCACAGGTCTGGTCTTTATGGAACGTCGGTTGTCCAAGGGCGGCGAGGCTCGCAGCCTGTCATTGAGGGCGGGACTCGAACACGTACTTTCATCAGACGGGTCTACAGGCAAGGCTGGCTTCTCTAGGACTGGGACTGTTTGCGGACTGACTGCATCCTGCTGTTTCCGGCGTTCCGTCTTCCTGCGTGACGGCGGGACCCGTTCTGCCATTGACGTGTCTCTTTCTGGCGGATGACTTTGAGCACTTTCAGGTTCTGACTGTTGATGTTGACTTTGTGTGTGCGACTGCGGAGCTGGCTGGTGGTGATGATGATGATGATGGTGGTGGTTATGCTGCTGCTGGGGCAGCTGCTGTTGTGGCTGTGGCGCGGCTGGATAATGCTGATGAGCTGAATGTCTATGCGAATGGTGCGACTGTTGAGCTGGGGCCTTGTCTGGCTGGGGGGAATGTTTGCGTCTTCGTCTGCCCGTATGTCGGTCGGATTTGTCCGTGGTCTGAGGGCAGATATAGATCAGCCTTATAATCTTTAATAAATCAGAGGCGTCGACACAAAAAAACCATGGGGCTTTGGGAACTAAGGCACCTGCTAAGATGATTAATAATATTTTTAAAGTGCTTAATAACTATAAAAACTATACTTGAAACAAGATTATATGTATACAGAAAATCTTAAAAGGAGAACTTCTATACATGTTTTGGAGAAAAGGGCAGCATAGCCCCTTCTAAATTTACGGGTTTAGGGATGAACCCTCTAGCATTGGGGTCGGGGGGGGGGGTCTCAGGGTAGCCAAATCACCAGGTGCCGGCGCCGCTGATATTTACTGGAGCCCTCGTGATTCTAGGCTTACGTGAAGCTAAAACAATTACCACATCCACAAATGATGCGTGTCCTAAAGGGTTACTAAGGGCAGTTGACATGAGACTGGCAACTTAATCCTGTAGGAAACTTCAGATACATAACAGAACCTGTCTTGATTAAGTCTACAACTGGGCGTGAGTTTGTTGAAGGCCCTGGCTCAGCCAAGAGACGAAAGTAAAATAAAGAGAACCTAAACGGTTACTAACACAGTGTTATAGACTGCTGGACACTACTGGTTGAGGTACTCTGCTGTGCAATGTTTACTACACCCTACATAAATCTCTGATAACTCATATTCTTTTTTCCTCAGACAGCCTTAGGCATTTTCAGCACCTATACGGCTATTTAAACGGTTAACCAAAGCCTCACCCCCCCCTCTTTTGCACCCATTCGCGTATAGAAGATCTCTTTTTGTTGATAAAAATCACAATGTTTCAAATATATTTATTTCCCTTTCAACTCATCTGGCATGGTGCATCATTCTTTCTGGCAGGCGGTTGCACTAGCAGACAACAAAGGTAGGCAAGGAAGAACCGTGTTCTTTGTACTGCTCAAGAACTCTTCGAGTTCAGAGTGGATTTATTAGCCCTTTTCTGTTCAGAATCAATGATCATTGACTACTTTGTTGCTGTTGGATGCCAATCACTTGTGATGGACAAACAACCCGCACACTTTATATCACACACACACACACACACACACACACACACACACACACACACGCACTCACGCACGCACGCACGCACGCACGCACGCACGCACGCACGCACACACACACACACACACACACACACACTCTCTCTCTCTCTCTCTCTCTCTCTTCTCTCTCTCTCTCTCTCTCTCTCTCTCTCTCTCTCTAGGCCAACAAAGTGTCTTTGTTAATGCGTTGTCACAGTATCAGACAATTGGCTGTACAGCATTGATTCGATCCACTATCCAGACGAACAATGATGCAACATGCTAAATGACTGTACGCCAATGATGCAAGATGCTAAATGACTGTACGCCAATGATGCAAGATGCTAAATGACTGTAGGCCAATGATGCAAGATGCTAAATGACTGTAGGCCAATGATGCAAGATGCTAAATGACTGTAGGCCAATGATGCAAGATGCTAAATGACTGTAGGCCAATGATGCAAGATGCTAAATGACTGTAGGCCAATGATGCAAGATGCTAAATGACTGTAGGCCAATGATGCAAGATGCTAAATGACTGTAGGCCAATGATGCAAGATGCTAAATGACTGTAGGCCAATGATGCAAGATGCTAAATGACTGTAGGCCAATGATGCAACATGCTAAATGATTGTACGTCAATGATGCAACATGCTAAATGACTGTAGGCCAATGATGCAACATGCTAAATGACTGTACGCCAATGATGCAACATGCTAAATGACTGTACGCCAATGATGCAACATGCTAAATGACTGTAGGCTATCCAGACGGGTCTTGTTCAACAGCTTCCGATGTTTCTTCTTCTTAGCGTCCGTCCACTTTTAGATTTTAGTCTTGTTTCAGAATTTGAATTTTGCATGTACATCAGTTTTACAAATCTGCATCATATATATGCAGACTACTGAGCTCCTTCGAAAGAAACACCTGTAATTAGTCGTCTTGTAAGAAAGGATTGTCGGGGGCGTACTGGGTAAAGTATTTCACTGAATGATATCATTGTCGTTCTGGGTAAAGTATTACACTGAATGATATCATTGTCGTACGGTGCCCTTCTTCAACAGTGACCTGAATCTCATGAGATCTCACATTCCTGTGTTAATGGTAAAAGATTTGAGAGAATTTTTAAGTGTCATTATGACACACCGTCAGCTCTGTGGCTAAGTCGATGCGAAAGCTTCGTAATGCCGAGATGCCGGGTTCGATCCCAGCTGCAGGCCATGCGCCTTGCGTTGGTCTCGACAGTAGTATCAAGAAAGCCGACCGTCCAGGAAGCAATGGCAAACTACTGGACGTAAATTTGCCTAGAAAAACCACACAATAGACAGGGGTTGTTGGAACTGGTTCTGCAACGTCCTATAAAGGATACGCAACTAACCTAACCTATGACACATTATCTCCACATGCAGATGTTCTCCCATACCGCGGCTGGCTGTTCGTTTTTTGAAGCTAATATGTCGACTTATAGTAACATAACAGATACCTACCCGGTCTGTTTTATCACCGCTTCCAGAAGCTAGAGCTGATGCCGGCCGTTGCTGTCGATCTGATGAGGTACTAGTAGGGTCGGATCTGGGAGTACTACAAGGAGATGACACAGAAGGAGTTGCTACGTCTTGGTGGGAGGAGCTCGGGGAGTTCTCAGCAGGCGAGGCAGCCTCTCGAATCCCCTCCAGCTGAGCAGCAAGTTGACGAGGGTCCACACCCTGCCTGTTGCCCGTTGGCGTCGGTCCCGCTCTGGGTTTCTGTAGGGGTGGCTCCTTCACTGGAGCAGACCAATGCAACATTAGTCCAGGAGACAGTTTTCAAATTACAACATTAGTTCAGGAGACATGTTTCACATTACAACATTAGTTCAGGAGACAGTTTTCAAATTACAACATTAGTCCAGTAGATAGATATCACATTACAACATTAGTCCAGGAGACAGGTTTCACATTACAATATTAGTCCAGTAGATAGATATCACATTACAACATTAGTTCAGGAGACAGGTTTCACATTACAACATTAGTCCAGTAGATAGATATCACATTACAACATTAGTCCAGTAGATAGATATCACATTACAACATTAGTCCAGTAGATAGATATCACATTACAATATTAGTCCAGGAGACATCATCAGTTCTCGTTATGCCTAGTGGCACATAAGGCTTCAGAGAGGACTTTCCATGCTTTCCTGTCCTGTGCAATCTTCAGTGCAGTTTTCCATATCAAAGATGCCGCACTCAGGTCACTTTCCCTCGTTCGTCTCCATGTTGTTTTTGGGTGCCCCTGTTTTCTCTTTCCCTCTGGTGTCCATGTGAGAGCTGTTTTGGCAGGTATATCAGAAGTCATTCTCATATCGTGGCCAAGCCATTTCCATCTTCTCTTGGTAATCATACTGTCTAAAGTTTCTTGGTTTGTGGCTTGAAGTAGTTTAGTGTTTGAGATTGTATCTGGCCAGAAAATTTTGATAATTCTACGTAGACATGTGTGGTGGAAGGTGGACAGCTTGTGTGCATCCTTTTTGGTCATTCTCCAGCATTCCGCTCCATAAAGAAGAACGCAAAATGATACTCTTGTAGAGTCGGAGTTTCGTTTCTCTACAGTAACTGTTGGATTTCCAGATTTACCCTATCCTTCCAAAAGCAGCTCTAGCTTTGTTCAGGCTTGACTGTATGTCTTCCTCTGTCCCTCCCAGTAGGGACACCACACTGCCGAGATATGTGAAATGTTCTACATTTTCAAGTGATTGGTTACTTATGGTCACTGGTTGTTGGTTTGGACTGTTTGTCATGATCTTAGTTTTCTTTGTATTTATTCTTAGTCCCACCATTTCTGCTGTGCAGTGTAGTCTGTTACTTTTCTCTTGTATATGTTCATGTTTATGTGATAGGAGTGCTATATCATCTGCAAAATCAAGGTCCTCAAGCATGGTGAATGGAGTCCATCGTATGCCTCTTAATGTCCTGTCTACTGTGTTCTTTAGTATCCAATCAATCACAAGGTTGAAAAGGAGAGATGACATAACACATCCCTGTCTTACACCCGTCTTTCTGGGAAAGATGTATTGTAATTTTTTATACTGCAGGAAAAGTCTTTATAGAAGAGAGCAACTATGTTGACTATTTTTTCTGGAATTCCATAATGTCGTAAACTTTTCCACAGACCGTCTCTATGGACGCTGTCAAAAGCTTTCTCAAAGTCCACAAAATTAATATATATACTTCTCTGCCATTCGTTGCATTGTTCTAAAATGTTACGTATGGCGAAAATGTGCTCAGTTGTTCCTCTACCCTTTCTGTATCCTGCTTGTTCCACTCGTAGGCATTTATCTACTCCTTTTTCAAGCCGCATTATGATGATTTTACAAAATATTTTGCTTGGTACTGAGAGTAGAGTAATTCCCCTCCAATTATTACAGTCTGTTGTCTCCTTTTTTGGGGATTTTGACTATTGTTCCTTCAGTCCAGTCATCAGGCAACACTTCTTTTTCCCAAATATCCTTGAACAATGGTTCTAGAATGCTAGCAGTTGTGTTGGGATCTACTTTGAGAAGTTCTGCTGGCAGTTCATCTTTGCCTGGTGCTTTGTTGTTCTTTAAAGTGTGGATAGCTTTAAGGATTTCTTGTTTGCTTGGTGGTTCAGTAATAATGTCAATGTCCTGAGAGGCTGGTTGAATATCTGGGGGATTTTCAGGATCAGGTCTGTTCAAGAGGTCGGAGAAGTGTTTAGTCCACTGCATGTCTTGTTTTTGTTCTGTGGTGAGCAGTCTGCCTTGGTTATCTCTGATGGGTATGCTGTGATAATTGTCTCTGTTTCCGCAAATTTGCTGGGTAATTTTGTGTAGGGTTTGTAGATCATGTGCTTTAGCAGCATTTTCCGCTGTTTCTGCAAGATTTTTCTATAAATCTTCTCTTGTCAGCTCTGGCACTTTTATTGGTTATTTTATTTAGTTCGCTATATTCTAACATTAGTTTGTCTTTCTGACGTTCTGATTTAGTGTGATTTATGAGGCTCTTTATTCTTTTTCGCTTGGCAATATAGTCCATGGTTTGACTACTTATCCATTCTTTGTGATGTTGTTTCCTGGTTCCTAATATGTTATTGCTAGTTGATTTGTATGTTTCTTTGATCTGGTTCCATCTGTCTTGAATGCTGATTGTAGTTGGAGTTTCTGGGTCACTTGATAGGGTTTGAAATCTATTCTTGAGTTATACTATAAATTTAGTGGCAATGTCTTTTTCTCTTAGAAGGTTAACATTGTAACATGCTGTCTGTGTCTTAACTTGCGTGTAAACTTTTTTGAGTTTAAGTCATAATAGAGCGACTACAAGGTGATGATCGCTTCCCACATCTGCTGCTCTTTTGACACGCACATCAAATAGGGAGCCACGCCATTTTCTGTTTACCATGAAATGGTCGATCTGGTTTACATCTCTTCTATTTGGGGATATCCATGTAAGCTTGTGTATATTCTTGTGAGGAAATAGTGTTCCTCCTATAACAAGTAGTCCAGGAGACAAGTATCGTATTATAACATTAGTCTAGGAGACATGTTTCAAATTGCAACATTAGTCCAGGAGACATGTTTCACATTACAACATTAGTTCGGGAGACAGGTTTCACATTACAACATTAGTCCAGTAGATAGATATCACATTACAACATTAGTCCAGGAGACAGGTTTTGAATTAAAAAGCACACAACTTAACAAGGTGAACATTAAATAATGCACCAATAAACACGGTAATGTTAATGACTCCTCATGGGGACCCCCCAACAAGCATGTTGTAAGAGTCCATTAATTATGGGTTACCTTTCTAGACTTTCCTGAGAGGTAATGAACCAACAGTGTGCACACGCATAATTCAGATCATTAAAACGGATTACTATGCACAACTCAAGATCTGCAACAAGGCAGAAGTCCAGATATGTGAGAACAAGCAGAACTTTCCGCCGGAGTTTACAGCCAGTGAACGAAAAGATGAAGCTGAAGAATTGGAAAAATAAGAAGAAGAAGAAGAAGAAGAAGAAAAAGAAAAAGAAGAAGAAGAAGAAGAAGAAGAAGAAGAATAAGAAGAAAACCAAATACAAGGTTTTACATTTGAAAATTATACCGATTGTCAGGCTTAACCATACAATAATTTGTTTAGCTGACATGTTTAATCAAAATACCAGTTTAACATTACAAGATTAGACCAGCTGACAGGTTTAACATTACAACATTAGACCAGTTGACAGGTTTAACATTACAACATTAGTCCAGTAGGCAGGCTTAACATTGCAACATTAGACCATTTGACAGGTTTAACATTACAACATTAGTCCAGTAGGCAGGCTTAACATTGCAACATTAGTCTAGTAGACAAATATAACACTGCAACATTATTTCGGCAGACAGGTTTATTATTTTATCAATAGCCCAGTTGATATGTTTAACATTGCAATATTGGACTAGTTTAACACGTTCAACACTGCAACATTAAACTTTACTGAACATGTGAAGTGATGATTTGACCAAAGATGTGTTGTGAAGGTTTAACTAAAAATGTCAAGCGGTGGCTTGACGTGACATGTAAATAAATCCAAAGATACACAATTTGAAGTGAAGGTTTGACCAAAGACGTGAAGGGATGGTTTTACCAAAGATGTGACTGATTATATATGCGAAGCGAAGGTTCAACTTAAGATATAAAGTGAATGGATTGACCAAGAATGTGAAGTGATGGTTTGATTAAAGAAGTGAAATGGTGAATTGATAAGATTGTATAGTGATGGGCTAGTCCCAGATAAAAGAGAAACACAGGGGAGACTACCCCAATGAGTGGCTCACCCGATTCCTCGTAGGCCGGCAAGGCCAGGTTATCGTAGGAGGACCGACAACTCTCTGGCTGGGCAGTTAGCTCCATCAGTGATACCGGAACTGCTTGACTAGATAGAAGAGACACAACTGTTCTGTGAATATATGTGCAAACCTGACACATAAGTTAAAGGCCCTAGGCTCCGACACAATGAAAATATTGTATCCCTGTTAGGGTTACGGGGTTCTTTTTAGGGAGAACTGTAAAAAAAAGGGGGGGGGGGGGGAGGATAGACCCACTGCTGCCCTAATGAGCATGTCGTAAAAGTCGAACCAACAGTCTGCTCACAAATAAGTCAGATCTGTCAAACGGATATGCACGTAAAACTCAAGTTCTGGGATAAGACTACAGTCAAGAAGTGGACGTATAACCAGAACCTCCGGTGGACGCAAAGGAGAAGAAAAGGTAAACCTTGGCATGGGGTAGAGGTGGTTAGGCTACATTGCACGTTTCCTAAGACGGTGGGTGCTCATTAGGCCTTTTAAAAAAAAAAGTAAAGATCCATTTTCACGCCATAGGCGCATCAGGCATATGGAAAAAGCACCCATATTTTTACAGACCAATCTGCACTGGGTAATGTGGTCAGAATTACGCCGGGCGTCTTTACTTCCCCAGGACATACATCCTGGTACCCATTTTAGGCTAGGTCAACCTGCGACGCCCCATACTATGATAGTAATCCACGCAGCCAGTAGTGGGTTTCGATCGCTCAATGCTGGAATTACGAGACGGACTCACAACGCCTAAACCATGGACGCTGCTCAATGGGTCCAAGCCGGGTATACATGAATACTAATAATAATCTAAACAAATATCGGGGTGGGGGGGGGGGGTCTAAGAAATGTTGGTTTTCTAAGTAACAATTGTCAGTGCGAAGAAAAGAGGAGAAGGGAGGGTTGGGGTGGGGATGGGAAAGCTCAAGATGACTTAGCCGCCATGTTCTTCGTACCCTGAATGGTTCCCTTTGGTGGTCAGTCATTGTATTTTTATGGTCGGATATTTGGTTTGAATCCAATGAACTAAGGCAAGGGTAAAAATATAAAAGGCAAGAAGGGTTTTCATAGCATTGGAAGTTTGTGAAGGTAAAAAACAACAACTCAAAACTAATAATAAACATTAACATTTTTAATTATAATGTCAAATCGTTACAGTTTGAATGGAGCTGGAACATGGAGAAAAACCAAAGCAATTATAGAGCAAAACTACACACATTCATTAACTGGTGCCTGCGCAGAATACAGAGAATTAAAGGGTATGATAGAATCACTAATGTAGAGCTCTGGGTGAGACCTAAACAAGTATCAGTGTACCAAGAGATAAAGAAAATACGCTGGCGTTGGATAAAACACACGTTGGGAAAACTTGAGGATAATTTAAATAGCATATCTTTGCACTGTAACCCCAAATATAAATATAGCGAGAACAAGAAACACACGGAGAGGATATGGCGAGAGCTGGATGAAATAGCAAAGGATAGAATGGCTTGGCGTGAGTTGGCTGTGGGCCTATGCTCCACTGGGGGCTAGAAGGCAGAAGAAAAAGCCGAGTTAGATAAAGACCACGAAGCCATATTATTTTGAAAGTTAGGTTACTAGGTATTCCTTAAATGGAGTTACGGTACTAGGCATCCCATAAATGGAGTTATGTTATTAGGCATCCCATAAATAGAGTTAAGTTACTAGGTATTCCACAAAGGGAGTTAGGTTACTAGGTATTCCATAAAGGAAGTTAGGTTACTAGGTATCCCATAAATGGAGTTACGTTACTAGGTATTCCATAAAAGGAGTTAGGTTACTAGGTATTCCACAAAGGGAGTTAGGTTACTAGGTATTCCATAAAGGAAGTTAGGTTACTAGGTATCCCATAAATGGAGTTACGTTACTAGGTATTCCATAAAAGGAGTTACGTTACTAGGAATTCCATAAAAGGAGTTAGGTTACTAGGAATTCCATAAAAGGAGTTACGTTACTAGGAATTCCATAAAAGGAGTTAGGTTACTAGGAATTCCATAAAGGTAGTGCATTAGAATAGTGGAACTATCGAGTAAGGAAGTTTAGAATCAAAATCAGTTAGAGTGAGAATGAGAAGGGCAGAGAGAAGAATGACCTGGATATGGAGAAATAGGAGAAGGAAGAAGAGACACGAGCGATGACTTACGCTCTGACGACCATCTCTATTTCTCCGTTTGTTTGAGCAATAATGTCTTGTACTTCCTGGGCAGACAGCCCCGTCAGGTGAATCCCGTTCCACTCCAACACCTGATCACCTGCACACAAACGAGACAGTTTACTATGTCACCACGAAAGGCGTGAAAAGGGAACTTTACTTTTTTTTTAACACTAGGGTCATCGTCGTCTTCGTCATCGTCGTCATCCTCATTATCATCATCATCATTGTCATCATCATATCGATTATCATCATTATCACCATCATCACCTTCATCATCATCATCAACATCATCGCAATTATCATCATCACCATCCTCACCACTATCACCACGTAGCAGGTCCTTGCAGAACGTCTCTCTCAAAAGGACAAGCTCGAAAGCCACCCAATCCACTTGCCTGCCTTATTAACGCTGATGTCCTTGACACCCCTGTGTCCATCGTCATAGTGGTCGTCGGCTGCCTCTTCTTCTAGAAATACATCGATACAGTCAGGGGTCTTTTTCTACGCCCGTAGGCGGATTAGACACATAGTGCTAGATCTATATTTTATGACCAATCACTCGGCGGGTGATGGGGTCAGTACCACGCCGGCCGCCTGTACTTCCCAGAACTGTACCTGGTACCTGGGGCCGTCTTAACGGCATTATAGGCCCCCAGGAAAACCAGTGTGCTGGGGCCCCTACAACAACTGCTCACTAGAATGATATGAAAATGGTCGATAATTTTAAACATATATTTAATTGACTGACACTTAGCAAAACGTGTGTCAGAGCATAAACACATATTAGGCGCAGTATGAAATTACTAAGAATGTTATTATAACAAGCAACTGAGGCATTTATTTTCGCAGAATTGCTTTATTATTGGCCTGAAGTCAGTGGTCTTCAAGTTTTTTCTTCCTTGTTGCTTTTGCTATCTCCCTTCCCCAGCCCTCCGTTCCCCCACCCAAAGCCCTTCATTCCGGAAACAGTATGTGTATGTTTATGCAAATCGTGCAATGTGCTTTTCAACACCAACACGAACAATATTTTAACGCTCGGTAAATAAATACTCAACCATTACACATACAAAGCAGACGCATGTAAATAACAGACGTACACTTATATGGAATTTTGAATCCAGACGTTTTTTCACACTCAGCCCCCCCCCCCCGCCCCCCCCCCATATCCCCGGTAGCCAGAAAAAAAAATAAAAGTAACCCAGGATGTCATGTTAAACGCACTTGAGTAAAGACAGTTTACACGATGCTCACCCATTACGCTAAGTGGAACATTAATTAAAAAAAAAAAGGAAAAGTTTCATTCTTGAAAAAGAATGTTTTGCTGTGCAGTTGGTTACAATCAAGCACATAACATCCTGAATGCAACTTCAACATTCAGGGACAGAGATTTTGAATTGTCCAGATTGTCTGTACAGTGCAGGAAGAGTCTCACAGTTTGCATTAAGACCCACTTAGTGCTGACCGTACCCACTTTCATTTGGAGGATATTGTAACTGGGGTCTTTGTGATACATACTAGCCAGATGTTCACACTCTGTCTTAAGTGCATCAGAAGCAATAATTTTCAATTAGTCGAAGGCAGAAAACAAATTGCCAGTCTATGAATTAACCCATGCGTGTCGTTTCAAAGATTAGCGCGTCAAGAATAGAAAGAAACGTTTTCACCTTGAACTTTTTGGTTTTACTGAGAAGTGGTTTCTCTGGCAGTTCTGCTGTCATGTCTGCTAGGACGCAGACTCGTTGTCATTCCTGTTTTCCCCCATCACTGTAACCTGTATCTGGACACGTCATCCCGGCTTTGAAATCATATACACTAAATTTGTCTGTAGTTTCCAAGAAATAGGTTCTCAAAGACTTCAGAAGTTGGTGGCAACACCGATGTTCATATCCTTTGATTGTCGGACTTTGTTTTATTCATTCTTTCTAGCTTGCTTTCAAAGTATTATGAGAAAGACTGTCCAGGTTTCACAATTCTTCGTCTGATCCTTTGGCCTCTCTTGCATTCACTAGTTTCACTTGCTGTTGGTGCTGTGAAATGTGCTAGCTTCACTAGCTGTTGGTGCTGTGAAATGTGCTAGCTTCACTAGCTGTTGGTGCTGTGAAATGTGCTAGCTTCACTAGCTGTTGGTGCTGTGAAATGTGCTAGCTTCACTAGCTGTTGGTGCTGTGAAATGTGCTAGCTTCACTAGCTGTTGGTGCTGTGAAATGTGCTAGCTTCACTAGCTGTTGGTGCTGTGAAATGTGCTAGCTTCACTAGCTGTTGGTGCTGTGAAATATGCTAGCTTCACTAGCTGTTGGTGCAAGGAAATGTGCTAGCTTCACTAGCTGTTGGTGCTGTGAAATATGCTAGCTTCACTAGCTGTTGGTGCAAGGAAATGTGCTAGCTTCACTAGCTGTTGGTGCAAGGAAATGTGCTGGCTTCACTAGCTGTTGGTGCAAGGAAATGTGCTAGCTTCACTAGCTGTTGGTGCAAGGAAATGTGCTAGCTTCACTAGCTGTTGGTGCAAGGAAATGTGCTAGCTTCACTAGTTTCATTGTCAGCGGTTAGAGAATCCAGTGCATGTGTTATTTTTTTTTTTCAAAATCCCTATGCAAAGCAAGCACAGCGTCAACATGTAATGACTATGGTGTGTCGGACAACTGCCTAATCCTAAAATAAAAACTTGTCATAAAGATAATGTCAATACATTGTATTGATGAGTGGAGCCAGAAAAAAAAATTGATGCTGATCAATGTGAAAGGATATTACAGACTGTAAACAACTCAGTGCTGCTTGTACTCTCACCATGTTCAGGCTGTGTTCAGCACCGGGTCACAGATGTCAGACACTAAGTTTTTTGCAATCCAGGATATAGTCCAGACATATCTGAGACGTCATGGTAAGAAGGTCCACGGTATCAGATAGAGGAATGTTGTTCTCATTGAAAAAATCCACAACAATGTCTCTTGGATTCTTGGCTCCGGGACAACAGATAGGGATGAAGGCTCCACAGGCTCACAGTCTCTAACGTGTATCGGGCTGTAACAGTTGATCTCTATGTGAGATGTCTGGAGTTTGGAATGTACACTTATTGGGTAATACTTTAATTCTTTCTTCTTCAAGGATAGTACACAGAGTCTGTTGTCCCATTCATTCAATAAATTCCTCAGAAATATTGGCAGATAAATATGACACATTTCCTTTTCCAGAATGTGCACACATTTGGAGATAATCTTCCAAGAAAGGATTATATCTGGTAAGAACCGGACATATAGTCACCCAATCAGTGCCTGTGTGTTTAAAACCTGACTTACCTACGTCCAGTTCTCCGTGTAGCTGGTCGGCAATGATCGGGTAAATGGCAGTCACAAAAGCCCCTAGTTCCTTGGTGCCAGGAATTTGTTTCCCGCCAACAATCTTCATGCCAAGTCCGTTTCCTGAAAAAAGCAAAGCGACTGTCTTTAGTACACTCCTATCTGGATCACAGCACTGACACGGCAAGCCTTCCTGGCATATTGGACAAGAGTTATTTTCCCAGCAAACGTTGCCGATTTAATTTCTAGCCTAGCCACCTTCCGTCTTCAGCTATTTGTCTTTCTACCTACACACAGACAGCCAGTCTGTCTGAATCCGTCTATGTGTTTTTATTTCTTCTTACTTGCTGCCTGTTTCCCTCTCTATCCACCTCTCTGTTTAACTGCGTCCTTCTGTCAGTATGTTGTCTATCATATTGTTTGTCTTTTTAATCTGTTTACCCTCCTGTCTATGGTCACATGAGAAGTCTATGGCTAAACACCAACAAGCAAAAAAATATCTACATTTTAAGAACATGCATCTGTCCAGAAGCAAAAGCTTAATGAATGTCAAGTGTGGGTTATCTGACGATCATTCATGAACAAAATAGGGGCTTTTGAGCTGAAACGTTTTAAAGTGGTTTATAAGAATACTATGGATCACGAACGAGAGGATAGGTGGTGGATAGTGGTGATGGTTGAGGGTGGGGAATGGGGGAGGGGGGGGGGTGTTACATTCTAAAAGATCTAAGAATTGTGGGCGGGGACACGATACCGGCTAAGAGGTGCAGGGGTTTACCAGCACGAAGATGGGCACATGATATAACAGACACATTGGGCAGGAAGTGCAGGAGGCCAGAGAGCTGGTGGGGGAACTAGTTTCTCTCAGGTTTCTGTGATCTGAGTGAAGTTCTGTACTGGATTTGCAACAAGATGATATTGTATATCATCAACTCGCAAGAACCCCTCCTTATCAAATACCCGTCGCTCATGAATGACCCCTAGAGAGTGGGCACAGCACATTTCACAGCACCAACAGAGTACAGCGGTGGAACTCACCAACAAAGTACAGAGGCGGGACTTATCAACAGAGTACAGAGGTGGGACTTACCAACAGAGTACAGCGGTGGGACTCAAAAACAGAGTACAGCGGTGGGACTCACCAACAGAGTACAGCGGTGGGACTCACCAACAGAGTACAGCAGTGGGACTTACCAACAGAGTACAGCGGCGGGACTCACCAACAGAGTACAGCGGTGGGACTCACCAACAGAGTACAGCGGTGGGATTCACCAACAGAGTACAGCGGTGGGACTTACCAACAGAGTACAGCGGTGGGACTCACCTACAGCGGTGGGACTTAACAACAGAGTACAGCGGTGGGACTTACCAACAGAGTACAGCGGTGGGACTTACCAACAAAGTACAGAGGCGGGACTTATCAACAGAGTACAGCGGTGGGATTCACCAACAGAGTACAGCGGTGGGATTCACCAACAGAGTACAGCGGCGGGACCCACCAATAGAGTACAGCGGCGTGACTCACCTGTGATTGACTTGTCCTTGGCATCCCTTGTGACCAGAATCCTCTTGACAGGAAAACTGTACCGGTACGGTTCTATAGGGGCTGGCTATAAGGGAGGCACGAAATCTGGCATTAGTACATGCATACAGCACTCACACAACATGTACACGCAACATACACACACACACACAACACATACCTAGCATGTACACGCAACATGCACATACACTCAACACACACCTAGCATGTACACGCAACATACACACAAAACACACCTAGCATGTACACGCAATGCCCGATAATGACATATCAAAAGAACGATCACACAGCACGTCCACCCAAAACACACACACATACACACACATATACGCACAACAAACGCATAAACTGCATACATGTAACTACATAGGAAAAGTACCTGCACTGCTCTAAAGACACTGGCTACAAGAGGAAATAAACATCTTGCAGTAACACAAAAACACTTACATTATGATGAAGAAGAGAAAAAAAAAAAAAAAAAAAACTAACATCCGACAAGATTTAGATATTGAAACAACATTTCCAGATACAGCATCATGTCTTCGAAACATCGCAGTGTGTGGGAAAGAAGATTAATGAAAGCCACGGGCCCTAGAAACAGAGGCAGGTGTTGACCACCACTAAGTGGGCACAGGAAATAGAAGATACTGACCATGAGAGCGAAAGGGGTAGTGGCTGATGGAGGGCCAAGAGTTCCTCAAGCAACTATCTGCAGGTGGCTAGCAACATGATGATGATGATGTGTCATCAACAGCCTAACCAATCTGATGTATCCAATGTCAATGTGAACACAAAGATAATACACACAATACTAAACCTACCCAAAGTTCATTATTTGTCAACCTCCTCCTCCTTATCATCATTAACATCTTCATTTTCTTGTGACGTTACATACTGCATATGGCTCGAAGTCTGTTCTTGCATGCCTTCCTACGCCGTACAGTTGTTTATAGTGGATGAAACCCAGTGTTGCCACTTTGGATGTTTTACATCCAGATTTAGATGTATTCCCTTGCATTTAGATGGCGTTTTTGACGTTTAGATGGTAGATGTTTTTCTAGAGTTTTTTCATTTGAAGTGAATTTATCAAATCTAACCTATGAAATTTGACCTCTTAAATGCTATCTTGACAATAAAATTTGGCCTGATAAGAGTAGGAAAAGGCTGTTCCACTTATCAGCTCCCTAATTAGGTATTAAAAGAAATTGGAACAGCTAAAGCATACCAGAGTCATTTTGGATCTGAAGCTTCAACTTCATCTTCCAAGCTAATTACTTTTATCCTGTGGATCTTGTGAGGCAGACATCAGTAAAGATGAGGACATGATTCTATAGGGTAAGTCATATAAACTGTTATGTAATTTGCTACTCTTTCCATTTGGATGTTTTTTTCTAGATGTTTTCAACGCAAATTTAGATGTTTTTATATATATTTTGGACTCCGTTTTGGATGTGTCAAAGAAAACTGGCAACACTGATGAAACCAGTCTAGCACATTAGGTCTCTCTCAACAACGTTCATCTTGGGGTTTATCTTGGAGGTCATGGATCTCTCAGTCCCCTTGTTTCCCATTGAAGTACTTGTTTGATGATACCCTGTTCGCTGCTCCTTATAACGGTTCCAACACATTCCTATCTTATGTGCCTTACAACTGTTGGTACCAGCGGTTGCCCAGACATTTGTCTAACTCTCATCGTCTTTCTTGAATTCATCTTATTTGGCGAGGGGGCTGTGTGGTCTCGAGGCATAGCGTCCGCCCCGAGTGCTAGATGTTCGGGGTTTAATCCCCGGTAGGGCCTGGGATTTTTTCACGTGGACTTGGACTTCTAGTTAATTCCCCCTGGTCTCTGGGCAGAGAGATAGGAACGCCCGTGTTCATTGTTGGCACATAAAAAAAAACCCATTAGCAATTGGAAATCGAAAATAGTAGCCCGGGCAAAAACTTTGAGATAAAAATCTACCCAAAAGTATTTCAGGATCCTCGCCAGTGCTACAGAGCCTGTGCACTGTGCTGAGCTTCTTCAGACTCAGACTTGAGTTAGAAGAATAACGGAGCACTTATGGGTTACTGCCCGTGTGCCATGATGTTGGTCCCTTGTTCAAACCTCAATCCTATTAAGCGTTCACCTGTTTCCTTCGGTATTTCTTTTTAGTTGCTTTTAACTTTTGTTCTATGTCTTTAGTGGTTCTCTATCTTTCACTGTCAGATCATTACTTGATCTTTACAGGACGTTGCAGAACCAACCACAGCATCTGTTAGCTGTTTGTGATTTCACTAGGCTATGTTTACGTTCAGCTATTTGCCATTCCTTTTTTTTCATAGTCGGCGCTCGAATCTCGATGCCACTGTCGAAACCAACGCAAGGCGTTAAGTCGCCAAATCGCCTGCATCTGGGATCAGTCCCGCACCTTGGAATTACAAACGCGTTCGCAACGCCTGAGCCACATAAATGAAAAACTTTAGAATTAAAAATATGCAACTTGGTTTTAAAACTATGTAATTTAAAAGTTCATATTTTTTCATCTTAGCAGTCGTTAATTAAAACTCTTTCTTGTGGCTGATGGCACTATAGAGCTCTGCCCTGTTTGTGTCTGCTCAAATACTTCCAGTATTGTTTACGTGTTTGTATCTGCTGAAATACTACCAGTATTGTTTATGTTGTTATCTCTGCCGAGATACTTCCAGTATTTTGTTTACGTGTTTGTATCTGCTGAAATACTACCAGTATTGTTTATGTTGTTATCACCCCAAGATACCTCCAGTATTGTTTACGCGCTTGTATCTGCCGAGATACTTGCAGTCTTGTTTACGTGCTTGTATCTGCCGAGATACTACCAGCATTGTTTATGTTGTTATCTCCGCCGAGATACTTCCAGTAATGTTTATGAATTTGTGTCTCTCATCATGTATATGGTGAGACTCCCTTGTCTGGTGTGTTAGTCTGGTGTTTCATTGGACAAAATCTCTCCATGGAAGTGCTTTTCTAGACGCACTAGGTGTTCCCCTTCTGTTGGACTTCTTCACTTGTAGTGGTTCCTGGTTGTTTTTTGTAGTAGGTGTTTCCCTTTTCAAACTAACTGGGGTCATCAAAATGACACTTGGCTTCACCGAGACAATAAGGTAATACACAGATGACAATACATTAACTGGAACTCACATAAACAAAAAAGGTAATTTCTTATTAGTCAACCAAAAACAGGGGAAATCCACAGGTCACTGGAAAGTCAAATATTTCGGGGGGTGGTAAATTAGGCGTTTAGTTTTGGCTAGTTTTTAAAAGGGTAGGAAATTATAGGAAATAGAAAAAAGGGGGTTAGAAAACACAAATAGTTTATGTCAGCTAGGGTTGGACCTTTGACTTGGAAGAAACACACTTAAGCACAGAAAACATGGAAAACCCGCTCTAACCACCCTCTAAAATATTGGACTCTCTCGTGACATCATTTGTGGTCGGATAAACAGAAAGCACCGAAAAAAATTAGAGAGAAAGGAAAATACAGTAGAAAAAATATTCAAACCCTTCGCTTCCTGTCAATCTGTTTGAGTATAGTCACGCCTCCTTCTGTCATGTGCTTCATGATTGGTTCATCGGCATCCACACTGTTGTCACTCTCAACACGGTACATGGCATTCAACAAATCTGTAGAGCAAACATAAAACTAATTAACATAAATCACAGGGGTTGAGTCAGTCAGAGATCCTAGATAACCACTTCTGAGATAAGTGATCAGGGGGAAAAGGGGGGGGGGGCTTAAGAATTAAAAGCCTCACAGCTAGTGCAAACGCCACAAACTGTGCAGGTTAGAATGTTTATTTTTGAACCAATTACTAACAAAGATAAAACATTTGTTACTGAAACTGCGCACAATCAAAGGAATTAAATGGTAGGATACAATCTCTAACGTAAAGATGTTGAAGGGAACTTATGCAAGTTAAGAGGTGAAGATGGGACGCTTGGATAGACAGTGAGACAACCTGGCAACAATATAAATAGAAAGTGCCAAATCTGAATCCACAGGGTAAGAGAAATAAATGTATGTTAAAAACACGCCGAGAAGAGAATCACAAGGTGACTTGCGATGGACAAAGTATAGGACGACTTTATCCGAGCTGAGTAAAGGCCTCCGTGCCACTGGGAAAAAGAACAAAAAAAGATAACCTCTGAGAAGTTAGGAGTCGCCTTGGCAGAGCGGCTAGACGTGCGCCGCGGATCGGAAGGTCGTTGGTTCGCTCCCTGGCGGAGCCGGACATTTCTTCAAAAATGACCTTGGCTTCCAGGTCGACGACCCAGCCTTGAGTGGGTACCGGGTGCAGTCCTGGGAAGTAAAGGCGACCGGCGTGATGCTGCATCATCCATCTTGTGCCGTTGGTCTATAAAATTTAGGTCTAGCCCAAATGCCCACGCCTAAAGGCGTGGAAATGGTCCTTTACTTTACTTTTTACTGAAGTGTTACAAAACCTGCCTTGAAAACTACAATGTATCATTTCTATAGTTACCGACCGACCAGTTGCTACACTATTCTCGTTGACTTGTGCTTCTCTCGTTGACTTATGCTTCTCTCGTTGACTTATGCTTCTCTACACAGTGTAGGTATAATAAACAAGCAGATGATGTATTCATCGGCACTCATAGAAGGAAGTCGAAAGATAGAAAGGCCCACTAGACAACACAAAGAAAAAAAAAGCTTTAGTTGTTGTAACACAATGGAACCTACCAATCAAATATCTTTCTTAAATATTCGTTGTACTCTAGGCAAACCATTACGGTCTGCCGTGTTTGTAAATTGTTGCTGTGTTTGTTATTCGACCTATGCTTGGCTAATTTTCACTTATGTAACCTATAGTACTAATTCAATAGTTGAGGTGAATTCTGTCTGTATCTATAGTTGTAGATTGTAAGCAGTAGGAAAGACATGGCCAATGAAGACACCTTTTTTTGGGGTGTTTAGTTGGTCACCTCTCTTAGTGAACTAGTTTCCATAGCGAGACGGGCGCACACACATTTGGAGGTGACAGGTTCGATTCCCGGCACGGTAACTACAGCTTTCGAATTTTATGTTGTCTAGTGTGCCCTTCTATCTTTCTACTTCTTTCCATGAGTGACGATCGATACATTGTCTGTGTGTTTATAAATATATACTTTTAAATATATGTTTCTGCAGTCTCAAGGGTTTCCCCCACTGTTTATTCATGTGTATTTCTCTAAACAGTGGTTCGGCCACCAATCACCAGTGTTAGGTTTGCTGGACTCTTGTTGTCTATGTGTGTGGTTAATCCTTTTTGTATGTCTCAGAAATTATACCCGACTGCATGCATTTACATAATTTTAGAGTGGTATTCATTGTCCTTTCTATATCTCTGTTGACACATACATCATTCACAAGTTATGTCCCTTACTGCTAGCCTGCTATTTTTCTGCCTGCGGTATCCCATATAACTATGGATTATTTCCCTTTCTACCATCCTCTAGGTCTTCTAAATCGCCCACGTCTCGTTTTCCACCTACCCTTCATTACACAGTTATTAACCTTGCCAAAGTGTCACAGCCATTCTGCAAACATCCAAACCATCTCTATTTTTCTTCACCTGATCACGTTTGCTAGTGATGAACAGTTTGTTTTCCTTCCCTGTTCTCTATTGTTGATCTTGCTTGACAAAAATGTTTACTGGATTCTCCTTTTACGGTGAAAAGTGTTCGTTTTATCTGTAATCCTTGCTGTCATTTCCCAACCCTCAATGTTGTACATCTGTATTTGTATTGTTGTTGTTGTATAATCTGACTTTTACTTTCAAACGGACTCTCAACAATCTAGGCAAGTATGTATGTGTGAACTCATATGTCATGAAAGACTTTAGACTGCTTCTGCAGTGTTTGTCACCGCAGTCAACTATTGTCGTTAGTTTGTGGGATACACACGTTGATGCTCGAGCGTGCTACAGGTTGCCAATGCTGGGACAAACTTTAGTCTAGAGGCCAGCTGCGAGGAAGAGCTTCAGAAGGTTTGGACATAAAAGGCGTAGACTAGTCATTAGTAAGGACTGTCATCACAGCACTCCGAACAGATTCACAGGTGCTCCGATCTCCTCCTCTAAAGCTCCACAAGTGTAAAACAACAGATGACGTCTGTTCTGTGTTGATTAATAAAACGCATTGTCCCCTTGTCGGCGTCTGTTGCGAACGAGCTTCGTAACGTCAGGGCGCCGGGTTCGATCCCAGGTGCGGACGGTTTGTCTTGCGTTAGTTTCGACATTGGCACCGATCACTGACCGTTCTGTAAGCAATATCTGTAGTAGGCTTTGGCGGGGAGCTCACACCGTGTCCTACCTACTGTTGTACCTCTGCTATTATTTTTTTTATCAGTCCGCCGAGGCGCTTGACGTGGTCAATATATTTCAGCTCAGAGACAAGGCAATCTTTCTTGATGTTCAGATCTTTTAGAAAGTATTTGTTAATTAATAGAATCATTACCCAATGAAAGGGAGCCGCGTGGTCTAGCGGCTAGACGCTCGCCTGCGGATCGGAAGGTCGTGGGTTCGGGTCCTAACAGTGTCCGGACTTTCTTCAAAAATGACCTTGGATCCCAGGTCTACCCATGTACAGTCCTGAGAAATAAAGGCGGCCGGCATGATGCTGACCACACCACACACCGATGACGTTAGGTCAATACATTTTAAGTATAGCCCTATATACCCAATATGCCCGAAAGGCGTGGAAAAGGGTCCTTACTTGACTTTACTTGTGACTACCTGAAAGACAAAACGTACCTTCAACTTCACCGGCACAAAATTCGGCAGACACCGGCCGGCTGCCGCTGCCGATGTTCCGGATGATGGTCCGGGACTTAATTTTTACATCGTCCAGTAGGGGCATGGCCGGCGTGACGTCACTGGCAGGACTTCCGTCAGTGTCGGAGATACTTGTGGTGACAAAGCCGGTATCCCTGTCAATGAAAAGATCCGGGTGTTCTATCAAGCGTTCTCGGAAAACAAGCTCAAGTGTTTCACAGACGCCAACATTCAAACAAGATTATTAAAAAAGTTACAAACATGGGGGTCTTCGGGGCGAAGGGGTAAGGCTGTTAGCTTAGCGCTCTGGGGTTCCAATGGGGCAATCGTGATCAATACAAGACCCCTAATGTCTATTAACCTCTCTTACATAGGCCTACTTAATTTTCTCGTACTGAACCCTGTTATTTCCAGCTATCCAGTGGAAGGTTGGGATCTCCAAAAATGATTTGGTTTGTTTACTAACTGATCCTATTTATGTCAGTGATGTCCCGGCACATGGTGCAAGACTGGTGTGTTTCTCTAGTCTCTAACTGGCACGGGTCGGGTCCCTTGGTCAATATCACACCGGCCGTCTTGACTTTCGACAATATTTTAGTTTAGGTTGACCTGCGAGCCAAAGGTCAGTTTAAAAAAATGCTGCTCTTTGTAGATTCGAAACTAAGATCTTGTGACCGGTAAGCTAGCGTCCCGCTACTATAGCACCACTGCTCCTAGTTGACTAATACAAAATAATCTATGCCACAGGTAAGTTGGTTACGTCGTAAACCACATCACAATGTACCAACCGTCTTTATATAGTCAACGAAGAAAAAAAAAGTAGAAAAAAAGAAGAAAAAGAAAAATAAGTAGAGAGGAAGAGAAGAAAAAGAAGAAAAAGAATCAGCTGGTAGTGTTGCTCCCTCTTTCTTTCGCGCCAGAAACATCGACCAAAAGTGGATTCCGACCTCATTAATGTAATTAGAGAATTGGATGATTTGATTCAAGAACAATTTTCCTCTCACTCACTTGTGACCCGTTATCACGTTGATGACACATCAGGAACATCTTAACTCAGTGCACGAACTTATTAACATATGCACAAATCGCCGTAAACCAAAATTATGTGTATTCATAACCACACAATATATCTTCTGTTGTGGGTAGGTTTGTAACAATTTCTAAAAATGAGTCATGATAACCGACTAGTTCTGATCGTAAAGTGTTTATAGACTTTGGTTTAAATCCTGAGTAATGTGCATACGGGACTTCACGATATGTAGTATTTATCTGGCTAGGGGATCAGGCATGAAATTAATAGTTCCGTCTCCAATTCAAGGATGCGTCGCAGATAGGGCATACAAACAGATCATACAAACAGATCATAAAAACAGATCATACAAACAGATCGCCTTGACCGACACACAGACATATAGATAGATAGACAGACAGGAATATAGATGCATAGACAGATCGATTGATAAAGATAGAACGAACGAACTTTATTTTCAAAGGGTCACAAACAGACAGACAGACAGACAGACAGACAGACAGACAGACAGACAGACAGACAGACAGACAGACAGACAGACAGACAGACAGACAGACAGACAGACAGACAGACAGACAGACAGACAGACAGACAGACAGACAGACAGACAGACAGACAGACAGACAGACAGACAGACAGACAGACAGACAGACAGACAGACAGACAGACAGACAGACAGACAGACAGACAGATAGATAGATAGATAGATAGATAGATAGATAGATAGATAGATAGATAGATAGATAGATAGATAGATAGATAGATAGATAGATAGATAGATAGATAGATAGATAGATAGATAGATAGATAGATAGATAGATAGATAGATAGATAGATTAGATAGAAAGATTAGATAGATTAGATAGAAAGATTAGATAGATAGATAGATAGATAGATAGATAGATAGATAGATAGATAGATAGATAGATAGATAGATAGATAGATAGATAGATAGATAGATAGATAGATAGATAGACAGACAGACAGATAGATAGATAGATAGATAGATAGATAGATAGATAGATAGATAGATAGACAGACAGACAGATAGATAGATAGATAGATAGATAGATAGATAGATAGATAGATAGATAGATAGATAGATAGATAGATAGATAGATAGATAGATAGATAGATAGATAGATAGATAGATAGATAGATAGATAGATAGATAGATAGATAGATAGATAGATAGATAGATAGATAGAGATAGATTAGATAGATTAATCAAATCAAATTAGCTGATTGTAGAATAGAGCACTGTGATATAGACTGTATCAAATTTGGAGAACTAGTACGGTCATTTAAGCACTGACCACCTGCCTACCTGTAGGAAGGCCTGAAGTCTCTCTCGGCCCGTTCAGCATACATGTTAGGCAAAGTGACGCTGGACACAATACCGGGATCCTTCTTCGAAGGTTCCCTCCTGGACACGCCTAATGACTGTGAAGAATCAGCACGCTTGTTCAGCGAAGGTTGAGAATATGCTTGAGTAGACGCTAGTCCGTCGGTGGGGTAATCTCCAGCGATCCAGCCTTGGGAGCCGTACTGACCTGGTTCTTCCATGTACCTTCGGCCAGCGGATTCCTGCTTGTGTGCCAGGTATTCAGTGGAGCTGTAGTTAGAGAGCGCTTTACCTTCCTGAGACTGAGGTGCCTGGTGGGCGTGATGTCGCCGGGATGCCTCTCTATACCTGTGTTCTGACATGACCATGCTGTCCAAGGCGTCTTCCCTGAAGCTGCTGATATGGAGGTCTCCTTCACTTCTCCGTTCTGCTGACCTCTCACGTGACCGTTCTCGAGAATGTTCTCTTGACCGTCTGGCGCTGTCGGTTCGGTAGTCGTACAGAAGATTGGATTCGTCGTCAATAGGTTTGATTATACCCCGGGGGACGGGTCTGTGAGGGGCACCGGGGGCCCCGTATTGCCGAGGGATATCATCATAGCTATGGGCCAAACTTTGCCTGGCTCTCGCTAGTTTGAGAAGCTCGTTTTTCAGTCTCGCCGTCTCCTCTAATTGTTGTTTTCTTTTCATGATTTCGTACTGCAGCATAGCTTTCTTCTCCTCGCGAGCTTTCGTCTCCTCATCGTCTAAATAAAAAACAGAAGCTTTCGAACGAGAAGATAGGTGCTGCTCAGACCTGCTCCCAGACAAGGCCTGAGCTCTATCATATCGACCATGATCATATCCGGTATAGTGGATTTTTTCAGCAGAACCTCCATGGTCACTTCTTTGAGTGTAGAACGCTCTGGCGTAGTCGGAAGAGTCTGGTTTGAAGTAGCGAGCATCTCTAGCTGGTTCGGACCTAGTGCTTTCAGAATCACTAATACCTGACTGGGAGCTGTCGTCTGTATGGTACTTCAGCGTTCTGCTGTCCGATGGCTCATGCACCCGTGTTTGGAAATCTCCTTCAATATCTTTGTCTTCTTTGATAGGAGAGAACTTTGAAATCATGGGATCCGAAGACTGACGCTTATGTCGCTGACGCCGAGGAGTTACCTGAGGAGATGATCTGGGAGTTAAAGAAGAGGATGAGGCAGACTGAGTGACTCCTGTCTTCTTCCGGGTATCGTGCTGAGTTTCCACCATCAAGTGCTGTGCCGGGGATCTCCTCCCCGCAAACGCTCTACTTCGAGCATACGCATCAGATTCCGATTTCAGAGCGCCTATCTGCATTTGCAATGCCCGAATTTCTTCTAATTCTTCCAGTTTCCTCTTTCTGTCCTTTGTCACACGCCTCAACTCTTCCTGAAGCCGTTTCTTCAGGCTTTTCATAGCCTCCGTGCAAGGAATACCATAAATGTCAATGAGCGAGTCAATAATTTCGTCTGTCTCATCTTTTGGACCATAAACTAACGAGGCCGTTCTTTGTATATGGGGTTTCATCCGAACCGCTTCTGCTGCATCGGACCTAGAAAGAGTCTCCGCAGAGTCTAAGCTTTTTGACTTGCCAACGTCTACTAAATGTGTTTTTCTTTTCGGCGCTGGAGCTTCACCTCTCACCGTGGTCAGCCTTGCCACCTCTGCATCATCTTCATTCATCGATTCATCGCTGTCCCTCATCTGGACCCTGCTAATACGGTTACTTGGACCGACAAAGTAGCCCTCACTATCGGAGCTTTTAGAACTCTGGTATTGCACTCGACGGGAGTCAGCCCCTAGAGAAGCATGAGTATCATCTTTGTCAACACCTTCTCCTCGCTTGACAGTTGGCGGTTTGGCTCGTTTGAGCTTCGACTTGGGCGCCACTACAGGTTCTTCTCCCACAGGTATGGGCGGTAGTTTCCGCCGGATCTTCTTCCCGTTCTTGGGGCTCTCTTTGCCCTGGGAGTGACGGCTGAGGTCGCTGGATGAGCGGCTGCTAGAGGTTTTGGCGCTGCTGCCACTGCTGCTGGTGCTGCTACCGCTGTCCGCCCGCTTGTCCTTCATGGCCTGTCCCTCTCGGCGGGTTTCTGGTTTAGGTTCTGGTTTCTCATGTGCCATTTCTCTGGGCTTGTTTGCGATCTGTCAGACGGAAGTAAACGTAAGACATTATGAATGACACATAGGCTAATATAACATGAGCGTTACAGAATCAAGATTATTGGCTCATGTTGGTTGTTAGATAGATAATTAGGATGTAAGAAAACAAGATATTGGAAAATGAACGCAGAAGAAAAAGATAAACAGAGAGAGGAACAAGTAGGTAGGCGCGAGAGAGGTTAGATAAGTAGACAAGAAATAAGTAGGCTGGTAGGCAGACAGACAGATAGGTAGGCAGGCATACACACAAAAATACAGAAATAACGACCGTCAGGCAGGCAGACATATCGATAGGCAGACAAAAAGACACACATACAGATAAAGGACGGACAGTTGGACATAGAGACAGGTAGACAGACATACAGATAAAGAGACCGAGAGACAAAGATACATATAGCTACACTGACAGAAGGCAAACAGATAAGTAAGCAAACATACAGACAAAGTGATAGACAGACAGATATAGAGACAGATAGTAACAACAGAGCCAGGAAACAGACAGACATATAAAGAGATAGACAGATATATATAACTTACAAACAGAGTAAGAAGACAGCAAGCAAAACACAACGACAAGACATCCTGCCGGGCGCCATGACAAACAGCTCACCGAGGAAACCTGAGGTCACGTCTGCCACCAGAGGTCACGCCGGCAGACATGAGATCTCACAGGATAACGTTATACGTTTCTATACATGCAAATGGCGCAGCCTCCTGCAGCTGACCCCAAGTCAGACCGGTTTGATCGCCATTTAGATTCGGCTTCGCTATGTTTCAGTACGG